>ML677384.1:4743151-4961623 GCA_007922305.1 Dermatemys mawii | reverse complement strand
GAGGACAGGGAGCTAGCGTCCCTCAGGGAAAGCTTCACCCACCACACATGGAACTTGGAGTCTGGTCGGGTACCTGCATTGTTCAGGGTCTGGCAGATCTGGGTTTCAAATGGGTCATCAGGGAGCATGTAGCATGATGGAGGCTATCAGACTACTGTCAATCGTCCCATTGACAAAGGTGGACACCTTGAGCAAGAGAGCCCTTTGCCAGGTTTGAGATATTCATTTTTGCAGCATAGGGCATCCTGCTTCCTGTTTCTTGTCCCTGGGTTATAATTTACAACAAAGTAGAAGCAAGCCAAAAAAGAGAGACCAGCATATCTGGAATTGGTTAAGGCAACTAGCAGTCCATAGGTACTTCAGATACTTGTGGTCCATTGGGAGTTGGACCTGGAAGTGGATTCCTGCTAGAGGTGGGAGCACTCCTCAAAAGCAGCCTTGATAGCCAGTAGCTCCTGGTCTCAAATAGCATAATTTTTTCCCCAGCAGGGTTAGCTTCTGAGTATAAAAGGCTCAGGAGTGGAGTTGGTTGAGGGAGCTCAGGTGCTGAAATAGTACTGCACCTATTGAAAAATTCAAGGCCTCCATTTTGATTGTAAATAGTTCATTAGGATCTGGGCGAATCAGTATGAGTGCTATGGTGAATGCCTTCTTGAGGAGATTAATGGCCGATGGAAGTTCCATGGACCAGGCAAACCAGGCCCCATTTTGCAGGAGCACTCTTATCGGTACAACCTGGCTTGAGAATCCTTTAATAAATCACCAGTAGAAATCTGTGAACCTGAGAAATTGCTGAATTCATTGTACGTCCTTGGGTATAGCCCAGTCAGATATTGCCGCAACCTTGGGCAGGTCCATGCTGAGTCTCTCAGGTGAGATGATATATCCCAAGAATTCCACTGTGTTCTTATTAAACTCATATTTCTTGAGCTTCGTGTAGAGTTGATTCTGGAGGACTCTCTCCAAAACAGTGCATATGATCGTAGAGGTCCTGATTGTTGGAGAAAATGAGTAAATGATGATAAATGTGTCCAGTATGTCCCTAAAGATGCCATTTATGAAATGCTGGAAAATTGCCAAGATGTTGCACAACCGAAATGGTGTGACCAAATTCTCAAAGTGACCATACCTGGTAGAGAGTGTGGTTTTCCATTTGTCCCCTTCCAACATCCTCACCAAATTACAAGCTCCATAGAGGTCTGACTTCGTGTAGACTGTGGACAGTGGAGTCTTTTGAACAGTTCATTAATAAGCAGTGAGGGATACCAGTTGCAGATTGTAATCTTGCTCAGAGCTCTGTAGGGAGCTGTCTTTCTTTGCCACAAAGACCAAAAAGGTCCCCTTCTGCCCCTTTCCTTGAGATAGTTCCAGAATGCCTGTAATTTGGATTCAGAGAGGGTTGTAAATGAATGCAAAAGGAACCTCTGCCCTGGCTGGAGGTTGATGGGGCAGTCAGTCATAGCTGTGATGAGGCTGTAGAGTGTTGTCTTTCTTTTTGTTGAACACGTCGACATAGTGTTGATATAGAACTGGAATCCCTGGAGCTGTTGAGGAGACCATGGGAGTGCCAGGGTCACCTTTGGATACTCTCTTCATGTCTCTGAATTCTCTAGAGGACCAAGTAAGCAACAAAGGTTTGCCAGTCCCAGGGCAGCTTTTGAGAAACAGGATTCTCAGCAAGATGGGGAGTAAAAGTGATCACCAGCAGATGAGTGGATCATGGGTGCAGAGCAAGGATAACTGATGATGGTATGTTTAAGATTAGCAGCCGTGTTAGTCTTTATCCGTAAATAAAACAAGGAATACTTGTGGCACCTTAGAGACTAACCAGTTTATTTCAGCATAAGCTTTCATGGGCTATAGCCCACTTCATTGGATGCATAGAATGGAAAACACAGAAGTAAGATGCATTTATATACACAGAAAGCAAAGAAAGTTGTAAATTACCATATCAGTTCTAAAGAGGCTGTTTAATTTGGATGGACCATTATCAACAGGAGAAAAAAAACCTTTTGTAGTGAAAATTAAGTGGATCTGTGTCTGACAGTTTGATAAGAACCTGTAAAACAGGCCTGCACAACATGCGGCCCGGGGGCCACATGTGGCCCGCATGGGCTCACTGTGCGGCCCGCGGGGGATGAGTAGGGGTGGGGCAAGCCAAGCAGTGGGGTGGGAGGAAGTGGATGGGGGCGGGGCGAGGGCGGGGCTTTTCGGCCTGCAGCTGGTTTTTTTACAGTAATATGGCCCTCGCTGCTTTCCGAGTTGTGCAGGCCTGCTGTAAAAGAAACTTAACTAGGGAAATGCAATCAATTAGTGTAACGAGAGAACCATTCGCAAATCCTATTTAGCCCTTCGTTTATTGTGTCCAATTTGAAAATTAATTCTAGTTCCTCAGCTTCTTGTTGGAGTCTGTTTTGGAAGTTTTTCTGTTTTAAAATTGACACCTTCAAGTCTTTAATATAATGGCCAGGGAGGTTGAAGTGTTCTCCTACTGGTTTTTGAATGTTATGATTCCTGATGTCAGATTTGTGTCCATTTATTCTTTTGCATAGAGACTGTCCGGTTTGGCCAATGTACATAGCAGAGGGGTATTGCTGGCACATGATGGCATATATCACATTGGTAGATGTGCCGGTGAATGAGCCTCTGATGGCGTGGCTTATGTGATTAGGTCCTATGATGGTGTCAGTTGAATGGATATGTGGACAGAGTTGGCATTGGGCTTTATTACAAGGATAAGTACCTGAATTAGTGTTTTTGTTGTATGGTGTGTGGTTGTCAGTGAGTATTTGTTTCAGGTTGGGAGGGCTGTCTTTAAGTGAGGATTGGTCTGTCTCTCAAGATTTGTGAGAGTGAGAGACAGAGGCTCATTCACCTGCATCCATAGAGCTGTGACTATGTAGACAAACTGATCAGCCATTATGTATTTCATAGTACATATGGTCTCGAACATTCAAACCTGGTTCACTGAAGGAATAAACATAGGTCAGGAAAATGAGGTTATCTTCTCCTCATTTGAAAAAGTGCCATGAGTTCTTTAAATATTATCTGGAAGAATAGCAGAAATAGACCAAAGGGACTTCACTTTAATGTCTCATTCTGAGAAAGTGATCAATCTGTTTGAGCAAGATCCCTTTCTAAAAATAAAATATTTAAGCTGATAATAGAGGCATTAATCAAAAGAGTTGCTTTTTCAGTTACCGAAATGCCCATAAATCAACCTATTAAAAGCAAAATGTTTTATCTAATTCCAAAGTAGCCTTGCATAATCTTTACTCCCCAGCCTTGGTGAAAGGAAAACAGTATGTTTTCCCAGAGCTTAAAGCAATATGGGATTGAAAATATAACATCTTAAACCTCAGGTTTTTCCACAAATATAGTGCTCTGGGCTACAATTAAACTTTTCAACTTTAGAAATAAACATTAAAAAATCCTTAGAGTTACTCAGTCACAAGCTAGAATGTTTAGATGACATGAATCAGTATTGGATATTATAATACACAGGGAAGAGTTTCGAACACCATTAATGGTGTTTTTCAGTGAAGCAATCTAAAGAATGGGCAGAAGAATGATTTGGTGAAGTTTTTGGTGAAAAACTGAAGGTCTCGGGATAACAGAGTTATTTTCTTCTCTCTGTTTTTAGGAAATAGATTTTTTAAGATTTTGAAGCTATTAAAACAGAATTGCAAATATTTCTTGCAATTATTTGGGTCAAATTTATATTAAGGCTGCATTTATAAAGAGTTTACAAACGATTAAGAATGAGTAATAGATGTTACAAGCACGATACAGATATACATGGTATAGATCAGTAGTTCTCAAACTGTGGTCCGCAAGCTCCATTCAGGTGATCCACGGATAGCCCCCTCTATGGTGCACGCCTGGGAGGCCGGATACGAAAATGAAGGGCCACCCACCTAATTAGTGGCTCCACTAATTAGGCACCTGGACCCTGGAGAAGACGCACACGGAAGGTGAGGTAACAGCCTTGTGGGGGAATAAGGAGCAGATGGGAGGGAGGAGTGGGCTGAGAAGCAGGGAGGAGGGGCAAATTTGAGATGTGCAGCACTGTGGCGGCTAGAGAAAGAGGCAACTTTCCCCAGCCCCAGCTCCGGGGCTGCCGTGGCAGGGGGCACACAGATTACATTAGAAAGGTAATACTACTGATATTAAAATATGAGTTGTGTGCTTTTATTGGTAGAACTAAAAATGTTTATTATTAAGTTTTCTTTGTATAGTGCTTTTATCCAAAATGCTTTTCAATAGTTAGCTAATGGTACAAACATTTGGAAAGATCATTAAGTGGTCAGCTGAAACCCTCAGCAATTTTCAAGTGGCCTGTGAAAAAAAAGTTTGAGAATCACTGGCATAGATTGTTGAAAAATACATCAGTGAAAACCATAGTTCTAAACAACTTGTCTACCTGCTGGATTCTACTGATTAGCCATTTCTTAAGACACTTATTAATCGTGAATCTACTAATCATTAATTAGCTTGTTGTCAATTATTTATAAATATATCTCAATATAAAGTGTGACCATTATTTGATCATGCAAAGAAAAGAGTGTAGCTTAAAAAGATGTGCACACACCTGATTATTTTACAACCCTTCCAGTTGCTAACTCTAGGATTCAAAATCATGGGATAGTGTTTATTTGTTTAATGCAGTAGAGTATTTTAAAGGTGAACTTTTATAGTGGGGAAATTTTTCAAACACATCAGATATAGAACATAAATTCCACAGACATGATATTATGGGTGCTCAGAATGATCAGTCAGGAAGTGGAGTTAGATCATGAAAGGAAAGACACCTTTATTCCAGGGCAAATATTTTTTGTGTGATGTTTTTGTGTGAATGTAATTGCCACAGACCTGATAGAACATCCCCCGGCTGGCCACTCACTGGCCTGCCTCTTCTGGACCCACAACGTGGACCTGGTTGCTTTTAAATTCCCCTTTAGTTTGGATATGCTTAGGACTCTGTCCCCTTCTTTGGCCATTAGGCTCACTCGCTGGGCATAGGCTGTCTGGTAGCCCTTCTTGAAGTGAGACCCTGCAGTACAACTGTCCTAGACCCTGACACTAGAGCTGAGCTTTCCCGAGTCTCCTGAGTAACTTAAACATAACCTCCCAAGAACTGCACCCTTATGGGTACTCGGATGTATAATTTACCCCTTCAGGAACATGGGATAATTGAAGCTAATTGACACAGACATTATAGAAGGATTTATAAATCCTTTTATAAATGTATAAAGTCATTCTTTATTTTAGCCATCAAGAGAAATATACAGATCTGTGCAAAATAAGAAACACCTACACACGGTTCCTTGCCTCAGTTTCCTCACCAGTCTTGAGTGCTCTTTTGGATTTGGTCTGAGTGCTCTAGGGAGACCAGGAGGGTGCCACTTCCTGCTGAGAAATGGATGGGGCTCCCTTTGGACCTTATTATTGCTCCTCTTTATAATCCAGAGGGGTCCCTGTTGTGTAATTTGAGACTCTCCTCTCTTTACTTGGAGCCTCTGAGGTGCTCCCAGCCAAACCATTAGTCCTCTTGAACCGCACAAAGAAATACTGCACACACACTGGGCAAACTAGTCTTCTTAGCCCACCTAATACTGAACCGTTCATTACTCACTGTCTCCTTCTCAACTTTATCCTCCTTCCATCCGGGCAATATCTTCTGTGTACATTAGGTATTAGCTGTATACACTGCTTTTCTTCGTGCTGAGATTACAATTTACATAAATTATTATAAAAGAGCTGCTGTCTCTGTTTGATGAACAGCAGGGATTTTTCAAGTCTCGCTGCTAGGGCAGGCAAGGGATTCATATATTTTATTGGGAGGGAAGACTGACATATACTGAGTGCACTGCACCCAGCCCTAATTAAATTATAAAGATGGCTCTACAAAGAATGATCCCTAAGAAGAAAATTCATTTCTCTCCAGCTTCCCAAAATAGAAACCAATTGATCCTTCCATATACTGTAAATAAAGCGGCCTGTGTGTAGTTTAGAAGAGCTGTTTAGAGGCATGCAATGTACAGCTGATGTCAGCCACAGAAGAATGTTACCTTACTTTTTTTTTTTTAAAGTGGGCTTTCAGAAGTCATCTTCTGAAGTCTATAGCACTGATTTTACAACAACAGCTGGGGAATGGCAAATGGTCTATAAATTATAGGCTATAACCATTGGTCAATTGAAAAAATACAGGTGCCTGTTTTTTTGTAGACAGCTGGAGAGATGAACAGCTGCAACAAGAGCTATGAAAAACAGACCATATCCTTGATCTTTGTCTACATATTTCTAAAGGCCATGGGCCCAGATCCTGGGCGCACTCAAGCTCAAACAGTCTCCTTGGATCTAAGGCCTGGTTTACCAAGAGAATATATAATAAACTAATTTGTGTATGTGTGTGACACTGCCTTCTTTGAAAGATGGTAGAGCTGACTCTATAAAACTGTTCTGTTTGCTTAGGAAGATATTAGAGCTGTTTTTTTTTGTACCAGTTCAAATCCTGTGATTTCCCCTGGAGGATGGTTGTAGATGTGGATCATGAATATACAAAAAACTGGAATCCAAGGGATAATTGAAGTTTTCAGCTGAAGTTGTCTAGTCCTTCTTTGAAACATGGAAGCAAAAATAAGCTAGTACAGGAAGTTTTCAAGATGATTGGTTATTCATTCCAAATTTATTAACTAGTGAGGAGGAAAGGAATGACCTCAATATTCAAAAATCATATGGTGCATAAAAGCTGGCTGAAAAAGAAAATGAAATTTTGGTAAACATTTTTAGGAACACTGTATCCCTTTTTTCAATCAAAATTCCAACAGAAATTTTTATTGAAGTTTTGAATTTCAACTTTTTTGAAAACAAAATAAAACCAAATAGCACAACATTTTTCACAGAAAATATTGTGCCACCCCTGCTTCTTTTTTTGGCCAAAAAAATTGCCAAAACTGCAAGTTGAGAATTTTTGACCAGCTCTAATTTGTAATTACATGCTATTTTTAATACAATGATTCAAAAATACGAGTTGTAATACCGTCTCAATGCAAAAATGTTATGAAAGGAGAAGAGTATAAAAAAAATAAAATAACTACTGAAGAGCCAATCGATATGAGAAAATTAGAAAATGAGTCTTAATTCTTTCACTTCCACTCTAATGAAACCCGCCAGAAATGAAAGCCTTCGAGAGATGTTTCCAGACCACTTAATATAATAGTCACATTGATTTTCCTCCACTGTTTTTCATTTAGTAACACAGTCTTGTGTGGATTGATAGGCCCAAATCCTGAAACATATTTAGACATCTAACTCCCATTGATTTCAGATCTTTGAAGACTAATTTGAATCATCATAAGATTCCAGTTCCTTCTTATTTTCCCATAATCTTTAGATAGTTTGCGAATCTCTCAAACCTTCCATTACTTAGACTTGCCAGGATTTCCCAGAAGTAGAACCAGGCTCCTCCCCTCATCTCGCTGACCTTGTGTCTTGTGCTTAATGACGGTTTACGCCCCTAGGGTCAGGGCGGCACAGCGTGGTCTAGCGGCCAGAGTCTACAGAGCAGCCCTTGGCATGGCAGCGAGGCCTAGCAGCCAGAGTCTATGGAGGTGGGGCAGCCCGAGTAGGGGGGCCCGAGCCCCCACACCAGGGCCCAACCCAGGATCATAACAGTGGCATAGCACCTTGCCACTGACTCAGCGGGGGGGTCCTACCGAAACACACAGAGTTTTCTCAGGTGGGAGATACTACTCCACCGCCCTCCCTGGGTCACTTCCCACCAGGCTCTGCATTGGGGTCTCTCATGAGCCTTTGGATTCTCTGTGGACAATTGGGCCAGTTGCCTCCTCCAGCTCCTCCAGTCACCGGGATTCAAGTGGGCCTGGAGAGGCTCTGATTCCCGGTGTAGTCAGGGACTGTGGCTGGCCTTCTGCAGCAGCTTCCCAGACAAGTCCTTCCCCTGTGGCTGCCAGCCCAGAATGAGCTGGGCTTCATCCCTTTATACTACTAAAGCATTTGGAGCATGCCCAGTTTTGCCGGGGAGGCGGGATTTCTGCTGTCAATAGTATGGGCTTAACCTTGTCTGGGCTAGTGCAGGGTAAGCAGACCCTGTCACCTGCTTGTAAACCTCTCACCCATTTTGGTGCTGACCTTGAGTGTGATGCTGTCTGCTTATCACATCCTATAATGTAGCATCAGAATTTACTCCTGTAATATGACATGTGGTGATGTCAGTGCATTTGTAGCGTTGTAAAAAAGCTTAAGAATGAAGACTATGAAAAAAGTGAATTTAAAAAGAGAATAAAGGTTTACTTCAGTTGCAATGAAAAGGACAAAATGCACTCATATGGAGTCCATCATAGAAGGGAGAAGCAGGAAGCTTTACAATAAAATGGGATTAAGATCATCGGCATTTTGAAAACAGCCCAAAGCAATGGCAAACAGTTATTTCCTGGGGCTATTTTTAAAAACTGTAGTAAGGTGCGCGCTACGAATGGAGGAGGTTCCATAGTTGTGTAACCCAGTTAAAGGCCCTTCCAGATTTTGTACACTGACTGTATTCCATTTGCTCTGCTTGAATTAAGGCTTGGAGAGGAAGTGAGAATTGCCCAAAGTCACATTGCAGGTCAGTGGCAGAGCCGAGAACAGTACCAAGAATTCCTGAGTCCTACTTCAGTGCCTTGTGCATTGTGAATCACTGCCTTCCACTCCCTCCTTTGCTCTGCAATAGCCAAAGTTGCTGACTTTCAGAACATGCAGCGAGACTGGTCTAATATCTTACTTGTTTGGGGAGGGTTGAAAGTATGGGTCGAATGGGGTTTTCAGTGGACAGTGGGGTGTTCTTTTCATATGTGATTGCCTGGTTGCATTATTATTTTGTTATCTTGGTTGGGATTAGTTCAGGCTGGACTTGCTATTTTAATTATTCTGTGTGGATTATGTAATTTTAAATAGGGCGGTCAGAAATATTTTGCTGAAAATGCTTTGGCAAAAAATGGCTTTTTGGATTACTTTGAAAGTTTTTCTGTCATTTGAAATTTTCCAATTTTTCAGTAAATAAAAACAAACTTAAAAAATACATTTAATCTTGAATCTAAAAGTTTCAATCCCTTTAAAAAAAACAGGAACATTTTTCAGTTTCTTTTTTTCCTGCCTTTCTTTCCCCCTTTTTTCCTCACTACCAACTTTTGGCAGCACAAAAGAGGGGAAGAGAGATCCAAAATGAAAACCAAACATATTTCATTTTTTAGCAGTTGTTGAAAAAAATTCTGCAGAAAATTTCAAACAAAATTATTTTCCCCTCTGAAAAGACATGCTAGTTTTCAATCAGCCGTAGCATGAAGCAGTTAGAACTCTGCAATAAGCACTCTCTGCATAAACTTAAATAAATACAATTAAAATTAAGTCATGGGACTAAAATGTGGCATTCCATAAAACTTTATTTTGTTTTTTACATGCCCTTTTGATACAGAGGGAAACTCCTTTATTAATCTCCCAAATAATTCCTACAACAGTTTTAAAGTCTAAGCTGATGCACTGGACACCCTACACACAACTATGGGTGCTGGAACTATTGCAGGTACGGGAGTAGGTATATGGCAGGACCATGCATGTCCCTTCTGTTCCTCCCCTGAAGGCTCTTTTCTTGATTCCAATCCCTTGCCAGAAGAACGTTGCTCTTGTGAGGTATGTGTTGGAATTTTAGTTGGAATTTTGACACCTCAGTGGGTTCAGCACTAGACAAAACAGACCTGATCCCGCAGCAGACCCTGAGCACCTTCAAAAGTTTGTCCACCCTCAGCTTTCTAATCACCGCAGCCTTCACTCTCTAAGCTGGATACATATTTTCAGGCCTAGCCTACTGCTGGGGGGCAGGCGGGGGGAAGGGAAACGTAAAGGATGTCAGATTTTGCACCTATTAACCTTACTATTGTCTCTCTAATAGAAATGTAAATTTGTGTGACACAAAGGGGTTTGAAAATATTTCCCTTTTGAATATCATCTTTTATTCTGTCTTAATGAAATTTATACAAACAGATATACAAGTCAGAATGCTGGTTATAACGGTTTCCCTGATCCTTGCTGAACGGTGTGCGTGTACGGTTGGCTGGAATTCTGACTTGTGAATTACAGCAAAGAAAGCTTTATCTTTTCTATAGCCTGAAAAGGGGTCACACACAAAACAGATGGAGAATTTGGATTTATGGTCAAGTTACAAGACAGAACTTATGTCACTTTCTCCCACCACCCTCATCACTGCTGTAGAATAATCCAATAAAGAGACATTTTGTAAACATTTCACATGGTCAAAGGAGCTGCATGTGAACAAACAGATCAATGGGGCAAGTAAAATGACTGATTTTTTTTAAAGTCTAAATCACTTTAGGAAAACAAATCAAAAGAAGATTTCAATTGTAACTGTAATTGGATGGGTCAAAGAAAAACAACAAAGACTGGACTTAATCTCAGGCATCCTTCCCAAGCAAAAAATAGATAATATTCAAAGATAGAGAAACCCTTTGTGAAATTAGAAAGCTTTGGATTATCCGCCATTTAATGTTTTCCCTGAGCTATAAGGATCTTCAGAAGGCAACCACTAAAGCAATAGATCACACTCTGATCATAGGCAAATTTCATAAGCACTAAAGCAATTTATTCCAGAATTATTTCAGTAAATATCAGGCAAGCACTTGCCATATACTACAAAGATTTTAGGATCAACAAAAGCATGCATAATACTATATAATGGCAGTAGGCCCAATTATTAGAATGATCTGGCTTTATCTGGCCTCTTTTGGCAATATGATATGCATAATATGGCATGTTAACACTAGGCTTCTTGGCAGCATCTTAAAAGATGAGATAATACATCTGACAGCCTGAAATGGGAACAGCTGGGAGAGGAATACGTGGTTTCTACATATTAAAACATTTGACATTTGGTATCTAAAGGGAACAATGTTTGTTTAGAGCTAATAAATAATTCTCAAATCATGACAATTTGTAATGACAGCTTTTATTATGGTCTGCTTAATCCATAAATTCAGCTTAGTCCTTTTGGACCATCTGCTGTTAAATTTTTTTTAAAAAAAATCATTTATTTACTTTTAGCATCATGCACTTCAGAAATTTTAGTCATACAAACATGGTGTCTTGGAGTTGTCTGCAAATGAGGCAGAACTAAAAACCACAGGTGATGGAGATGATTCAGTAATAAACCGAGTAGACTAGTGTATGAGTGGGCAGACTGAGGTTTTACTCAGGACCTTTTGTGCATGGATTTGTAGACCACTCCCCCAAACCACATTCGACTGATGCTGACATATATGCAGATCTGGTTGGACGCATTTTCCCTCAAGCATTCAAGTACATAAGCATGGGGAAAACGCCACTTTTTCCCACTGAATGAATGTGCTTTATTTCAGCTAGTGTAATTATAAGCCTTTGTCTACACAAACTTCTAATAAGCAGATGTCAGTTTCCCAACAATGATTTTTCTGGAGCCTCAGGCAGTATCCAGGCAAGGAGCTAGTATATTTCTTGAAGTCACATCTGTTTTGTGTACACATAGTGTTATTGTTTATGCCATGAGACTATTAATGACTGATGTCACTCTCAGCTCTTGGCACATCTTCCAGACGTGGTAGCAATACACACTTGTGTCCATAACACATACCAAACAGCATCACCAGGACTGGGAAAATAAAATGAGACGGAGGGAAAGCCATTGAGAACAAGAACATTTAGCACAACCTCCATCCCTAAGGACTTCTTAAAAAAATCACTATGTAGAGAATGAAAGAGATAAATGGGATGGAAATTACCATAAGCAGTGTAATGCTTCTGGTGTGTGTCAGTAGGTTTCTTGTTGAGAAAAAAGATGATTTTGCAATGTGATAAGCTGTATTCTTGTGGGTAATGAGAACCTGAGGGGAAGAGAAGGAGCTATTTGAAACTGAAGTTTAACACATTGATGATTCTTAGTCCAAGTCTACTCTAAAAAGTTAGATTGACCCAGCTACATCACTCAGAGGAGGGGGTGTTTTTTGCACACCCCTAAACGATGAAAGTTTTACCGATGGAAGTGCAGTGTAGACATAGCTTAATCTTTCTATGCCTCAGCTCTCTCACCTGTAAAATGAGGGTGAAAACTTATATCACAGTTGTACGAACTTCCTTCTCAGGGAAGGTGTGAAATTACATGGGCTCATGGTTGTATATCTGCTAGGAGCCTCAGAAGGAAAGCACATAAGTGCAAAGTATTATTTCTTATTTATAAAATTCCCCTTGCAGTTTGAAACAAATTTAAATCACTTCTCCTCCAAAAAAACCTATTAGTGCTTCAGAATGGCTGCTATGTTTCTTCCCCAAGGTGCCCGATGTGTTCCTTCAGTACAGTGTAGAGACAAGGGACTATTTAGAGATGAGCCTACATTAAAATCCCTATAAGAACACCTGATTGTTTGTTGGGGTGTGGGTGTGGATTGGATGGGAATAGTTTTGCATCTGGTTCAAGCAACCACCTTGATCCAAATACTCCTGAATTGTAGGTTATTCTATCTAGAGCTGCATTTTGCAGCATTTTTCATGGACCCTTCTGGTAGTAGCTTGGGCTGCCATATGTCCAGATTTTCCTGGCATCGTCCCTTTTTTAGGGGTAGCCATCCTGGAAAACTGTAAGTCTTCTTGGGACATGAAAAGTCCCATTTTTTGTCAGCTGAGACCCCGTTTGAGTTGCTGCTGGGTGGTCTCACCTTCCTCCTCCTCCCTGGGGCTGCTGCTCCTCATCCTTCTTAGCTGTTCCACAGCTTGCTGGCAGGAGCTGTTAAGCAGCTACTGCTGCTTCCCCCCTGACCAACAAGCTTCTGAGGGTAATGTAAAGAGCTCAAGGCAACACATCCAGAGCATCCTACTTCTCACCATGGTGGCAGCTATCCCTGGCCAGCAGGCCCCCCATTCCCTCTCCCAAGAGTCATCTCCTATTCCCTCCTCCCACCCCCAATCCCTGTGTTCCCTATCCTCAGCTCAGGGATGTCCTGTTTTTTTTGTACCACAGGGAGAGCAACAACTCTCATAATAGTGCACAGTATGTTTCATCCTCTTTACATTCACTTCCACTACCTCCACAACTGCCTTAATTTAATCCTCACTTCCTTTCATTAACTTCTACATGGTCCTTTTTTTACAGGTTGAAACTCACCCCCCGTGCAGAAGACCAACGGCACATAAGTCTCATGTTAGGTGTTTCTAGTGGTGTGGACATCCTAGGAACCTCATCATCCTGGATGGATATGTTTACATTAGGGCAGTACTTTTGATGTTTTCACTACTCTCCATCTGTAGCTGGAAAACATGATCTGTGGTTAAGGGCTAGTCTGGGGATCAGAATTCAGTTCCTGGCTTTACTATAGACTTTGTCTGACTAAGCAAATCATTTGACTTCTTTGTCCCTCAGGGTCCCCATCTGTAGCATGGGTTAATAAGCTTCCTTTCCCAAATAACTGTTGTGACAATAAATCCATTCATATAAATACCCAGATAGACAGATGTTCAGATACAAGTTTTATTGGCGAGCCAAACATTTGTGTCCACAGAAAAGGGATTTTATCCACTGTATAGTAAAATACAAACTTGACTTAATAAACATTCCTTAACTTCCCTTGGGAAAGTGCTTAAAGATCCCAGATAATAGAGAAACTGTTTTGTTTTCTATGAATTAGCTACAAAGAAAGAAACAGCAGCTGGAAAGTAGCTGTCTTTCATATAGGGTGGGGTGTTTGGGGTTTTTTACCTTTTAACTGATTTCCATTGCATTACTCATGTTGCGTGGTACATTTTGCAGCAGCCTGTCCATGAATGCTAAGTATAACAGATGAAAACAGATCTGTCTAGTGAGCATGTATTCATCTCTGCTTATGATCTAAATATAACCAGGGAGAATAATTAGAGCTATGGGTGCACATCACACTACAGGTTTCACAGTACTTCGCCAGATATTGAACAAAATGAATCAGAAAAAAATCTTTAAAAATGTTTCTGTGATGTGTAACCCAGACTGGCTGATAATTCTAAATCTTTTTAGAAACAGACTTAATGTAGGCTACTTATACTAGTCAGGAAAAAATCAGTGTTTACATAAAAAGCCTTCAAGTAAATGCAGTAGAGTAAAAAAACCCCTCTTTTCATCTGGGGCAGATTAGACTGGGAAACCTGCCAGGTTACCTACCAAATGCACTTCCATCTGCCATGAGATGTTCCAAACCCACCTCAGCTTGATTACATCCGACCCACACCGGGATAGTTCAGCATGGAAACTGAAGTACTGCACCCTGAAAGGCACTTAAATTAGCTAGTGCATGGTTTCCCAATAGCATTCACTAGTCATCACAAGTAGACAGCAAACACATTATTCCTGTGCTAGTGTAAGCTTCTCCATTTAGAGCAAGCCAACACTTTTGCTATGGGAATCTGGCTTACAAGCATGGCTAGGCATGCCTCAATATACTATTAAGAAATACCATACTGAAAGAGAACAATTGTTCACCTAGTTCTGTGGCCCGTCTCCCATAGAAGCTAGTGCCAGCTACTTCTGGGTAAGGTATAATACCTTCAGAGTTATAATGTAGGTCAGGATTCTCAACCTAGGGGTCATGAAAGCTATCAAGGGTTCATGTATTGCTTAATTGGAGAGGTCTGGGTGACGGTGCTAGTATGAAGAAACGTATGGAAAAGTTGAAAATTACTGACTTAAGCAGGAACTTTTAGTAATTGAGAATTTATAATATAATGATGTACAAAAGTGTTATTTGGGGGGGACAGGGAAGGGGCTAGTTTTGTACCTATGGTCTGCTCACAGCGCATGCCCTAGCCTGATAAGTACTGGAACTAGAAGTGCTGGGGGAGCTGTCATACCCTCTGGCATGAATTGGTTTCCATCATACACAATAGTACCTCAGTTATGAACACCTCGGGAGTGGAGGGTGTTCATAACTCGGAAACGTTCGTAACTCTGAACAAAACATTATGGTTGCTCTTTCAACATTATGGTTGCTGCCGCCTGATTATGTACTTCCGGTTCTAAATGAGGTGTGTAGTTGACTGGTCAATTCATAATTCTGGTGTTCATAATTGAGGTTCTACTGTACAGGGTTTACAGTTTGGTTCACTGGCTCTGAGAGCTCCCACTATACAAATTGTTCCAGCACCCCTGCCTTGCCCCAGATGGAGCTCTCAACTGCAACACAGCTTGAGTGTGATATGTGATGAATTCTGTGCTGCTTCCAGCGTCTGCCTTTGGGGCACAGTGTTTGTTATAAATAGAGGCAGGGTGATTAAAGTAACAAAAGGCTTGTCATTAAATTAAGGATTTTTAGATGATCCTGAAGCATTGCCAGTTAAAAGATAGGAAACAAAGGGTTGTAATAAATGGTGAGACTGGAGAAAGGCAAATAGTGTTTTTCCCCAGCGGTCTGTACTGGGATGAGTGCTGTTCAACATATTCATAAATGATCTGGAAAAGGAGTAAATAGTGATTTGCAGATGATACAAAATCACTCGAGATAATTAAGTCTAAAGTTGACTGCAAAGGGTTAAAAAGGGATCTCACAAAACTGGGTGACTGGGCAACAAAATGGCAGATGAAATTTAATGTTGATAAATGCAAAGCAATGCACATGGAACAATATAATCCCAGCTATACATACAAAATGATTGGATCTAAATTACCTGTTACCCATCAAGAAAGAGATTGGATAGGTCTCTATAAACATCTGCTCAATGCACACCAACAATTAAGAAAATGAACAGAATGTTGGGACTCATTAGGAAAGGGATCAATAACAGAACAAAAAATTTCACATTGTCTCTATATAAATCCATGGCACTCCCACATTTTGAATACTGTGTGCAGATTTGGTCACCCCAGCTCAAAAAAGATATATTAGAAAAGGTACAGAAAAGAGCAACAAAAATGATGAGTGGTATGGAATACCTTCCATATGAGAAGAGATTAAAGACTGTGACTTTTCACCTTGGGAAAGAGATGACTAAAAGAGGGATATGATAGAAGTCTATAAAATCATGAATGGTGTTGAAAAATTGACTAAGGAAATGTTACCCAAGAAGTATGGGTCACCTAATGAAATTAATAGCAGTTTAAAAAAAAAGTATTTTTTCACTGTCAGTCTGTGGAACTTTTTGCCAGAGGATGTTGTGAAGGCCAACACTGTAACAGGGTTCCAATAAGAACTAGATAAGCTCATGGAGGATAGGTCCCTCACTGGTATTAGCCAGGCTGGGCAGGGATGCAACACCATGTTCTGCGTGTCCCTTAGCCTTTGTTTGCCAGAAGCTGGGAATGGGCGAGAGGGGATGGATCACTTGATGATTACCAGTTCTGTTCATTCCCTCTGAAGCATCTGGCATTGGCCATTGTTGGAAGACAGGATACTGGACTAGATGGACCTTTGGTCTTACCCAGTATGGCTGATGTTCTTATACAGAATGCAGATGTATGCCCCTGCTGTAACCCTCTAGACCCCACTCACCTCCCAGAGCGGAGATAGAATCAAGGAGTCCTGATAGGGTCTCCCTATATCTGCAGAGTTAGTAACAAAGTAAGAATATACATTAAAGTTTTAAACCTAACCAGTGTCCCTTAAGTGATTTGCCACAAGGCATCAGAACATGTTAGAATCAGAGCTGATTTATTATTTAATTTTCTTTCTCTCCCCACTAAAATATGAAGTGGAGCCCCTGACTATGTGCAAGCGAGGTTGAAATCAAATGACAGCCTCTTAGGGATCTTTACCTGAGAATTTAACTCAGTCCAACCTCACCCAATCAAGCCCCATTTATTAATTTGATTGTCAAATTCAGTTTATCTTTAGTCACCTTTGGGCATTATTTTGGAAGCCAGTATCTTGTGGCAAGCACTGATGGGCAGCCAGTGGAAATCTGTGAGTGCTCTTCTCCCCTCAGTCAGTTCTTGTCTCATCCTGATTTGTTTCTATGGCCTGGTCTTACTTCCTTCTGATTTGTATGAGTCCAGGACTAAGCTTGTTCCTTGGGTATGTTACATCCTTGCCTCTTGTGAAGCATGAGGAGGTGTCTCTTCTGGGAATAAGTTTATAATCCTTTTCAAATCAAGAAAAACTCCCTTCTGTCTTCCTCTGTACTAATCCCTTCCACCCAACAATTTACACAGATAGATTGCCTCTTGGAACAACAGCATATCCCTTTGACCTTTCCTTTCTTCTAATTACTTGAACCTTGCCTCAGCTCCAGCACCTTCTGCAATGCTCTCTGATCTGCCCACATTCTAGAAGTTAAAAAAAAAAAGCATCTAAAATGGGCTGTTCAACCACAGATATTTACTCCATCTTGCCTCCAAACCATCACCACCTGTCTCCTCAAAACAATCTACCCACTTCTCAAGAAATGTGTGGGGTAAGGGGGAAGGTTTCCATCCTTTCGTAGGCAGGCTGTTAGAATGGTGGGAAAGCCTAGAAGGCCCACTTGTGTCTTACAGCCCTGTTATGTGCAAAGTAAAGATGTCAGCTAAGATTTCCAGAAGTGACTAGTGATTTTGGGTGCTTCCATATTTGGGTATCCAACCTGAGATACCTTAAAGAGGCCTGGTTTTCAGAAAGTTGTATCCACCTTCTGAAAATCATGTCCCTTAAAGTTGTCTCAAGTCAGGCAACCAAAAACTGAAGAATCCCAAATCACTAATCACTTTTGAAGACTGTGGTCATATTGGTTCACATGTCGGAAGCTCCCTGTATTCTAACTCTTGCTGTTCTGACTAGCTTATATCAAGAGCTGTGTCATAGGGCAAGTACACCCCATCCCTCTTTGGGGTGGGGTAAAGGTATTGTGGCCCTGCAGTTAAGTCCACCTGCCTGCCTTTAGCCTCAAGGCAGTACAGCCCAATGTACAGAGTCAATACAGTTGCCCTTGATGTCAGGGCATTATGGCCCAATGGCCAGAGTCAATATGTTCACCCTGGCCATCAGCGCAGCACAGCTTAATGGCTGGAGTCAATATAATTACCTTCTCACTCAGGCTGTATAACATGGGGCCTCAGTCAGTACGGCTGACCCCAGCACAGTTGTGTGGGCTAGTAGCCTGAGTCAATACAATCACCTTCTCACTTGGGCATTATGGCCTAGTGGCCCAGTCATTATTGCTGACCTCTCAGCACAGTTGTGCAGCCTAGTGGCCAGAGTAAATAAGGTTGCCCTCCTTAGCAGGGCTATGCAGCCTAATGGTCATAGTAGAGGAAGTGGGCACCTGTCCTATCCTAACCTGGATATTCACAGTGATAGTACTTATTTCAACAACTTTGAAAATATGTTGCACTGTAGTTGAAAGCCTCCATTCAATGATAGATGCCTGACTTCCTGAAATGTCACCAGACAATATCTCAAACTAGCCATATTTTCTGATATCATTGTTAGAATAAGAATTACTCAACTATCAGCTACTGGTAGAATCAAATTTGAGGTCCAGAGGAAGTCTAACAGGTTTCAGAGTTTCTGGAGCTTCCCCACAATAGTCTGTTAAACTGTGGTAGTAACCAATTAAAACATTGCACTAGAAGCTGCTTTCTAAGACCTCCTAGGACTTCACAATTGTCAGAGTACATCACATTATGAATTCGTCCAAATTCATCCCAATAGCAACCAAAGAACTCGGATCTTCTGAAATTAAAAGTCAAGACTGGAGCTAAAGCAGAATCTCTGCTAGGGCCTCATATCGTAAAGTCTATGGAAGACAGCTGCATAGTTCTCTTTCCAGTCAGTAGTGGGCAGTGGCACACAAGCATATTAACTAGTTGTTCCTTATAATATCACCTAACTCCAGTGTAGGGCTTAGGGTAGAGCAGACCCACCAGAGAAAGAAGAATCCCTAGTGTCAATCATGACGGAAGCTCAGACTAGATATAATGGCAGCTGACACCCAACGGCTAACTCCTGGCAAACTTGGATCACCATCATGGTAGCATGTAACAGAGTCACTAGCTAACTGGACCAGTTCCACAATCCCTTTCATAACCATACAGCTAAGGAAAGCCTAGAATTCCTCCTTACCTGTAAGCGGTTAAGAAGCTCAGATAACCTGGTTGGCACCTGACCAAAAGAACCAATGGGAAAAGAAGATACTTTCAAATCTGGGGGTGGGGAGGCTTTTTGTGTGGGTTCACTCTTGGGACTGAGAGGGCGCAGACAAAAAAATCCATCTCCTCCTCACAGTCCTGAGCAAGTCTCTTATAGTACAAAAATTGTAAGTAGAAGCCAGGCAAGGCGTGTTAGGTTATCTTTTGTTTAGCTTGTGAATTTTCCCTTTGCTAGAGGGAGGTTTATTCCTGCTTTTTGTAACTTTGAAACTCAGGCTAGAGGGGGTTCCTCTGTATTTTTGAATCTTTTGTTACCCTGTAAAGTTATCTTCCATCCTGATTTACAGAAGTGATTCTTTCACCTTTTCTTTAAATAAAATCCCTCTTTTAAGAACTGATTGATTTTTCATTGTTCTAAAGATCCAGGGGTTTGGGTCTGTGCTCACCTGTACCAATTGGTGAGGATATTATTCTCAAGCTTTCCCAGGAAAGGAGATATAGGGCTTGGGGGGATATTTTGGAGGAATAGGAACTCCAAGTGGTCCTTTCCTTGAATCTTTGTCTAAATCACTTGGTGGTCGCAGCATACCGTCCGTCCAAGGACAAATAGAGATTTGTGCCTTGGGGAAGTTTTAACCTAAGATAGTTGAATATAAGCTTAGGGGGGTCTTTCATGCGGGTCCCCACATATGTACCCCAGAGTTCAGAGTGAGGAAGGAACCCTGACAATCTCACTCTTAGCTGCGCATGTGACATATGAGACTTATTAACGATGAACATGGGTGGCTAGTGTGCTTGTATTCTGGGTCTAACCCATTTAGAGCATCTATGTCCTGGTCCTAGAGCTACTTTTGTGTACAAAGCAGATAAGCTTTATAACTTATCTGTTCCTCTTACTGGTGGGTTTTTATGGGGGAAATCCAATGTCAGACTTAATAGAGGCCACTAGTGTGTTGTTGCACAGTAATTATTTCACTAACACATTGTATGTGAAACCTCTTCTCTTCCCACTCAGAAAAATCCTTTGACACTTTATTAGTTGGATGCAAAGAAATGGAGCCAGATAAACAAAGGTGCATCTGTGGACTTGACCTGGCTTTTAGGATGGTTCATTTTTCTTACTGGCCATTTCAGAACTATTCCAAAATATGACTTGAACTATGCAGCTGAAAGTCTAAAGTGGCTATCGCAGCTTCTGCTTCAATGTGAGGCCAATACTTTGTTGAGCCTATCAATGGCCAGCCTGTTAACAGTCAGAGTTTCAAGGCATGACATTCACATGGAAGAGTTTTGCTGCTGACTTTACATGTAGGAGGTGTCCCACTCTAAAACATGGATTTAATGGTATGTGCTCTCCTTTAGCACACGAGGGATTGGATTACAATGGAAACAATTGTGTTGTGCAGGCTACTTTGCTAGGCCTCAGATTATTCAAAGTGGCGTTGTTTTATTTGGCTGAGGTTGTATACAGGCCTTGGGGTTTTAAATCTGTCCCAAGGAGGAACGGTCCTGGACAGTATCCCAGAAGGCTGTTTTTAAAAGACATCAGCTAGCCGCACATGTCAGATATTATGGTGCTGAAGGGATATAAGAATCTCTATAGAATGCTCCCTTTCTTGTATCGGGAGAAGGTAACTTACAGGTTTCCTCTCTCACTCATTAGCGTCCCTCCCCTGCAAATCTAAAAACCAGCATTGATAGTCAACGCCTAGAAGTGAGGAGCTAAAGCTAAAGATCAAACTCACATCTCCACCTTCATGAGGGGGCAAAGCTCTTCTAAGCCAACCGGCCACTCCCAACCGTTTGCTTTTCACTTATTAACGTGTTGTGTTAAAAATCCCGAGACAGTGCCAGTCCATTGTAGACAGAGCTCCCACCTCTCAACAGGCAGCCACTCGGGGTGGCTCCCAGGCCTGCCGGCTCCCAGCGCTGCATGAGTCACAATTCCCGTTATGCTAAACCCTGTGGGAGTCATGGCAGCATAAACCCTTTGTGCAGCTGACACTGTACTGTGGGTTCAGGCTGATTAACAAAATGACAGATTTTACAGCGCTCCAGTCTGATGTGATTTGAACTTCTCCAAATTGCTGATTGCAAATCAGGGTCACACAGAGGTCATCTGGTGCCCCAGATAGCTCATCTCTCCACTGGTGACTTCTTTCCTGCTCCAGACCCTAGAAACAGACAAGATTCAAAATTCCGTTGTCCGTTTTAATCAAATTCTACATGAATAAGTGCTTCAAAGGGATGAGGGAGATGTGAAATGTCAGGGGGAAAGGAAATATTTCAGGTCTCGTCTGATCACTGGAAGTAGAAACCAGTGTTAAATAAACCTGAAGAAAATGTACATGGTAGTAAAGAATGTGTTTGCTAAGGGCATAGTGTTTATAAGTGACTGATTACGATAAGGACTGATTAGTAGGGTGCAAATCCTAATGTGTACTTTGCTTTTTTAATAGAATGAAAATAGAAGCTAGTTACTTGTGAAAGTTGCCAGACGACACCCACTGGAGACCTGCCTTTGTCCCCAGAACAAGTATAACACAGGCTGTGGCAGCGGATGCAGTCTCTGCCAAAGTACCTCAAATCTGATATACAGGGGCCCAGATTCTCGGGCTGACAGGTTAGGCTGGTTATCTTCAATTACTGGCCTTTCTGCTAAGACTAGTTGTGATGTGTACACCTGTCTATTAGGAAAAAGCTAACTCATTTCCTATAGACAAGGCATGGCAAGTGTGACCTAAATTCTGTGCAACTCCAGTGCAGCAGACTGGAAATTCTGCAGCAGCACCCGATAAATTAAAAATGGGGCAGGGTGTTTGGAATTAAGTATGAAAATGATTAACATAATCAGAGCATCATCCCGTGTCTTATTTAATGTAACTCATTTTGTGTTGCCCCTAAATGTTTCCATTTCAATGTGCTGCAGAATTTTGTGTAGAAAATATGTGTGCAAGTTGTCCAGAGGGAAGCAGGAGGTTTGGGCAGCTAGGTAGGGGACAGCTGGGGCTTTTGCTATTTGTGGAGGTGGGGGAGTATATCTAGGAAAAGCATATAAAGTGAATGTTTCCGATGAAATAGTGAGCAGAAAACAGTTGATAATGGTAACATTTAAATTGTCATTGTTAACTTCCAAAGTTAACACTCCCATTGAGATGACTGGAACAGGCCACATCTCTCAGATTATTGTTAGGCTGTTTGAAGATGTCACTGTAAAAGTCTGCATTTGGTTCACATTTGGAAGATTGTCATAGGCTGCCAAAAGGTTTTAAATGAAAACTGTTCATGTCAGGAAAGCATATGCGCTTTTCAACAAAAACCAGAACATTGTGAAAAAATACAAATGTTGGCAGGAAATTTTCATTGGCAAAAAAGTTTTCATCCAAAAGATTTTGACTCCTCCACTCAAAATGTAGGCCCAGGTCCTCAGATCCTCTCTTGACTTTGATGGAGCTATGCCAGTTTACACCAGCTGAGGATCTGGCCCATAGCTTCTTACAAAAGGAAAGCTTTGATTTTGGAGCCCAATTCTGCAGCAAGAGGTAGATTCTGTCACTAAATTCATGGCTTCAGGATTGTGATGCACACAGGGGTCTGCCTATAGACAATTTAACAGAAATGAAGCTCAAACTGCAGCGGCTTTCAGTCACCACAGACCCACACCAAATTTGAGCCCGTGACCTAAAAGGTCAAGGCTCTCTTTACCATCCTGAGCCCTTATTAGACTGACTGGTAATATCGCCACCTTCCGGTTGAAATCTCAATCCCAAATCTTTCGTTTTGCCATTCCACAGTAACAAATAACACATTAGACTTTATAAGGTGCACAAGCACCACAGACATGAGCATGATATAAGTAACCCAGGTAGAATATATCAATCAATAGCCACCTAGCCCAAAAGCAAATTAAGGCTGGGATATTCAAGTGAAACTAAAGGAGCTAGATGCCCATATTCCATTGAAATTCAGTGGCTGTTGGACTCCTAACTCCCTTTTGAAAGTTCCAGACCAAAATATTAGTGAGCTCCCTATGGAGTGCTGGAGCCAGATCCTTAGGTGGTGGATAGCTGCATAGCTCCTTTCAATGGAGTTGTCTTCAGTGGAGCGCTTTCAATTTTCATCACCTAGGGAATCTGGCCTTTGGAGTTTTCATTCCAACTGCTTCATTTTAGGGTTCAATTTCCCATCGTCCAGCGTTTCCAATTTTCTTCTAGAAGACAGCAAACGCAGACATACAGCGTGTTACCCTACAGCTAGGAAAATAGTTTCTGAGACCCAGCTAGTCCAGAGTGGTCAGTGCAGTGCAGACTGCCCAGAGACAAAAGACTGTTGCAGCAACAACATTCCCAAGTGCAAAAGACTCCTGAATAGATCTCATGTGAAGTAACTCCACTGTGGTATCACCAACAAAGGGCAACTTAACATCCAACCCCTTCTCACTGTCACTCAGATGACATTTTCCACAGTCACCTGGACTATCAGGGACAAACTGACTGTATCAACATATCAGTGGAGGAAGGGGAAGCAAAAACAGCTTGCAAAAACCATCACAGAAATATTATTTTCCTATATAGAAAGATGTTTGGGGTAGTCAGAAGGCAGACAGAAGCATGGCCCAAGGGCCAGAGGCATGATGTGAAGTGTTTTGTGTTCCATTCCCAACTGCATCTACACAGGGGTTTTCTTCAGAGAATCATATGTTCCTAATGATACCAATGTCTCTGTACTCGTTTGAACTCAGAGACCTGATGGCCATTATTTATATGCAGTAAGTATATTCCATGGATTTTTCTTATAACCCTGCCACATCAAACTTTTAACTAGGTAATTGTCTGCAGTCACCGATCTTCTGTACAGCTCTTCACAAACAAATATGTACTCACTGGCAAGAAAGAAGTAATTGCTTTGAATAGGACAATGATTAGCTGCTTCAAAGACAGGTTCTTTGTTGTGTGACTAAAAGGTCAAGTCAACAAGTTCAAGCCAGTCTGACTGTTGTAGTCAAGCCACAATATTTCCCCCTCCTGTAGTACCTATTACATGCTAAATGAACCCATCATTATTTTAAACGGAAGGTTTTGAGCAGCGGTTGTACTACAATGCCTATAACCTAAATGCTGCCAGTCTGATACTTGAATCTAAAGCTCAGCCAGAATACATACTAACAGAGGGAGAAGGTGATTGGTCAGCATCACACTGTATTATGTGAAATGAGGCATGCTGCTGAGCACTAAGAACATGACCTGGTGACATGGAAAACAAATTCTGACTCACACGGGTTAGGTCAGTAGCAGGAGTGCTTGAAAGTGTGAGACATAAAAAACTGTCTCAGAGTTTCTGAGATGGACTCCAATACCCTGGTGTTGGGTGGAGCAGAAATAGGTAAGACAGGTAAATAACACAAGGTGGATAGATCGGAGACTTTTCATAATCAATTCTGAGGGTGCTGGGTACTGACGATTTTGAACTTCTTCCATGATGAATGATCTAGAGGTCATGGCAGCTCTTATCTCTGGGAAGGCCAGCAAGGCCACATCTTGTATGGATGGCATGAAGGACACAGTTTAATAACTGGCATATAAAATTTAAACTCCATCATCCTTCCTGATCAGGGCAGGAGGTATCTGGTGTGGTGGTGCACACCTTGCTAGTAAGAGATTGGGGGCTCAGACTGTCCACCTGCGGTGTCCCTGCAGCAGCAACTGCTGCTGCTCCTCTCCAGACATCATTATAGCATGAAAAGAGTATTCAAATATGTTTTAAGCATGACACTACAATGTTGTGATGCAGCATTAGCATGTTGATTGCTGTGTCAGGATCTTACCACCCAGCATGCATGTTGACCCTGGAAGTTCAACCAAATGGCACAGAGAAACTGGATACTGGCTGTAACTGGCCAGATTAGAGATGTCCCAACAGCGTAAAGCCAACAGAACTGGCTCTTGTGTGAATTGTCTCCTCACAATGGTCTGCAAGCCTAGGGGGCACATTAAGGGTGGGAAGAGCCAGGTGGACCACTCAAGGAGTCATAATTGGCTGCCTTGTAGACAGCCTCTCCTACACTGGGATGTCTTTCTCTTGGCTGCAGATCCTGAGCTGTTCCTGCAGAAATGAGAATGTGATTTAA
This sequence comes from Dermatemys mawii, assembly GCA_007922305.1. Lineage (NCBI taxonomy): Eukaryota > Metazoa > Chordata > Testudines > Dermatemydidae > Dermatemys > Dermatemys mawii. The sequence continues at coordinate 4,936,373 of ML677384.1, read as the reverse complement.
CTTTGAGCAATAGACACAATGCAGGAGGAACTCTGACATACAATTGAACTTCTAAATGTTCTAGCAAACTTTAATTGCTTCCCCTTCCTCCACACACTGTGCTTCTATCACTGATTTTGTTCAAACAGCACACACTCCATGGGAGCCGAAATGTTTAATGTAATTACCTGCGATGAATGATACTGACATGCATTGTCTTTTCTTTCTGGAAGCCCTTCAATCTAAATGTTTTTACTTTTAGAAAAACTGGGTTTAAAAGAAGATGATCTTTTCCTTTACAGTAGCTTGTTATCCTGTAAATTATAATGCATTCTCATATCATTCATGAGGAAGGCAATGATCTTTTGTAGAAAGGCAACCCTTTGGATTTTGCGTTTCATCTCATTGGTTGTTTTCTTTGTTCACAAAAAATTAAAAATTAAAATAAAATCCCTGCTCTTCCTGAGCCTGTTCCTGTTGACATCACGAGCATGAGTTCATGATGCCACTTACAGGTCTCCTCTCCTGCTGGCCCTTCTTCCACTGATATCAATTGCATGAGGTCATAAAAAAGGTCTTCCTCGTAGAGTGCAACTGCTGATGTTTCAGCACAACCTCACCTCCTGGCCTCTTTCAACCTTAAGTTGCTTGTATAAGATAGGCCAGGACCACCAGCAGCAATGTTGCTGTTGAAAATCCGTCTCATGCTGCCAGAGCCATACAACAGCCTTAAATCACAACAGGGATGTGACCAAAAAGAGACATTTTAGAAGCAGGCAAGGAAAGAGACGAAGAGGATTTTGCTTGCTTATTGCATTGCTTATTGCATTGTAATGTGAATAGCAATCTTTCGTCATATTCTAAGATTTTTAACTCTGCACATGTACACACAAGCCAAAATGTTCAAACCTGTGTGCATAATATTAGACTCCTAAACACATATTTAGGCTCCTAAATAAAGGTGTCCTGATTGTCATAGGTTCACAGCATCTGCAGTTAATCCCAGTTGCACTTCCTTGCTCTTGGAAGAGGATTTAGCGCTTCCTTTCTCTGACTAAGGCCATGGTTACACTTACAGCTTTATAGCGGTTTTGGTTATACCCGCTTTCAGATACAGCTCCAGGGAAAGTGCTCCAGCATGTCCACACTGACAGCCGCAACTGCACTGGCGTGGCCACATTTGCAGCACTTGCAGCAGCATTGGGAGTGGTGCATTATGGGCAGCTATCCCAGCAGTCAGCTGGCTGCAATGTGCTTTTCAAATGAGAGGGGTCAGGTACAGCGTGTTGTGTGTATGCGGAAGGAGAGAGCGAGTGGATTTTTGGAGTGCTGAGAGTGTGTCAGCGTACTGTCTTTAAAATGCAGAGCCTACTAATCTTCTGCTTCTCACTCACTCACTCAGTAAGCATGTGCATTGTTGATTTGCCAAGTTACAGATAAGCTCTGAAAACGTACTTCCGCATTCCTCCAGCCGAGTTCAAAACAAAGAGAAGAGAAGTCAATTGGCTTAAATAGATTAGAGGTGTTTCTAGAGATCACTCAAAGTGCAGTATTGTTACTACCCATTTACAGTGGAGCTATAGCATATCACCCAATACGCAACAGCTGTTAATCCTTAGGTAGCTCAGACCCACCAGAGAAAGACGAATCCCTAATGTCAGTCATGACAGGAGCTTGGACTAGATATAGTGGCAGCTGACGCCCAATGGCTAACTGGATGGATAGTAAGTTATAGCGCTCCTGGAAGCTTTATAGCGCTATAAAGTGCCAGTGTAACCAAGGCCTAAGAATACTTCCCTTTTACAGCAAATCTCTGGAATGCAGGGGAGTGACAGTATGGGGAAGGGTTCAGAGGGACATGTTTGCTGGTGCAATATGTGCATGGAGTTCTCAGATCAGTGGTCAGTCAGAAAGAAGAGATGCTTAATTAACTGTAGTGACTGAGAAATAAATGTCAGGCAAATCTCTTCACTCTGATTGGCCAGCAAGAGTCTTCATAAAGAATACAGGCACTTGCACACTGTACAGTTAATAAGAAATAACCATACAATTATTACACAACCCAGATCCCTTAAGCACTCAGCAGGTAGGGAATTACATAACTGGGAGCTGAGTATAAACAACCACCGTCCAGCATCTCTGTGCTTGAATTGGTTGAGGCAATTACATTTCAGCATGTTAAACCCAGATGACAAGAGCTATAGTGGAGTGGAAAAAGAATGAAGCCAACTCTGCACTGGGTAGGGGGAAAGAAGAGTTGGGAGAGCCTGAATAGAAGAGGGAGTTTAGTTGCTGGTGGTTATTGTAGATGTGCGTGCTCTTGGGTATAAAGAATGGGAACAGCCGTCAAGCTATGTCAGCCACAGGGCCTGTGCCAGCACAGCAATAGCCCCCGACTGTATATGCTGCACAGACCAACAGAAGTTTTTCTGCTGGTATAAGAACACCACCTCCCCAAACAATATTAGGCCCTGTTAACACTGGCAAGTTTCTGCGCAGGAAAGCAGCTTTCTGCAGGGTAACTCCCGAGGTATACACACTGCCAAGCCACTTAGTGCACAGAAACTGCACAGTTGCAGTGCTGATGAGAGGCCTAGGTTTCTGCGCTGGGACTATAGCACCATGGTGCCTGTGTAGACACCCTGGTTGATTACAGCACTGCAATTGGCCTCCAGGAGGTGTCCCACACTGCCTTTTCTTGCCTCTCTGGTTGTTTTCAACTCTATTGCCCTGCCCTCAGGTGACCAACCATCATCCCCACCCAGTAAATTCCTTGGGAATTTTGAAAGTTCCCTTCCTGTTTGCTCAGTGCAGAGGTCTCAGTGCATCTTCCCACTGCCCCTGTAGTTCCTCACCGTTTTGGGGGTCTTGTGGCTCATGTGTGCTTGCCTGGGGTCAGCCAGTTAGTGACAGGTGTGTGAATAGTGGCTGTGTTTTAACTCAGTGGTTTTTGTGTTGCAAACAATACTGCTTCTGTAAAATGTTGCAATGTGGCTTCATGGATATGACCTTGGGAGCCCAGCCTCCCTCTTTGTTATCGCTGGCTGAACGGCTGTGCAGAATTAGAAAGCAGCCATGACGAACTAAAGTGGACTTTCTGCATGATGCACTCTGTGGCCAAAAAACAAGAATCGAAGGACAGCGAGAAAAGGGACCGAAAGGAGAACGCCACACACCAGAATGAAGCTCTGGATCAGCTCTTACATGTTATGGAGCACCAAGCGGACACGCTCCAGGTGCTACTAGCACTGCAAACCGAGGAGCTCTGCGCTCGCCCTCCCCTGCAGCCGCTGTCTAAAAACTCCTTCCCATGCGCCCCCCACCCCAAGACACCGCCAACACACTCTTATCAACCTCCTTGGCTCCAGTCTGTACCCGCGGCATCCACTCCTCCCCCATCACAGTCCAGCACTGCAGACTCCCAGTACCCACTGCACTCAACACCCATCCCTCTGCAGTTTAGTCCTCCTGAAGTGCAGTACCCACTGCATTGTACTCCAAAAGACAAGGCTGCATATGATACCTGGACATACACAAATCTTTAACCGTCCTGGGACCCCACCTCCTCCTGGGACCCTCTCTTCCCCTATCCCTTACAATGCTGAGGTGGGTTTTCGTGTTTGTCTCTCTCCTCTGGTGGTTGTTTTTTAATTACAGAACTGTTTTGGCTTGAAAGCAATCTTTATTCCATTAATTGAAAGCAAAGAGAGCCTGCAACGCAACAGGCAATTTCTTAAACCTTCATAGTGCATTGTCTGCACCAATCACAATCACCTCCTAGCATTACAAGCACTGCACTCCTGAGCATAGCAACAAATATTAGTGGCTTTCAGCTTCAAATTGCTGCCTCAAGGCATCCCTGATCCTTATGGCCCTGTGCTGTGCCTCTCTAACAGTTCTGGTCTCTGGCTGTTCAAATCCAGGCACTGAGCCTTAGCGGTCCAGCCCTGAGTGAAGCTTTCACCCTTCTCTTCACAAATATTCTGGGGCATAAAGCACACGGTTATAAACATAGGAAGAGTGTCATCGGCCAGGTCCAGCCTCCCATATAAAGCACCAGCAGGCCTTTAAATGGCCAAAATCACACTCAACAGCCATTCTGCACTTGCTCAGTCTGTTGTTGAACTGCTCCTTCCTGCAGTCAAGGTTCTTCTTATATGGCTTCATAAGTCATGGCATTAAGGGGATAGCCAAGGTCTCCCATCACAATGGGCATTTCCACTTCCCCTACAGTGATCTTCTAGTCTGGGAAGAAAGCCCCTGCTTGCAGCTTCCTGAACAGGCCAGTGTTCTGAAGATGCGTACGTCATGCACCTTTCCGTACCAGCCTGTGTTAATGTCTGTGAAATGCCCACGGTGATCCATAAGCGCTGGAGAACCATTGAGAAATACCCCTTGTGATTAACGTACTCAGTGGCTAGGTGTTCTGGTGCCAGAATTGGAGTGTGTGTGCCATCTGTAACCCCTCCGCAGTTAGGGAAGCCCATTTGTGCGAAGTCATCCACAATGTCACGCACGTTGCCCAGAGTCAAGGTCTTTCAGAGCAGGATGAGATTAATGGCCCTGGACATTTCCGTCAGCACAAGTCCAATGGGTAGACTTTCCCACTCCGAATTGATTAGCAACCGATCAGTAGCTGTCTGGAGTAGCTTCCACAGTGCAATCGCCATGCCCTTCTCCAACGGCAGGGAAGCTCTCATTCTCCTGTCCTTGTGCTGCAGGGCTGAGATGAGCTCATCACACAGTCCCATGAATGTGGCTTTCCTCATCCGGAAGTTCTGCAGCCACTGCTTGTCATCCGAGACATGCATGACCATGTGATCCCACCACTCAGTACCTGTTTCCTGAGCCCAAAAGCGGCATTTCACTGTGGTCAGCATCTGCATGAATGCCACAAGCAATCTTGTGTCGTAGTTACTACATGTGGTGAGATCAATGTCACACTACTCTTGCATTTATAGTTTAAAGAATAAATCCACTGCCACTTGTGATGGGTTGGTCAGAGCAGGCAGCATACTGGTCAACAGTGCGGGATCCATTCCTGCAGACCACAGAGGCAGAGTGCACAATACACAAACCATTAAAAGATGGAGTCAAATGTGGACGGAAGCACAGGGATTGCTGGGATGTGAAGCAATGCATCACGGGGCATTGGGACAGGACCCAGAATGCTCTGCAACCTCCTCTACCTTCCCACAACTCTTAGCATCAGAAAAGAAAGAGGTGCTCTGTGGAATAGCTGCCCAGAGTGCACTGCTGTGAGTGCCACAATTGTGAACACACTGTTGCACAGGCAGCTGACACTGTGAGCACACAACAGCAGTTTCCCTCTCTGAGCGGCGCTGTGACTGCCAGTGATGTAATTCTGCCAGTGTGGACATATCCTGACTGTACAAAGAATAATAATAACCAGAGGCTTAGTGTTCACGTACCAGCTATGTCAGCCAGGAGTGTGAAAAGCCACTTTCCTACCAACGTAGTTATGCTGACAAAACCCGCAGCTGTGGATGGAAGAGGGCTTCTTTCAGTGCAGCAGTCTTCTAGTGCTCCCAAGCCCTCATCCCAGATCCCCAGATTTCTTATATCAATGTTGATTTCCTTGCAATGTCTGGGGCACCAGAGCCAAATAATGAAGGAATGGGTGACAGCTCAGAAAGCCAACACACAGTCTTCAAATGATTTGCACCCTTCAGTCTCTAAAAAATTGGGGGTTATCCCTTCCCTGGGAAGGTTCCTCTTTTTAAAACCAGCAGTGTTCGATTACTTGCATTTTCCGCAGCTCCCCGAGAAAAGAGATGGCCGTGTACTGTGGGAAAGCGGGGGAATCGGTGTCCTAATGCAAAGATCTCAAGAGCATGAGTAATCCCAAGTACTGACAGGAAAAGAAAAACACGTGGAATGTTTCCTCTTAGGGCATGGTTACACTTACAAGATTATAGTGCTATTGGTTATAGAGGTCTCCTTATACAGTAATATGAATAGCGCTATTGTATGTCCACACTGAGATGCTCCAGCGTTATAGCATGGCCACATTTGTGGCACTTAATGCGGCATTAAGAGCAGCGCATTAGGGCATGTACCCCACAGTACACCTCTTCCCAATCTGGCGCAATGCCTTATGGTAGGGGAGGCGTCACTTGCGGGGCATTCTGTATCCTGTTTCAACTACCCATGATGCTTTTTGGCATATCCCTGCAATCCCTGTGTTTCCTTCCACCTCAGGTGCCATCTTTCAACGGTTTCAGCAAGGCGCGCTCCGTCTTCCATTGTCGTGTGCTGCAATGAATCCAGAACTGCTGAGGAACATGCTGACGACTGTCGCCAGCACATCTCTGTGTGCAGTGGAGTGAATCCTTGACATGCAGGATGACAATGATGAGTCTGAAGACGAGATCGAAGTGGTGAATGCGTTTGACACAAAGCTTCTTGTCTCATTAACGGACATGCTCACAGCCGTTGAACGCCGCTTCTGGGCACGGGAAATGAGCACTGAGTGGTGGGATCACATCGTCATGCAAGTCTGGGACGACGAGCAGCGGCTGCAAAACTTTCGAATGAGTAAAGCCACTTTCATGGGACTGTGTGCTCAACTCGCCCCCGCCCTGCGGCGCAAGGACACCAGATTGAGAGCTGGCCTCCCGGTGGAGAAGCGGGTGGCTATCGCGATTTGGAAGCTGGCTACACCAGACAGCTACCAATCGGTGGCCAGCCAGTTTGGGGTTGGAAAGTCGACCGTTGGAGTTGTGCTGATGCAAGTGTGCAGGGCCATTAATCGCATCCTGCTACGAAAAATCATGACTCTGGGTAATGTGCATGACATTGTTGCTGGCTTTGAAGAAATGGGTTTCCCTAACTGTGGAGGGGTGATAGATGGGACCCATATACCTATTCTGGTGCCCGCCCACCTAACAGACGAGTACGTTAACCGAAAGGGGTACTTCTCCTTGGTTCTCCAGGCGCTTGTGGATCGCCGTGGGCGTTTTACTGACATTAACGCTGGCTGGTCTGGAAAGGTGCATGACGCATGCATCTTCCGCAACACTGGCCTGTTCATGAAGCTGCAAGCCGGGACTTTTTTCCCAGACCAGAGGATCCCCGTGGGGGAAGTGGAAATGCCCATAGTGATTCTTGGTGACCCCGCTTACCCTTTAATGCCCTGGCTCATGAAACCCTACCCAGGGAGCCTGGACAGCAGTCAGGAAAGGTTCAACTACAGGCTTAGCTGGTGTTGAATGACTGTGGAGTGTGCTTTTGGGTGTCTCAAGGCGCGCTGGCGCTGTCTTTATGGGAGGCTAGACTTGGCCGAGGGTAGTATCTCCACGGTTATTTCCGCATGCTGTGCCCTACATAATCTTTGTGAGCGGAAGGGCAAAGGCTTCACTCAGGCATGGTCCTCGGAGGTTCAATGCCTGGAGGCCACATACGCCCAGCCAGAGAGCAGGGTTCTTAGAGGGGACCAGCGCGAAGCTGTTAGGATCAGTGAAGCCTTGAGGGAGCATTTTGAGGCTGAAAGCCAGTTCTAAAGTGAGGTGCAGACGGAGGGAGGGAGGGAGCATTCTTTTAATAGGAACAGGCATTTACTTTTCTGTAGCCTGTAATAATGTATGTACACTTAGTAAAGAAACCCATTTATTAAGAAGACAATTCATGTATTGAACAGGTACTTCGGTTGCTGAAAGAAAATATTGTGATGCGTGTGAGGGGGAAGCCGGGGGAGGTGCAATGGGGGTGGCATGGCGTCAGTCAGAGATCGGAACATGTCTGGGTCTCTGAGTCTCCAGTGCCCTCACAGTGACCATGTCCCCCGAATCCCATTTGCAGAGGGCAGTAAGGCATGTTATTAGGGGTTGACTGCAGTGGATAATGGTCCGGGGTTTGAGGGTTGTTCGGTGAAGACAGAGGGGTTGGAGGCAGCTGTGGATGGTGATAACCATATAGCTGATGATAGTGGCCTGGAGGGTACTGAGGCACAGAAGGGGAAGGGATTTGGGGCAAATGATAATTGGGGTGGAGAGCGCGGTGCTTCTCCTCCTGAAGGGTGACAATCCGCTGCATAGTCTCCAGTTGAAGCTGCAGTAATGAGAACAGCTTGGTGCTTTTCTGGCGGTGAATCGCATTCTCCTTCCGCGCCTTCTCCCTCAACTTGCTCTCGTTCTCCCTCCACCTCTGTGCAACTCGATTCTCCGTTACAGCCTGTTGCATTACTTGCTGTACAAGATCCTCTTTGCTCCTTCGTGGCCGCTTCCTCAGTCGCCTGAGCCTCTCAGCTATTGATAAGAGCGATGGCACAGGGCTCAAGGACGACCCTTCTAAAATAAAAAGATACATTTAACAGTGGTTCCCTTGTAAAGAGCAGACATGCCTATGATTCCCCCGCATTCCCCGTTTGCCTGTACCGCAGAGAGCACATATACAGCAACTGAGCCCCTGCCATGGTGAGTGTACTCCAGAGGCGAGGGAAATGATTTATTCCCTGCCCCAGAAAAGCTGTGGCGGGGGAGGGGGTGGGGAGTGCCGGTAAGTCGCAGGAGCTCCACTCTGAGCAGCAGGCAGGTGGAAGGATTTCTTCCCTGCTCTGAAAAGCTGTGGTGGGGGAGGGGGGTGTGGAGTGCCAGGAAGTGGCAGGAGCCCTACTCTGAACACTGTTCCAACATTCTCCGTAGGTGTTTGTCCTGGAAGATATCTCGTTGCTTCGAGTCACTGAGGAACAAAGGGAAGGGATTTTAATGAGATGCGGCTTCCGCCCAGGGCCATATGCAGCGTGCCTATGTGCAGCAATGCTCCCCCCACCCATTGTAGCACAGTGGCGGGGACTAGTGACCGTGACCGGGACGGGGGACATGCTGGCTCTCCCGGGAAACCTGCGCAGGCGCATTGCAAGCGCTCTTATTGAGAGCTTTGAAGAGATTACTGATGATGACTACCGCGAGGTGATAGACTACATCAGTGCTCTATTCCACATGTAGGCAAGCATGCAAGCATCCCTTTCCACCCAAGCTGCCTGCCTTCCCCATAGAAAAGCAGCTTTACCTCCGCAATCCGCTGCTGAGCTGGCCCCTGCAACCGCCGGATGCTGTGGCTGGCCGCCCTCCTCCTGGCTTTAGAGGAGAGCTCCTGGCTGCATGCCCCCCTGCCCTCCTCCTGGCTTGAGAAGAGCTCCACGTGGAATGCCCCCTGCATCCCTTTCCACCCCAAGCTGCCTGCCTTCCCCATAGAAAAGCAGCTTTACCTCTGCAATCCACTGCTGAACTGGCCCCTGCAACGCCGGACGCTGTGGCTGGCTGCCCTCCTGGGTTGAGAAGAGCTCCTGGCTGCATGCGTCCAGGGACGACTCCGTGCCCTGGGTCGCTGCCACCTCGTCCTTATCTTCCTCCTCTTCTTCATCCTCCTGCTCTTCATCCTCCTCCTCACCCCCGCCTTCACTGGTGGGCTGGGAAGTGTCCATGGTGGTCGATGGAGTGACCGTAGGATCACCACCAAGTATCGCATGCAGCTCCTTATAAAATCTGCAAGTCACTGGGGCTGCCCCGGAGCGGCTGTTTGCCTCGTGGGCTTTGCGATATGCATTTCTAAGCTCCTTTACCTTAACATGGCACTGCAGAGTGTCCCGCTCATGGCCTCTTTCTGCCAACGCCCGTGATATCTGCCCATAGGTATCAAAATTCCTGCGGCTAGACCGCAGCTGAGACTGAACAGCCTCTTCCCCACAACAGCTGATGAGGTCCAGCACCTCGCTATTGCTCCATGCTGGGGATCGCCTATTGCAAGGAGCCATGGCATGATGGTCAATCAGAATGATCACCTGCAACGATTCCCTGAGACCACGCCACGCAATCAATCAGATCAATGAGAATGATCACCTGCAAGGATTCCCTGAGAGCACGCCATGTTTGGCTGGAGCAAACAGGAAGGGGATTTTCAAATTTCCCTGGAACTTTAAAGGGCGGGTCTGACGTGTGATCACCTGAGGACAGGACAAAAGAGTTTGCAAGTGATGACCAGAGTGGCTCGAACGGGAATTATGGGACGGGCTGGAGGCCAATTAATGCGCAGTGGGTGTCCACATTCTTGCTGTAGCGCTACAGAAGCTGCGCTACAGTTCTTATTCCCCATGCGGAGGTGGATTAACAATAGCGCTATAACTCAGCGGTTATAGTGCTCTACATGCCTTGCCAGTGTGGATGGGGAGGAGGTTATAGCGCTCGTAGGGGCTTTATAGCGCTATAAAGTGCCAGTGTAACCAAGCCCTTAGTCCAGTGAAAAGGTGTTTGGGACTCAAACAGCCTCTTCTCTTTTCTTTTTGTTTCACACTAAGGAGGGGGTGGGGCTGTGCCCTCCTGTGTTACTTAGCCTGAGGACTGGTTCCGGTGACTGTTTTTCCAGTTGGATTGCTCTGCGTCATCAGTTGCCCTACCCCTCATCCTCTGTATGAATGAAGGCCTCTTGGGGGGCCTCTAGGCTTCTTTTAATGACATGCCCCCAGCACACAGAGAAGCACAGAGGCCAGGCCATCATTTTGCCCAGTAAATAGAAATAATCCCAGTTCCTAGCTAGGTTGGCTCTCAAAAATAAAATGCTTGAATGTAACCAGACTCTTAGGAACAGTAAATAGCCTCTTGGCACACACACACACTGAAGAGAGCTAACAAAGACAGGGTAGCAACACCTAACTGTCTGTCACGGAGAGGGCAATGGAAAGAAGAATTCTGGGGATTTCAATACACAACTAAGTCCCCAGAGAAGTGATCAGACAGCAGAGTGGAGTGCAGGACGTCGTTCTTGAAATCAGGTACAATAAAATGCAATGGGCTGGGCATATGTCTAGGCTCACTGACCATCGATGGACTGAAGCTGTCACCGAGTGTTACCCGGGGGAACTGAAACAACCCCTCAACTGACCTCCAAAGTGATGGGAAGGTTTTATCATGAAAAGGCCTGGCTGCACAGGGAGAAGGAAGGCCAGGATAAGAGAGGAATGGAAGACGTTGTGATCAGCGCAATCTATATATGAGGGCTGAACGACTGATCGATCAAGGTGAAGGTGAAGTAGCCTCTTGGACCATTTGCCTGTAGTTTACTGACCTATTCAGTTCTTTACTGTATTATATAGTATCTATTTCTTTACTGTGCTGTGTGTAACCTTAACACAGCACTACAGTCGTTCAGCATCATTCTCTGATTTCAGGAAAATCTCGGCAATTGGATTACGAAAAACCCTTGATATTCAAACTGTAAACTGATATTATCTGACAGAAAAAATCCACCATCCATGACTAGAGGTTTTTCAGTAAGATGGGGGAAAATTCTTACTGGTATACAATAGCTTTCTTCTGCAGCTTTGCACGGTATGTAGTACATCATATAGAAGTTTTCCCAAGAAAAAAATAAATAGAACATTGCTAAGAGGGTTTGTTTGGAACTGACTCCAAAGAGAAATGGAATCTTTTCCTTACAGTGAACCACAAGAAGATTTTACTATGTCCTGTTCTTTACCTGACATATAAATAGAACCAGGAAAGGAGTGACTAATTAACATAACGGTTTGACCTTCGATTGAAAGAAAAGAATATGAAGAAACTCCAAGAACTCACCCAATTCAACATGCAGAAAAATGTCACAGAGCTGGCACCTTAATTCTATGCTAATGACATTGCCCTAAGGAGAAAAGCTTCTGAGGTGTGAAAGGAAAATAATATTTGAATGAAATGGGGTTATGTGTAATCACAGAGCACTTTGTAATAACTGTTGTTTTTCCCCCTTATTTTTATTTTTGTTAGCATTTAAGAAACAAAAGAAGCTAACTACAGAGCTACATGAACCTTTGATATTTGTATTTGATTTTCAGCCTGTAGGCATGAATCAAAAAGAAAATGAATTCTGCACCAGAGAGGCTTGAATGTGCAGACTTTCAATGAACCCTTTGTTCATTACATTTTTCTGATTTGCACATAACTAAGGCAGGTCTACACTAAGAAGGCCATTGCAGCGTAGTGACAGCGTGGTTGCTATGCTCCAACACCACAGGTAGACTGGCATAACCCCGTAATGTAGATACAGCTTATAGTGACAAAAGGGTTTTTTTCCTGTCACTGTAGGAACTCCACCTCCCTGACTGACATTAGCTAGAATGCTTCCATCAACCTAGCGGTATCTACATGGGGCATTAGGTTGGCGCAGCTATAGCACTCAGAGGTGTGGATTTTTCACACCCCTGAGCAAGGCAGTTATGCTGATGTAAATCTGAAGTGTAGATCATCTCCCTGTGGTTTTCGCTTTCTAGTCAGTTATTTGCCCCTCCTGGGCCTAATTTCTCAACTGGTGTCAATGGGAAGCACCATCAACGTCAGTGGAGCTGTGCTCATGTATACCATCTGAGGATCTGGCCTTTTGATTATAGGACTCACTGCATTCCCCTTATCTCATTGCTTCTGATTCAGTGGGTGGCTTCCCAAGGGCCTGCATGTTCCAGCTGAATATGTATACAGTCCTCTACTGAGAGCAGGAACTAATGACAACATTTAACTGTCCAGTTTTTCTAACCCGCGTTTTCTAACATTTGCATATTATATACTTAATAGCACTAAGATTACACTCTGATTATAAAAGAAATTATTCTTATTCTTCTTCTTATTTTTTGTCCAGGAATCTTTGTTTAGATAGTTTTTCAAGGCTCTGTTTTATTCATACCCTTGCCAGGCCTAACTTGCTTGTACTGAAGTCAATGGTAAATCTCCTGTTGACTTCAGTAGTAGGATGAGGCCCAAGCTGTATTTTAACTTTTGTTACTTGAAAAATCTTTCAATGCACGACACACAGAAGGACCCCTGTATCCACACAGGCCTCACTGGTAGGGAGAGGGGTGATACAGGGATTTACCAAACAGAGCTCCCTGAAGGATAAGGGGCCTTAGCTTTTGTTACCTGATTTTTGAAAGAGGCACTGCACGGCTTCTCTAAAGGAAAACATATATGAAGTTCAAAAAGAGTCAAATGTCAATTTCTTTGAAGAATGCAAAAAACAAAACAACCCAAACAAAAAGTTGCCTGCCATCAATGCATGGAAATAATTTGAAATACTCAAAATAAATAAACAAATAAAAGTCCAAGAGGACCATTGTTGCATGCACAGATGCATAAACCGAACAAAACTAGCCATGACTACAAAAATAACCCTCCAAAATAATTATAGAGCATTCTGCTTTGTCCTAGCTCAGTGGGAAATCCTTTGGGCTGAAAGTACCAGCACAGCCTCTGGCTAGCACAAGCCTGCATCTGCAAAGCCTTAGAGTTTGTCTACATGGGGAAATTGACCAGAACAGTGATTGCAGAACAAACTATGCTGGAATAAAGTCCCTTTATTCTGGAATAATTAGTGCTCTATCGAATCAGGGTAATTATTCTGAAATAAAATCACTTTTATTCTGGAACACAGTATCCACGGGGGGAGCTATTTCAAAATAACTATTGTGGAATAATATTCCACAATGGCTAAGCAAGTCAATTTCCCTGTGTATACAAGCCATTACCCACCAGTTGTCTTGTTGACTTCAAGGCATGTCGAAAAATAATTGTTGACCATGACTATTGACTTGCCAGTTGCTTTGGAACAATGTTGTAACTAACCTGGCTTTGCTCTCAGTTTGAACTAAGAGAAGCCAATGATGGGGTTTTCTGTATAGTCTAAACAAAGATTATGAGAGAAAATGCGTGTGTTTTTGTAAAATACAGACGTGTGTGTGTGTGTGTTTGTGTGTAAAATACAGAAAGGAAAGCAGGCTGTTTATTTCAAGCAGCTGGAGTCAATGTGAAGGAAGACAAACAACAGGAGCTTCTATTCAATCCTAATGAACAAATGGGGTCAGGGAAATCCTCTCAGCAGACTGTCTGCAGAACATTTCAGTTCACACAGTAACACCAAATACACAGCTCGTCACCCCCATCTGCTTGATGGGTTGTCTAACTCTTTCCAGATGAGTGTTGTTTATTTAGCTTATTGACTAAACCAGCTGTTTCAGCTAACAGGAACTTCACGTTTTCCAAAGGCAGATATGAACTCTTAAAGGCTGATGACCCCTCCCTCCTTCTTTCGAGAGAATATAAGCCACTCTTTGTAAAGAGAACCGATTTGTGTTACAGTGGGCTTGAGCGGTTACAGAATCAAAAGTCTGAAGAGGAAATGAAAGTAAGTTCTGCTTCAAGAGCATTGCTGGAGATTGTTGGGTTTTGCTATGCAAAATTACTTACTTCCTTTAGTTTTGACTAGTATGAAAAATTTGGTATTCCCTTAAGATATTGTTGCTAAACTGGGCTGACTCACAAAAATCTCAAGGCTGACTTACTGACTGAAAGAGGGATGCACTATACTTTACAAAATACCTTTGCTGTTGAACTGGGAAAGTTTGGAGGACGGTGCTTTAGTTTTCTGCTGTATGTAATTTAGTTGATGATAATAACTTTATTATCTAGGAGTACTTGTGGCACCTTACAGACTAACAAATGTATTTGGGCATAAGCTTTCGTGGGTTACAGCCCACTTCGCGTAGCCCACAAAAGCTTATGCCCAAAAAAATTTGTTAGTCTCTGAGGTGCCACAAGTACTCATCACTCTTTTTGCAGATACAGACTAACACAGGCTGCTACTCTGAAACTTATTATCTGGGTTTTTCTGTGGTGTTCGTCACCACAGCATCAGACATTCATGAATTTAACATCACAACATTCCTGTGGGGCAAAGAAGTACTATAACCCCCCATTTTACAGCTGAGGACCAGAGAGGTGAAGTGACTTGGTCCCAGGTCACATAGGAAGTTGCTAGTAGATCGGGAAACGGAACCCAGATCTCCTGAATCCCTACCTGGTGCATCCACAAGTCATCCTTCCTCACCACTGGCCATGCCCACAGTCTTTACCTTTAAGTGGCAGGAAAGGCAAGTGGCTTTCTTTGAAGGAAATGTCAACACATCTCTGTGCACTCACCAACCAAGACTGGTGTGAAACTAAAATAGGACCCAACCCCGCTGCTGATGAAATAGATGGATTATCAGTCCCATAATTGGGAGCAACCTCTTTGTCCAGAAGAGTCACATGCATACTGAGTCCATTGAATGGCAAAATTCCCTTTGCCTTTAATGGGACCAAGATTTGGCCCCAATTCCCCCAATCTGGTCCCTCACCCCCACTTACATTTAGGAAATGCTAGACTTGTGATGTGCTGCTGCAGAAGCAGCCTCTTCTTTCTAAAAATCTCCTAGCAATGTATGAGCTAGACCTTCAGTTCCACTGTCTTTTGATCTCTTTACCCACCTTCACAAAGCACTGTGAACTCCTTGGATGAAAGGCATGAGCTAAAGCCAAAGTATTAATTTATTATTAATTATTACTATTATTAGATTTTTTGAATCTTCATAATTATTCTGGAGCCATAAAACTATATCCATGCCTAATTTTCGGGAGTTTGAAGGCTTGGTCTCTCTTGAACCATTCCTGGTTACTCCTTCTGGAATGTGGGGCAGGAGGAAATGAGACCAGATTGCAGAAGTAATTACCTGCCATCCTGCCGGACAAATGAGAAGTCAAGCTAGCACAGGTAACCAACTATTGGTCATGATACCAGCCTCCATTGTCCACTTGTTACACTTTCAAACAAGCTCTTTGTTGCTTTCTCCCATCCTGACCCACACACTTGGGAGGAGCATCCCATAAATATTTACAAAGTTACCTCTTTATCCACTTCAAATCCCTCCATCAATGCTTCTTTGACATGATGCTTACAAAAACCTTGCCAATGGCCAGGCTGCTGGTGTGCCAAACTCATTGCCTATTATGCTGACCAATATTGTCTCGTTGTTTCCTCATATTCCCTATCTGTTTTAGGATTGCCAACTTTCTAAACGCACAACACCCAACACCTTAATCCCACCCCTGCCCTGCCCCTCCTCTGAGGCCCTACTCCCACTCACTCCTCCCCCCCTTCTGTCGCTCTTCCCAACCTTCACTCATTTTCACTGGGCTGGGGCAAGGCATCGGGGTGCAGGAGGGAGGTGAGGGCTCTGGCTGGGGGTCTGAGCTCTGGGGTGAGGTTGGGTGTGGCAGGGCAGGGGTAAAAACCCCTAGAGTGCCCTGCCTCTGCACAGTAAACCCTGCTTGTAGGCCAGAGGCTCCAAGGCAGGGGCTGGCCCCAGCCATGAGAATGCAGAGCTAAAAGCCCTAGCAGAGGGTTACTGCAGGGAGCTCGGCTGGGTTAAAAGGCCCCAGCTGTAGCTGGGATCAGGAGGCAGGATAAAAACCGCTGACTCATGGTCAGCAGGGTGGCAGAAGAAGGGCCTAGGCAGGGAGAGGAAGGCTGAGTTGCTGTCTCCAGGTTGTGAGATAGGCACCTTAGGGGGTTGAAGGGCCAACAGCTCAGAACTGTGGGGTCACTGTTGTGGGGTTTGTGGGGTGCACAGCTGGTTTCACAAGGACACTGTTGTAAATAAAGGACATGTGGGGCAGCACTAAGACTGTGTGGAGGCTTTTGTTGAGCCCAGAAAGACCACAGGGGGCACGGACCCTGTGACATTGGGACTGAGGGGTTTGGATGGCAAAGGAGAGTTCAGGGCTGCAGCAGGAGATTGGGGTGCGAGAGAGGGTTCAGGGTATGGGTTCCCAGAGGCACTTAAGGCAGTTCCCAGGAAGTGGCCGCCAGGTCCCTGTGGCCCTTAGGAGCATGGTGGCCAAGGAGGCTCCATGCGCTGCCCTCACACCCACAGGTGCTGCTCCTACAGGTCCCATTGGTCATGGTTCCCTGCCAATGGGAGCTGCGGAGCTGGCACTCAGGGCAGGGGCAGTGCACAGAGCCTCCTTGGGCGCCCAGGCACGTGACGGGCACTTCTGGGAGCTGCGCAGAGCCAGTGAAAGTAGGGAGCCTGCCTTAACCTCGGGGTCCCTGCTGTGCTGCTGACTGGACTTTTAATGGCCCAGTCAGCAGTGCCGACCAGAGCCACCAGGGTCCCTTTTCGACTGTGCATTCTGGTCAAAAACCAGACACCTGGCAACCCTAGTTTGTCTTCACCAATTATCCCATGTCTTCTACTTATCTTGTAAACTTAGTGGGGTAGGGACCTTCTTTTTGTTCTTTGTTTATATAGTGCCAAGCACAATGGGGTTCTAGTCCTTGATGAGGGTTGCTAGGTGCTAAGGTGGCAATAAATAAATATACTATAATAAATACATTCATTTTATGTTAGGAGACAGATATAACCTGTAACTATGTAACCAAAAACCATGAGCAAGAATTGGTAGAATTCATGTGAAAAACACTTAAAGTACATAAGACGAGGAAGACTTGTGGCACCTTAGAGACTAACCAGTTTATTTCAGCATAAACTTTCATAGGCTATGTTGAAATAAATTGGTTAGTCTCTAAGATGCCACAAGTCTTCCTCGTCTTATTTACGGATACAGACTAACACGGCTGCTAATCTTAAACCTGTCACTTAAAGTACAGCTTCTGTGAGCTGTTAACAAGAGATCCAAACAACTGTGATCCTGCCTTTGCTACAGGTCTACCTTAATAGCCTGACTTTACCATGTGCAGCTCCAGTTCTTGCCCAGTAAGCTCAGAATAAAATAATTGACACTTTCTTGTCACACTTCTAATGAATGGCTGTGAGAATTGCTTCAAATGAATATAAGGCTGGAAGTGAGAGAATAACTCTTTAAACAACCTTGCTGCTGCTTCTTTGTGTTATAAATATTCCATGTCTGAACTCTGAGAGCATCTGACTGAAAGGAGAAGGAAAGACCAGTATTTACCTTTTAATAATAATAATAAAAAGAATATCCAAAGGATGCCATCTTTGCCACATCTTGGACAAATTCCAGACAGAATGGCTGAAACAGGGAAATCCTGGAAGACAGAAAGAGAGTAAGTGGCTCAGAGGTATTTCTGCTGGCTGACATGTTGTGTCACATTTCCAGTGATTTACACCCCTTTGCTCTGATTCTTTTGCTTTGAGTTTTCTTACAACATTAAGAAGTGAACAAATGTAAAAATATTATGTTACACAATGACAATCTCTTAAAGAGTGCCCTTCCTCTTTTCCTAATTCATTGCAGTTCTAATTCTTCTTTCTCTTCATAAAAGAGAGAAAGAAAGAATCTGTTGTGCTGGAAGCCAAAACGGATACAATGGTTGCATGAGCAACCATTCTGGAAGCTCAGTTCAACAGAGCAGAAAAAGATATGGTACCTAATCCTGCTACCACTGAAGTCAAGGGTGAAATTCCCATTAGTTTCAATAGTAGCATGAAGAGGACTACATAGCAGGGTACAGTTCCTAACAGCACCAGAATCAGAAAGTGAAACTGACTGTAAACAGAAAGCAAAATCCACCTAGTTGCACTATTTAAAATGGGCAAAATACAAAGATCAAGCAAAACAGCTGACATGGAGAAAAGTAAATGAGGGAGCGATGGGTGTTTGACACCTTTGAAAACCAGGCCTCTTTTTATTCAACTGCCAAAACAGTATGTAGAGGGTCGTAGTTTAATTTGAAGAACCCATGTTTGAAAATGTGGGCCTGCTATGCTATAGGTAGTGTGGTGGTTGTAGCTGTGTTACCTCACCCACCTGCCCTACCATGTTAGTTAGTTAATAGACACATTGCTTGGCTTCGTATTGATGATGATGGTACACTTGCACATGCACACACCTATATTTAATTTATTTTCTTGACGATGCTTATTTTATAGCTCCATTTACTCCAATTTAGGCAAGCATCTACCCAGAAGGTTGAAAAGGATGAGAAGCAATCCACCAGCTCCTTCTGACCAGGTGGGGATTTTCCATCAAGCTTTCCTAAAAATCAAACTGACAGAAATGAATTCCATCAGACAACAGAAGAGATGCCTTGAGTGATGGCTTTAATGGGCTTTGCATCAGGCCCTAGATACAATGAGCCTGATTTGCAGCTGCTATAAATCAATGTAGCTCCTTAACAGGCAGAATAGATTCTGCTGAGAATCTGGCCTCATGGATTTGAATGCATTAGAAATCCATACCTCAATTACACAGACAGCAGGTTGCACACCTATTGAAGTCAACACTGTTAACATGACTAAAGGAAGTAGACAACTCTTTACTGGAGAGAAACACAATGTCTGAAGAGCTTGTGAACTTGCAGAGAGTTTTGCTTACCCTTTAGGTCTATTAAAGTTTTTGCTCTTCAGACATAGTTCATATGTGTATCCCTGCTGTCTGAGAAACAGAGCATTTCTGAATCTCATGCTAAATAATAATGAAGAGCAGATTTTGTTTTTTTCCCCTCTCACAAGGGTAATTTTAGGAAAACCTGGAAATAAAAAAAGAGAACTTACTTTGTCAGGTTCCATACAGTGTTACTAATATTAGACACATTAACATGAGTAGTGTATGGAAATAGTTCTTACCAGACATTTCCTGAACCCATGACCATGTTATTTATTATTATCTCTCAGTATTACAACAAATAGTCTTTACAACATACAAGATATTTAAGCATAAAAGGGGGAAAGCTACTAAAATGTATCCCTGAGACACCAAAAAAACCCTGATCACAAACTGACTGTAGGTTTGGGTAGCCGGGAATTTGGTTAAATCCTCCACAAAATTCCTGCATTTTTAGGTGCTTAAGTGCACTCATTCTCCTTTGACTTTTCTTAAATTTCTCAGAGGGCCCAAGAGCACTGCTGTCTTCTGGAGGTCACTGATCAGGACAGCTTGCATTCCTAACGTGTTCTGGAGCTTCTCATGCATACCCACAGGGATCACTCCAAATGCTTCAATAATCACTGGGATTGTCTTTGTTGTAGTTTTCCACAATCATTCCACTTCGTGGCAGAGTTCTTCATACGTCACTCTCTTCTCTTCCTTTTTCTTTCTGATGTTTCTGACTGTTGGTATGGCAATGTCAAATAACATAGTCATGTTCCTTGTTGCTGATATTATTATATCTATAGTCCAGTGGCACCAAATGACTCCAGTCAGGATCAGGGCTCTATTTTGCTAGGAGCTGTACAAACGTACGAAGAGCTTACAGTCTAATGGAAGTGGATGTAACAAACAAAAGAAGGGAATGCAGGAAGGATGGCAGGGATAGGAAAGTGTAGTTACATAAGGACTTGATGGTTCTAAGTCAAAAAGGATCCCTGCCTAAAAAGGACCCGGTGTCATGGTTGGTGCGCCGTCCTCAGGTGCACGTTTAAGAAGCCTGCTTTGAGCCTGACGCTGGTTTGGTTGGACCTTGGTCCTGCTCAGGCGGGGGTTGGGGAGACTTGCATCTGCCATTCTGTCCCCTCTTCCTATAGAAATCCTGCCTCAGCCCAGGAGGAAAGGAGCGTTGCTGCTGCCGTTGTGGCTTTAAATGTTTGCGTTGGGTTGCCGGGGTGGGCATGGCCAACAATTTCACAGTAGCCCAGTAGTCTTTTAGCTGTGCAGTCGGGAGTCCTTTTGCTCTGAAACAGGCTGCCCATCAAAAGGCAGGTCCTGCAGTGTCTGTTGAACCTTGGGTGGGTGGAAGCCCCAAGGCCTGTAGCCATGATCTACGCCTCATGGCGATTCCAGAGGACAAAGTGCATGCTGCCAAGTCTGCAGCATCCAGTGAGGCCTGTAAAGAGGTCCGTGCTACTGCCTTGCCCTCATCAATGATAGCTCCAAACTCATCCCTGGACTCTGCTGGCACTAGCTCGCTACATTTTAGTGTAAAGTTCCAGGAACTAAAGCTGTACCTACTCAGGATTGCCTGCTGGTTGGCAATCCTTAGTTGCAAACCCCCAGTGGAGTCCACCACGCGCCCGAACAGCTCCAGGCACCTGGAGTCTGTTGACTTAGGTGTGGGATCTTGCTGCCCCTGCCTCTCCCTCTTGTTCACCGCAGCCACCACCTATGACCAGGGTTGCGGGTGGGAGTAGAGGTATTTGTACCCCTTAGAGGGAACGAAATATTTCCTCTACACACCCTTTGCAGTTAGAGGGATGGAGGCTGGAGTCTGCCAGTGGGTCTTTGTGTTGGCCTGGATAGTTTTAATGAGAGGTAGAGCCACCCTCAATGGACCTTCCAGGACTAGGATGTCCACCATAAGGTCTTCTGACTCTACCACCTCCTTGGCCTGCAAACCCATGTTTTGTGCCACCTTACATAACAGTCCTGGTGGGCATGGCTGTCTGGGATGGGGGGGTGTCCCTGAGGTGGAGATCCCTGCAAGTGCCTCATCTGGGCAGGATGACAAGGAGACTAACAGGGGAATGGGTCCTCCTGACTCTTCTGGTCCCTAGAGGCATCCTGTTCTGCCTTCTCTCTTGGACCAACTACTCTGGGATGTGGCCTGGAAACAGGGGTGTCACCAGTGCAACCTCAGCACCCCTAGGGATGGGACAAGTGGCCGATGCCTCTGGTACCCTTGGTTTGGATACCACCGAATGGGAACCCTTGGATTGGGTGCCCTGGGCTTGGTGGTATGCCCACAGGGTCAAGGCAGTGCTGAGCAGAGCTGGGCTGGGGAAGAGTGCTGCAACCTGGAGCAGCGCCAGGAGTAGGGTCTGCGCTGAGACACCGACCAGTGCCGACCGAGATACCGCTCGGAGTCCTGACTCTACTGTGGCTCATAGACTGGTCGGACTTGTGGCACCGGTCGGACTCACAGCATCACTCCAGGTCATGGCATCACTACTGATTGCAACACTGATCTTCGTGGCACTGGTCCCCGTCGCACAGCAGATCCTGCTGCTGGCACTGGTGGTGAGGAAGGAACTGAGGAGACACCAGATTGGCAGAGCCATATATTGAGAGCCATGAAAGCGTCACTCTGGGGAGCTCCACAGCCAACCCAACAAGTGCTGCTAAGGGAAAAATCTTTCTGACAACTGTGCACGCAGCATGCACACATCTAATTAGAACTGATATGAGCAAGTACTCAAAGAAGAAAAAGTGGATTTTTCAGGACAGATCCGAAAGGAAGAGTGAGGCTGCAAGGCACAGAACATGAATCAAAACAATCAAAAGCTGAACCAAAGCTCAGGAGCTCTCAGTTAGAGAGGTGAAACTCAACCCACTCTCTCACTACTTTAGAAATCTGGACATCATGAAAAAGCATGCTCATTGATTTTTTTAAGCTGATGCAAGAACACCTTTGGGTGTTTTCTTTTTTTATATCTTTCCAACGAATTGCTGTGTATTTGTGTTTGTGTGTGCATGGGTGTTTTCATTGTTTTGCATCAGACTTCAGTTAACACAAGAGGTAGAGAGAAAGGGTTAGGAAGAGCTCTCCATCCCGATGTGGCTATCTGCAAAGATAGCCAATTAAAAAAGTAAACACACCCAGCAACATTTCTGCCAAGGAGAGTGGCTATCAGCCCAGGAGGAATATGGTTCAAATATCTTCCACAGGATGACTCAGTGTGGATCACTTCTGCTGAATAGAGCCTTTGGAAAGAACTTTGCTTCCTTTCCTATGGGTTTACTAACTTCAAAGTCAAGCAACACGTCTGGTTAGGCTGGAATGTTGATTGCAAGTTCTGATTCTAAAGGCAGCTCCAGTTATTCGGCCTTTACAATTACCCAAAGGACTTGTTTAAGATTAGCAGCCGTGTTAGTCTGTATCCGTAAATAAAACGAGGAAGACTTTGTAGCACTTTAGAGACTAACCAGTTTATTTCAGCATAAGCTTTCGTGGGCTATAGCCCACTTCATCGGATGCATAGACTGGAACAGAAGTAAGATGTATTTATATACACAGAAAGCAAAAAAAAAGGGGTTGTACATTACCATACCAATTCTGTTTAATTTGGATGGGCCATTATCAGCAGGAGAAAAAAATACCTTTTGAAATGGATTTCTGTGTCTGACAGGAGATAACTATTGAAGGTAAGTTAACTAGGGAAATGCAATCAATTAGTGTAATGAGAGAACCATTCGCAAGTCCTATTTAGCCCTTCGTTTATTGTGTCCAATTTGAAAATTAATTCCAGTTCCTCAGTTTCTCATTGGAGTCTGTTTTGGAAATTTTTCTGTTTCAAAATTGACACCATCAAGTCTTTAATGGAATGGCCAGGAAGGTTGAAGTGTTCTCCTACTGGTTTTTGAATGTTATGATTCCTGATGTCAGATTTGTGTCCATTTATTCTTTTGCATAGAGACTGGCCAGTTTAGAATTGGTATGCTAATGTACAACTTTTTTTTTTTTTTTTTTGCTTTCTGTGTGTATAAATACATCTTACTTCTGTTCCAGTCTATGCATCCGATGAAGTGGGCTATAGCCCACGAAAGCTTATACTGAAATAAACTGGTTAGTCTCTAAAGTGCTACAAAGTTTTCCTCGTCTTACCAAAGGACTTGGTTAGTACTTGAATAGGGACCCACTTGCTTCTTACAGGTCTCTATAATAGATAAAGCAACAGCTATCACTCATGGAATTTAGCAGTTTCATTATAATAGGGAATTTATGTAGCTATGGGTCTAAAATCCTATGTATTTTGGGTAAGATTTTACACAGACTCTTTAAAAAAGAATTCTGATAGCACACAAATCTAAGAAAGTAAGTATTAAACAAATCTCCTCCAAGGTTTGCTAATTCCTTTTCAGCTCTGAAGCTTCATAAGCTTAGCCCCTCTTTCTGATCAGTATTGTATTGCTTTCAGAAAGACTATGCTGTCTTGACATAACTCAGATATTTACTTATGTAAGGCCTATAGGGCACTAATCAAAAAACAATCATAGTTTTAGGGAGACATTGATTTGCAAAGATTCTGGCTTAAATCAAGGGCCTTTACACGGTGCATATTACTCATAGCTGGGAAGACTAAAGCAAGTCCCAGAAATTGGTGATTTGAAAAATGAAGAAAACAATTTAAGTGTGAGCAATGAGGAGCCTATTGTTAGTCCTACAATCTAATACTTAATTGTCTGAAGTCACTGTGTCTCACGATATTTTTAAATACATATTTTGTGGGTAGATATTTTAGTTCTGTAAGGAATATACTCATTCAGAGAACTATTCAAGATTCGCCATCCGACCAGAAATGTTAATTATTCAGTGATTAATGGTGAATAATGTTGTCATTCAAAAATTGGGTTGTGAGCTTCATTTTCTAAATGGAAGACTAACTCTGTCAGAGCATACTAGATTACAGGCTAGCTGCAAAATCCTAAACAGGCAAGTCTTCATGATTCTTACTTCAGCCTATTTCTGTCCGTAAAAGGGGGTACATCATTTTTGTTTGTCAGACCATAGACATTTTTTCTTTGCCACACAGATTTAATGCGTGCTTGGTACATTTTGTTGTTTCTGTAACATCTTACACATCTGAAGCAAAATAGAGTGGTGAGTCTCATTTTACTTTAAAGATTAGAAAAATCTTTATTATCCCTGTTAATGTTCTTTAGAGAAGCCATCAAAGGAGGAATAGGTCACCCTGCATAAGGAGCTCCCAGGGTTAATATTAGATGAGATTCCAGGGGATTCTCCTTTGTGGCTCAGTCATAATAGTACTGGAATCTAAATGGTATTCATTCAACAAATCTTGCATCTCCTGCCTAGTTAGTAACAAAGCAGGGCAGTTGGCAATCCCCAAATAAGCCCAGCAAATCATCATTGAGCAAAAAGAGAAAAGAAGGCAAAAAAAGCAGTGCTGTATAAAATGAACTCAAGTCACGAACAAACAGAATAATTTACTGAGGGGAAAAAAGAAATCCTCATTAACTCTGCTAAGAAGAAATCTCTTATGGAATTTTTGATGTTGAAATGAAAACAGCTCTGGAAATAAATGTTAAAGAACTCAGACTGTTATCCATTTGGATTTGACTGCAAGTTTGACAAGCCTACAGTCAAAAGGAGGTCAACTGTACAATCTACTTCAGGGAATGGCAACGGGCGGTTGTGAGACTGTAAAGGGGAATAATTAGATGGTGGAATATGCCCCCTTGTGTTCCAGCTAAGAAATAACAGAATGGGTATCAAGAAGGAAATTTACATTATGAGAGAGATCTTGAAGTCACTGCCCAGTTAAGGGCAGGTTAGAGCCTTTCTCAGATCAGAGGTACTGGTCACAAGAAGTCTGGAAAACCACAGGTACATTAGCCAATAAGATAGATATTGAGTTGGTCACACTATTAACAAGTTAAAACGTTATGATCAAGATTTTTTAAAAACGGTTGCCTAAAGTTAGGCTCTAGAATGAATATGCAGGCATCTAGATAAGTGACCTCATTTTTAGAAGGGTTGAGCCCATAGAAACTCCCCTAGACTTCATCTGGAGTTGCTGGGTTCTCAGAACCTCTGAAAATCAGGCGCTATATTCAGGTGCCTAAATAGGGAATTCAGAGCCTAACTTTAAGCATCCATTGTTTAATATCATGGTCTCAGAGAAGAAAGTTGAAAAGGATTATTTAGAGTCCAAAAAGAAAAAGGGCAGGCGGGTAAGGGGCGTAGGGAAGGTCCCTATACTCTAGAGCCAAAGATGGTATCTAGATTAGAAAATCATCAATGCACCAAAAACTTAAACATCCACAGCAGTTGAGCACATAACATACAGAGATTTTAAGGCCAGAAAGGACCATTGTGATCATCTTGTCTGATCTTCCACATAACAGACCACAAGACTTCCCTGAATTAGTTCCCTCTTGAAATTAAATAGCTGTGGTTGAAATAGAGAATCTCTTTTAGTGACACATACAATTTTGACTGCAAAATTTCCAGAGATGGAGATTCCACAGTCCTTGGTAAGTTCTTTCAAACGTTAATTCCGCTGTTAAATAAAATCACCTATTTTTAGTCTGTTTGCTTGTCTTCAACTTCCAGCCACTGGATCTTGGTATATCTTTGTCTGCTAGTCTGAAGAGCTGTCTATTATCAATTTTTTGTTCCCCATATAAGTACTTATAAACTGTGATTGAAGTCTCTCTTAACCTTGTCTTTCACAGGTGAGAAGAGGGGAAATGGAGGGCCAAGTGCCCTCGCCCCACCCCCCATTGGCCTGCCAGTGTTGGGAAGCTCTGTCCTTCTCTCCCTGCACCTCCCCCAGCGTGTTCGCCACTCTCCCTGGTAGCCGGGCAGGGACAGGACAGAATCAGTTCTGCCTGTGAGGCAGCGGAGGCCTGCTCCCTGCCTCGGGGTTGGCTGTAGGGAACAGGGGCTGAGCTTGCTGTGGGAGAGGGGCTCTGGCTTGCTTGGCCCCTGTCCCCAGTAGCAGGCCCTTGGCGGGTTACAGCCCACTGCCGCACCAGCTGCCAGGGACAGGGTTGAGCAAGCCCGAGCCCTTCCTCCCTCCCCTGGAATACTCAGCCCTGTGCCCTGCAGCCAACACTCCCCCACCCCAACAGGCTCTCTCAGGCAGAAGTGGCTCTATCTTACTCCCCGCCCAGCTGCCAGGGAGAGTGGCAAATGTGCGGTGGGGAGGAAGGTGCAAGGAGAGAAGGACAGATACACATCCTTTTGCAGGTAACATGAGGTGGGAAGCGGGGGGGGGGGGGGGGGCTAATCTGGGCACAGGATCACTGATTCAGGGGGGTCACTCCACTATGGGGAGGCACAAGTCATCTATGTATCTCTGATAGATTGAGCACCTTATGTCTTTCACTATAAGGCATGTTTTCCAATTCTTTAATCCTTCTTGTGATTCTTCTCGGAGTCCTCTCTCACTTTTCGACATACTTCTTGAATGTTGAAGACCACCAGAACTGGATGTGGTATTCCAGCAGTGGTCACACCTCTCTACTCTCACTCAGTATCCCCATTTATACAGCCCAGGGTTGCATTAGCTGTTTAGGCAATAGTGTTGCATGGGGAGCTCATGTTCAGTGGATTATCCACTGGGACACCCAATCTTTTTAGAAGTCACTGCTTCAGGATGTTAAATCTGAGTTGCTAATTGTTGAAGGTTACGAAAGCTTAATAAAGCAGCACGTTACCTGGATGGTTTTGAGCTGCGCTTTCGCATTTTTTACTGAACATTTTTTCTGTCCTTCCTAATCCAAAGCCCATTGAAGTCAGTGGGAAAACTCCCATTAATTTCAGTGGACTGTGAATCAGGCCCTTCTGAGGCAGTGTGGAGGTTTATGACCCTTAGGCTATATCTCTGCTATAGGCTAAGGGTCCTATTCCCCTTCTCACATACGTATACTTGCCATCGCTCAAGGAAAGCTAGCACAAATATAAATGGTAGTATGGCCACAGTAGCACAGTCATCAGCAGCAGCACTGCTTAGCCATGCTGAGTAGAAACACTCCTGAAACCAGTGGCTATGCACACGGCCCGTCTAACCCATGCTACTTTTGCCCATGCTACCATGGCTACACCGCTGTTAACACCCACGCTAGCTCTCATCAAACTGGGGGATCGCAGTCCTAGCCTGGAGTGTAGATGTAGCCTTAGACTCAGCTCACTGCATTTAAATCTTGTGTATCACAGGTTAACCAACAGGAGGAGCACTTCAGTCTGTAATTCTCACACATTAAATTCTTTATCTGACGACAAAGTAGAGTAGCAAATTATCTCAAAACGTCTAATGCGAAGCAGCTACACTGCTGGAGTGGAATCGTGCCGCTACACAGCTAATGTGCTGTACCTTTTCAGCAGCCTGGCCAGAGAAAAGCCAGTTTTAAGGAAAAATGCTCTTTTCAAAACACATTTCATTATTTCTTCCTAGTTGAACCTTCCACTTAACTGCAGAAAATGTGGGGAGGTTTCCACCCCTAACAGGGCCAACCTTAGGAGCAGACACTATGGTCAGGGAGGCGTGGCTCAGTGCATTTTATCTTAATGCACCAGAAAAGGCCCCTGCCAGCAGCCTGCCTGACCCCCAACTTCCTGCTCTTTGCCCCTCAGAAGCTTGGGGGTGCTGGCTGTTTGGGAATTCCAGTGAAGCCCACACAGGGAAGCAGGAGCCTGGCGTGTGGCATCCTCTCACACCATGAAATACAGTCAAGGGCAGCAGCAGCCTCAGCAGAAAGGTGACTGCAGCAGCTCTGGGAGGCACCAGAAAGAGTGCTTTGCAAGCCCAGCTGCAGCAGCTGGTGCCAGAGCAGCTGTAGCTCTGGCACTCAGGTCTCAAAGACTTGAAGGTGAAAAAGGACCATCGTGATCATCTAGTCTAACCTCATGCACACTGCAGGTCACAGAACCTCAGTCACACCTGAACTAGACCCTTAACCTCTGGCAGAGTTACTGACGTCCTCAAATCATGGTTTAAACTAGGGGTCTCAAATACATGCAGCTCACCAAGCTCCCTCCCCCCTGGAGTTATTTCCTAAGGTCACCATGCTCCCCTCATGCCCCACCTCCCCAGCATTGCATCCCCACTCCTCTACCTACCTCCAGGCACTGTTTGGCAGCGCTTAGAGCTTTCCTGGAGAGAGGGGAGAAGAGCGGGGAGCTGTGTACTCAGGAGAGGAGGTGGAGAAGAGGTGGGGCAGGGGTGGGGATTTGGGGAAGGGGTTGGAATAGGGGCAGGGCCTCATGCAAGGGTGGAGTGGGGGCAGGGAGGGAGGCTTTTGCATCTTTGTATGAAAAGGTGTCAGTGATGTTGCCCTCCTGGTGATTTGAGTTTGAGATCCCTTGTTTAAAGACTTCAAGTTACAGAGAACTCACCATTTACACTAGTTTTAACCTCAAATGACCTGTGCTTCATGTTGCAAAGGAAGGGAACAGACTTCCATGGTCTCAGCTAATCTGACCAGGGGGAAAATTCCTTCCTGACCCCAAATATGACAATCAGTTAGACCAGAATTCTTAAACTGGGAGTCAGGGCCCTTCGGGGAGTCATGAGATGATTACGTGGGGGGCTGTGAGCTGTCAGCCTCCACCCCAAACCCTGCTTTGCCTCCAGCCTTTATAATGGTGTTGAATATATTAAAATATATTATTAATTTATAAGGGAGGGGTCATACTCAGAGGCTTGCTTTATGAAAGGGGTCACCACTACAAAATTTTGAGAACCACTGAGTTAGACACTGAACAGATGGGCAAGACCCACCAGGCAGTTACCTGGGAAATAATTCTCTGTAGTAACTGAGAGCACTCCCCATCTAGTGTCCCATCTCCAGCAGTTGGGAATTTTTGCTAGAGGCAGTCGCAGATAGGACACTTGCCATCAGACCATCCCCTCCAAAACCTTGTCAAGCTCAGTTCTGAAGCCAGTTAGATTTTTTTGCCTTCACTGCTCCCCTAGGAAGGCTGTTCCAGAACTTCACTCCTCCAATGGTTAGAAACCTTTGTCTAATTTCAAGCCTAAACTTGATAGCTATAGCCACAGTGGACAGCAGCAGCTCCACAGCTAAATCATCCTATCCCCCACCAGCTCCAGCAGCCCCAAGTAATGCACAGCCCGTCACAGACATGGGCGCACCCACCACTCCAGCCGGGGAGGAGTAAGCCAGCGAGCCAGGGGAACTGGCTTCAGCAAGTGCAAGATGTGCCGTGTCTGCATGTAAGGATATTCAGACACATGTCGCTGGGTCAGCCCCTCGATTGAATTTTGCATTTTCTGGGGCCATGACACTTGGGACACAAATACATGCACATGCATTAGACAGAAACATACACAAGTTCCACTCCCACCTGTCTTGGCGTGGCAAGTTGCACCCACCCATGTGACCAAAAGGGAACAGAGACTGAGCCCTCAAGATCCCTGTGCAAGACCCCAACAGACTTTGGGACAGGTGCCTGGCTCCACAGGCCAGCGATGACTCCACAGCAGCCCCAGCACTGTAAGTCTCAGACAGGCACCAAGTTTGATCCCCACATGTGGCCCCATTGGCCTAGCTGGAGCTCCCCCTCCCCACAATATAGAAATCAAACTACTCCTCTGGTCAACATCTTCCCCAGCCTAATTTCTTTCTGGTAGTGGATTACTTGTCTATTATTTATTACTAGTTTTATCATTTTTCCTCCCCAGAATATGTCATTCACTACTTGTATTCCAGACAAGATTGCTTTCTGAGACTCAGATCTCAATATGCAATTCTTATATCCTGTAAAGAAGTTTTTCTATTGACTTAACTGTTTTTAGATGCATATACTCAAAAGATGAACTACAAAATAAAACATGCCTAAGCTGACATCACTCCTATGTCAACTGTACACTGTTTTCAGGGTTGATCAAGCATAAATGACAATCATAGAAATGTAAGACTGGAAGAACCTCAAGAGATCATCAAGTTCAGCCCACTAGAGAGGCAGGACCAAGTATACCTAGGCCATCCCGGATATGTTCTTATGAGCACATAGGACAAGTGCAAGAAATTTAGAGTAGTAAATTTTGAATGTGACCCACTTCATAAAGCTGAGCTTATTATTTATCCTGGGTTCAGAAAGTGAAACTGAGGAGTCAGGAGAGAACTAAAACAATGCCGGAACAGTTGCCTAACACATATTGCCTCTCTATGATGTTATGGAATTGCCTATAGAGCAATTCCATATCACAGAGACTACATACATCAGGGGTGGGCAAACTTTTTGGCCCGAGGGCCACATTGGGGTTAAAAATGGTGTGGAGGGCTGGGTAGGAAAGCCTGAGCCCGCCCCTTATGCAACCCCCACCCACTTCCCACCCCCTGACTGCCCACTCAGAACCCACGACCCATCCAACTCCCCCCACCCCCCGGCTCCTTGTTCCGTGATCGCCCCCTCCACAGATACCTCCCCACTTTAACTGCCACCCCGGAACCCCACCCCCTATCTAAGGCCCCCTGTTCTTTGTTCCCTGACTGCCACCTCCCAAGATCCCCCCACCCTAACCACCCCCCCACACCCTACCCCCCATCTAATCCCCCACACCTTTGTTCCCTGATTACCCCTCCCGATATCCCACCACCCTAACCACCATCTCCCCAGACCCCAGCACCTAACCCCCCTCACCTTAATCAGCTGGGTGCTCCTCCACCTGTGCCCAGCCAGGGAGCACAGGGCCCCGTGGCTCCCCGCGCTGGACCCAGCCCCCGGCCTGGGAGTGTGGGGACCCATGGCTCCCCGCACTCGACCCGGCCTCTGGCTGGGGAGCACAGGGCCCAGTGGCTCTCCGCGGTCCACCCAACTCCCGGCCAGAGAGCGCAGAGCGGGCCCGGCCCGAGAGCACAGCGCCCCGCGGCTCCCGCACTCCACCTGGCCCCCAGCGAGGAGCGTGGGGTCCTGCGGCTCCCCACACGCGACCTAGCCCCTGGCCCAGGAGCGCTGGGCAGGCCCAGCTGGGAGCATGGGGACCTGTGGCTGGCCAGCCGGCCGGCCAGCCCCTTGGACTGGGAGCATGGGGCCTCTGGCCCCGCGCCCCCGGCCCAAGCTCGCGGGCTGGATGAAAACGGCTGGCGGGCCACATGTGGCCCGTAGTTTGCCCACCCCTGCCCTAAAATGTTGGAATTGACTGGATTTGGCCATTCAAGGTTTATCACATTATATACAGACAAAAGAAATGCCATAAGCTGAATGTAAGGTCTTCAGAAGTTTGGCCAGTTTTTATTTTGATCAGGGGCACTTCAGTTAAGTGTCCTCAAAGGGAACCCAAAAGGCTAGAGAACTTCACATGAAGTTACTCCTAAAAAGGTCAATGTGTCCTTCAGACTCAGGAGTGAATGGGACTGAATCGAGAACACCCATCCTCAAAAAGTGCTCTCTTTGGCCTTTTCTGCTGGTGTTTGAGGCAACTGCTTCTAAAGATTCTCCTTTGGCAAACCAGTATAATTTCAGGACAGGGGGAAGAACGAGCACATATTCAAAAGGCAAGAGATTTAGACTCACTAACTTAATCAGACTTTATTGAGGTAGTGTGTCAGTGTTGCTAGCTGCTGTTCTGCTGACCTGTACATCTAGCAGCCTGATTCAAACTTGCATATGGGTGTGTATGTATAGTATTCCCTGTGGTTGAAATTACATATTTTATCACAATGATCAGCTAGTAAACTCCATCTTCAGTTAGTTAGTCAATGCAACAGCCAGGTTAAAGGTAATGTCCAAAGAAATATTTCTGTTTAGCTCTATAACTGTTTTAGTAATTATGAACACTCAAAATCTTAAATATTGTAGTTGAGCTAAGACCCATATATGTCTCTATGTCAGGGGTGGGCAAACTACGGCCCAGCACTCCCAGGCCGGGGGCCGGGTCGCGCACAGGTAGCCGCGGGACCCCGCACTCCTCGCCTGGGGGCCGGGTGGAGCACAGGAGCTGCGGGGCACTGTGCTCCCGGGCTGGGTCCGCCCTGCGCTCTCTGGCCGGGGGTTGGGTGGAGCACGGGGAGCCGCCGGGCCCCACACTCCCCAGCCAGAGGCCACGTTGAGTGCGGGGAGCCGTGGGTCGCCACACTCCCGTGCTGGGGGCTGGGTCCAGCGCGGGGAGCCGCGGGGCCCTGCGCTCCCTGCCTGGGCACAGGTGGAAGAGCACCTGGCTGATTAAGGTAAGTGGGAGTGAAGGGGGGTTAGGTGGTGGGATCCAAGGAGATGGTGGTTAGAGTGGTGGGATATCGGGAGGGGTAGTCAGGGAACAAAGTTGTGGGGGATTAGATGGGGGATAGGGTGTGGGGGGTGTTTAAGGTGGGGGGATCTTGGGAGGTGGCAGTCAGGGAACAAAGAACAGGGGGCCTTAGATAAGGGGTGGGGTTCCGGGGCAGCAATTAAAGTGGGGGGGGTGTCTCTGGAGGGGGCAATCCTGGACCAAGGAGCGGGGGTTGGGGGGTTGGATGGGTCGTGGGTTCTGCGGGCGCAGGCAGGGGGCAGGAAGTGCATGGGGGTTGGATAAGGGGCAGGGGCAGGCTTCCCTACCCAGCTCTCCACACCATTTTTAACCCCAATGTGGCCCTCAGGCCAAAAAGTTTGCCCACCCGTTTTAAGGAATGTACTAGTCTAAGCATTAATGGCTGGAATCTTGATGATTTGGGGGGAGGGGATCAGAAAACCCAGTAGAAAAATGGGGGGACATCTGAAGCTCCTGCTATT
Organism: Dermatemys mawii; assembly: GCA_007922305.1. Lineage (NCBI taxonomy): Eukaryota > Metazoa > Chordata > Testudines > Dermatemydidae > Dermatemys > Dermatemys mawii. The sequence continues at coordinate 4,903,466 of ML677384.1, read as the reverse complement.
TATTTAGCACAGCCATAGCTTCAAGCACCTCTGCAATTGTATAGATCAAACTGACTGATAGCACCTGTTAACACATTCCAGCATAACAATACTTCATCTTACCTCTGCTCATCCTCTGCATAATTAAATTTGTGAGGGTGTTACCATACCAATCTCCCATATAAATCATTGTGGGAGAGGGCATTGGGAGAAAATGCTAGTCCCTGTTATATGGGGAATAGGTACACAGAACCCTTGGCAGTAGGGCAGCTGGAAAGAGGTACCCAGGGCATTGTGGGGTGGAATAGAGGAATGCAAGGAGCCCTGCATGTATAATAAACTCTGCCTACAGAAGCTACAAAAAGTGTGTAGCCCCTCACATGCAACTAATATGTCCCTCATTAAGAGGCATTGCTGTCTTGCATAGAGGACAATTTTTGAAGCCGAGAGATTTGTGAAGTCTCATAGGCAAAGATGAAAAAGTTTCTTAAAAAGTAGAAAGTAAACACTTGAAATATCTACAGCCAGCAGTTAGTTAACCATTAATGTTAGGTATCTATCTACAATACAATGAATAAACCACAGAGAGAGAAACTCAGTCATTGCAAGTTCTGACTCAACCACTGGCAGTGAGAAGAAACAGGGGCAGTTCGGATGGCCTGGCCTTTTATGCCATCAGGTAGGAGAGACAAAGACACTCAGGCCACAGGCATGGCCCAAAGAATCCAGAGTGCACGGGGCACATGCCCACCAACAGTGGAACATAAATAAAAAAGCACTTGAAGCAGCATCTAAAGATTATCTGACTGCAAGACAAGTTCAACTTCAGTAAAGTAACACTGAGGAGGGACAAAAATAATCACTATGTGGTCATGACAGTTGATTACTCTAGAAGAGGTTCAGAGAAGGGCAACTAAAATGATTAGGGGTTTGGAACGGGTCCCATATGAGGAGAGATTAAAGAGGCTAGGACTTTTCAGCTTGGAAAAGAGGAGACTAGGGGTTATGATAGAGGTATATAAAATCATGAGTGGCATGGAGAAAGTGAATAAGGAAAAGTTATTTACTTGTTCCTATTATATAAGAACTAGGGTCCACCAAATGAAATTAATGGGCAGCAGGTTTAAAACAAATAAAAGGAAGTTCTTCTTCACACAGCACAGTGAACCTGTGGAACTCCTTATCGGAGGAGGTTGTGAAGGCTAGGACTATAAACAGGGTTTAAAAGAAAACCTCCATGAATTTATCCAGTTAAGTCCATTAATGGCTATTAGCCAGGACGGATAAGGAATGGTGTCCCTAGCCTGTTTGTCAGAGGAGGGTGATGGATGGCAGGAGAGAGATCACTTGATCATTAACTGTTAGGTTCACTCACTCTGGGGCACAGGGCATTGGCCACTGTCGGTAGACTGGAAACTGGGCTGGATGGACCTTTGGTCTGACCCAGTACGGCCATTCTTATGTTCTTAAGAGTATTTAAAAGAGTAAGGGAAAAGTAAAACTGTTGTGATCAGAAGAAAAAAAATCTTACATGGCTAATGCTGAAGGAAAATAATTCACTTGAGTTTGGAGAAGTTGTACAGCAATTCCTAATAGTGAAATAATTTCAGTGAAGCAGTTAATTTGAGTTGCATATTACACAATGCAGCCACAAATTAGTTATAGCCCAGTTATAATCTATATACTCAATTAATCAGAGAGCCTTTTGCAAATAAATTGGTGTTCATTGTTTATTTGAAAGAGAAACAGAAAAATGGAGATAAACAGCATAATTTGCTTTCGCTGGTTGGTTATGAATAGAGCGTGCCGCTGCCTGCTGACAAATCTGTGTTAACTACCACAGCCTAGGTTACACTGGGAACAAAAATGTGTACAGTCTGACAATTTGCCCAAAGTTGCAAGAGACAAAAAGTGCATCAAGTCCTGAAGTAAGAAAGCCAGCAAATCATTGATTTAGTTTCTTTTTTATTTTTATTAGAAATATATTTACAAGACTTTAAACATTTTACATTGATTGTCCAGGTATCTTGGTTTCATAAACAAATTTATAAACTAATTCTAAGTTTTCAAGATATTAGAACACAACCCTTTATAGAAAAACAATTACATAATTGATATCAGAACCAGGAAACACTCAGGCTAGAGCACTTAAATATAAACTAATCTCCATACATATATTTAAGCATACATTTGAAACTTGTTCTTCATCCCAAACAAGGTTGAAGGACTATTCACAACATCTTTTTAAGGTCCACAATAAATGCATTTTTTCCAAGATATTCTATGCAAAGATTTTTTTCTTTTTTAATCTCCAGTAAAGAAAGTTAATAAATTCTGGCCCGCTCAAGGCTAGAATGCAGAACCTGCTACATTTAAATCCTACTGCTCAATGCCTAGCAGCACAGGTCAAGGGGAAGGCTGTAAAAATAAAACAAAATGATGAACAATTCAATCTTCATTTCTCCAAGAAAGTTCAAGGTTAGCTTGTTACTTTAGTTTTAGGAAATTGAATAGATGTCAGTTCAGCTGATAATTTTGGATGACTCTCTCAGATACTAGCAAAAGGGCTACCCAAGTTATACTATGATACTAGGCATGCCAGCTGAAATCCAAAGAGCACAAGTCAGCTTCAGGAGAATCTATTTAACTGCCCTTTTAAGTAGAAGTTGCCCAGAGCATGGGCAGGGAGACAGAAAAAAAAAAAAAGATACCATATATAAAGGTAGCATGGATGTTAGCAGAAGGGAATATTTCAATTTCACATACATCATCCCACAAGTCAGTGATCTGTTCCATTAGAAAGACTGATGCAGTTTTTGCACTATTCACTGAAAGGCTTTTGCAGCACCCCATGGAAAGCTTGCTTTAATAATCTCCAGAATCTGTTGAAGTGTTCCCAGTAATAAACTACATACATGAAGTTTCTTTCAGCTGTTATGACGCGATGCAAAACTTGATTCGACTACAGACAGTCTTGCCTCCAGTGCTTTCAGTATACTTTCTGCCTGTTAAATTGGAAAAAAGAGTTTCCCATAAATATGACTTTAAGACAAAACAAAATCAACACCACAATGCTAGCTCAATGATACCGATGTAATTAGTACTGACCACAGGAGCTCCATTACATTTGTTTTCAATCTTTACTCACCATCTTCACTAAAAGTAAGAGTTTACATAATGTTCGGAGCTTCAGTTAATTCTGACAACCTACTATAGCGATATAGCCACCACAACTATCTTAGAGTTATTTGATACTTGGCTGAAAGTTTCATTGTATTCATCTTTTGTAATATGAGTTTAGCTTCTCTCAGAAGTTTTGTTCATGTGTTCTCTTAAGTACTGTCCTAGCTGCAAGATTATGGAATGATAGGAGCCCAGACGACAGACTCAAAAGAAGGCATTTCCATAGTCAAAAATATTTTTTATTTCTGTTGTATAAAACTGGAAAAATATTTCGAGATTACTTACATATAATAAATTATTTTACTTTATGGCTCCAAACCAAGCTGGTCAGAAATCCAAAAATGCATCAGTGGAAAGTTTTTTGTTTGTAAAAATGATATCTAGAGGGAAGTTCTGAACTACATACACACAATAGGCTACAGTTAACTGTCTAAAAATGAAACATGACAATACAGGCATGTCATGTCTTGCACGAGGGTTCCGTTCCGTGGTTACCGCGTAAAGTGGAAACCGCATATAGCCAGAACCCACTGACTTCAATGGGAGGCAAAATCGCGCCCCCTATAGGGAGTTTTTTTTAAAAAAAATTCCCTCCCCCTTTTTTTTTTTGCGGACCGTGTAAAGCTGAAATCGCATATGTTAAATACGCCTAAGACGCGACATGCCTGTATGCATAAAAAATAAGAACAGTTCAGCTGAACTCGTAGGTGATTAAGTGGGATTATTATTGATGTGGCTGTAAATCTTCCTAAATTGTAGTTAACACTGAATTACTTAAAACTAAATCTTACCCTTTCTATTGCTTCTTCTAAGCCAGCTCGACTTTCAAGAGTTAAAGGTTCATCATCAGTTACAGCCTGTTTTTCTGACGATCCTAGGATGTAACTAATATGGTAGAGTTACAGTTCACATGACTGTCAGTCATAATGCAAAACAAGAAAACCAATTTAAAGGACCATTTAGCAATAAAAGTAGCTCTCTATGACAGTGACAGAATGAAGTGCTGCAGTGACCAAAAAAAGATCATGCTACTAATCAGTGAGTAAAATATTGACTTTAAAATAAAAACAGAATTAAGTCATAAGGGTTTATTTCAAATAAAAATGTATTTACAATTTTTAATTATGACAACTTGTTAAGGCCTCAACTTACTATGATCTATTAATCTCAATTAAAGTAATAGTAAGCAGTACATGACTGCTGTGAAGTTTCAAAGAATTTCAAACCACTGAACTGCTGGAAGTCATTGGATAAGTATATTGGAACAGTCTGCTGAAGTGCTAAACCACCTTTAACAGCAGTAGTCTGCAGATGCAGAGAACATTTTCTTCATTTCAGTTTATCAATCTAATTCAGTTCAATGACTGATTCATTCAAAGTTAAGAAACTAGTTGGGAGTTGGAAAAAAAACAAAATCACCACCGCTGTTTTCCTCCTCTCTAATCTATGAATAAAAACTAGATAGAATGACATAAAATGGATACTAACCTTTCTGTAACTGTTCTTCAAGATGCACGTGTCCATTCCCATGTAGGTGTGTGCGTCCCTACAGCACAGTTGCTAGAAATTTCTCCCCAGTGGTATCCATCAGGTCAGCTCTAGCGCCCTCTGGTGCTGCATGTATCTGGCACTGGTTTTAAGGGCACTGTGCCTACTCCATTCCGTTTCGGTTTCTTCTTGACAACCGCCTCCGCCTTACTCACCATTTCTGGGGCTCCCATGGGTTATGGACGCTCGCTTTGGGACAGGCAAATTATGGTTTTGTATAGATTGATTGCCCTCCTTAAGTGAGGGGGAATCATTGCTCTGTCTGGTGTGTACGGTGCTGCCCCTGCTAAGTGTTGCATTTTGCCTTTACAGGTGCAGCCTTGAGATCTCGGCCGTCAGTTTTATCACCAGCCGACAGACTGAGAAGACTCAGGAAGAGACCATATAAAAGCAAAGAAGACCTGCTGCACGAAGTGATGCATCAGTTTATGCAAGAGAATTGAAAGGCACAGAAGTGGAGGGAGAGTGAAAGGAGGATCTGCCAGAAGAATGAGGATTGCCGGCAGCAAACCGCGGTGCTCTGGCAGCAAAGCACAGAACGGATGATCAGCATAATGGAGTGCCAAGCGGACTCTATCCAGGCGCTCGTTGCCATGCAGTCAGAGCACTAATGTGCTTGTCCCCCCCGCTCCCACAGCCCTTGTCTGAAAACTCTTTCCCTTGTGGCCCCATGTCTCCTCCAACACTCTTTCCCCAACATCTGGGTTCTTATCGCCCCCAGCTACCTCCAACACCTGTAGCTTCACCCACGCATGAAAACTACGACCCTTATCCACTGCACTCAACCTCCTTCACCATGCCTTACAGCCATCCTGAAGAGCAGCACTCAGTGCACAGCACTCCAGACAGGATTCCAGAATATGATAGCTGGACATACTCAAGTCTGTGAGTGAACCGGTTCCCACCCCACCCCCTTGACCTTTTTGCATTTCTGTGTTACTTTGGTTTTTTTCCAATAATTTTTTTTTTACTTTGAAAACATACTTTATTAGTGCATAATGCAAAAGATACCTTAGCCCAGGAAAGCAACAAGCACTGCAAGTCAGTGTACCAAACACAGCCACTGCACTTCACTCCCGTGCAGCGCACCAAACTTTCAGCCTCAGTGCTCCCTCAAGGCATCCCTCTTCTTTGCAGCCCCACGCTGGGCCCCTCTAATAGTCCTGCTCTCTGGCTGTGCAAATTCAGCCTCCAGGTGTTGAACCTCCATGGCCCATGCCTGTGTGAAGCTTTCACCCTTCCCTTCACGCACATTAAGGAGGGTACAGCACGCGGATATAACCACAGGGATGCTGTCTTCGGCCAAGTCCAGCTTCCCATAAAGAGAGGACCAGCGGCCCTTCAAATGGCCAAAACCACACTCCACAGTCATTCAGCACCAGCTCAGCCTGTAAGACAACCATTCCTGGCTGCTGTCCAGGCTCCCTGGGTAGGATTTCATGAGCCACGGCATTAAAGGGTAAGCTGGGTCTCCAAGGATCACAATGGGCATTTTGATTTCCCCTACAGTGATCCTCTGGTCTGGGAAAAAAGTCCCAGCTTGCAGCTTCTTGAACGGCTCAGTGTTCCGAAAGATGCGTGCGTCATGCATTCTGGGTCAGCCTGTGTTAATGTCAATGAAACGCCCACGGTGATCCACGAGCACCTGGAGAACCATGGAGAAATACCCCTTTCGGTTAACGTCCTCTGAGGCTAGGTGGTTTGGTGCCACAATAGGAATATGCATGCCATCTATCTCCCCTCCACAGTTAGGGAAACCCATTTGTTCAAAGCCGGCCACAATGTCATGCACGTTTTACCCAGAGTCACAACTGTTCTGAGCAGGATGCGATTAATGCCCCTGAAAACTTGCATTAACGATTCCAACGGTCGACTTTCCCACTCCAAACTGGTTAGCAACCGATTGATAGCTGTCTGGAGTTGCCAGCTTCCAGACTGCAATAGCCACGCACTTCTCCACCAGCAGGGCTGCTCGCAATCTCGTGTCCTTGTGCCGCAGGGTGCGGGGCGAGTTCAGCATACGGTCCCATGAAAGTGGTTTTTCTCACAGCCCATGCTTATCATCCCAGGCTTGCATGACGATGTGATCCCACCACTCGGTGCTTGTTTCCCGAGCCCAAAAGAGGCATTCCACTGTGGAGAGCATGTCCATGAATGAGACAAGCAATTGTGTTATATGCATTACGCGACTTGATATCATCGTCTGAATCGGCCTCAGTGTCAGTTTGGATCTTAAGGAGTAACTTAACTGGCAAATAAGATGTGCTGGCAAGACTCGTCAGCATGCTCCTCAGAGGTTCGGGCTCCATTCCCTCCTATATTGGTCCTGCCCAGGAGGCTGACTGAAGTAGCAGCCTGTCTTGTAGCCTGTACTGCTTTCTTGACTCTGCTGGCATGTAAAGGCCCGAGGATTTCAAGGTTGCTTTCGAGTCCTTGAGGGCGTGCAGCCTGTGATCCACTTGCTCCAAAAAGAGTGGTATTTCCTCAAACAGAAGGTCCTGAATCGTCTCTTTTACCTTTTCAGGTAGCCCTGAAGACTGCAACCACAAACTCCTCTGCACTGTCACAGTAGCCATTGATCTGGCTGCAGATTCAGCAGCATGCAGGAAGGCACGAGCCAGTTTTCCTTTCCTTGACAAGGGAGGAAGACTCCTGTATGGAGCCCTGTGGGAGAAGGTCCTTGAATTTAATCACGGATTCCCACATATTGAAGTCATAATGACCCAGTAAGGCTTGCTGGTTTGCTATGGAAAGTTGAAGAGCCCCTGTAGAATATGCCTTCCATTCTAAAAGGTCCGTTTTCTTTAGGCAAAGGAGCAGTCTTTCCTTGGTGATCATTCTCATTGGTGGCCACAACAACCAGGGATCCCAGTGGAGGGTGAGCAAAAAAAAGCGGGGAACTCAGACCTCTTGTCTGGTGCAGAATACTTGTACTCTGTGCACTTCGCTGTCAGAGGAAGAGAAGCAGGGGTTTTGCCATAGTGCCTTGATCGGTTTCATGATGGCATCATAAAGCAGTAGGGCCACTGTAGAGGGTCCCACTGGTGATAAGATGTCCAGGAGTCTATGCGCAACCTCCTTGACCACCTCCACTTGGACGCTCAAATTGTAGGCTATCCATTTTCACAAGGTGTACGAGGATTTATTGTTGTCTTGTGGATGGGAGGCCCCTAGTGTCTGGAATGCCTTGTCTAGAAAGAATGCTAGAACAGACTGCGGAGCCTCCATAGGTTCCTCAGTGTCCGCCAAGGCCCAGTGAGCTTCCTCCCAAGGCTCAGTACCAGTCTCCCTGCATGATGACAGGGATGATCTCACCTCCGAAACAATGGAGTAAGAGAGCCTTGAAGAGATGTCATGAGGAAGGAAAATCCTCAAGGGTTCCAAAAAGGCCATTGTATCATTGGCGGACCCCATGGCCATGCTCCTGGTGGTCCTGTGGAACATGGAGCCATGGTATAGTACGAACAGCCCAGTGAGCCACAATGTCAGCTACATCAAGGAGGAGAATAGGACCTGACCTTCAAATGTGAACAAAGGCTCCGAGCTGTAATGGGGAGACCAGAGCAACATCATGCCACTCGGAGCTGGAGACAGTCAAGGAGGAAATCTTGTGGCTGATAACAAGGGCTTTCCTCTAGACAGTGGTCACAACACCAGGTGAGGCTCAGGGTGTGGCTCCCTGCCTCTCTGTGGCAGTGGTGGTATAATCTTGATATCCCAGTATCGGTAGGGTGAGAAGGTCCCTGGCTGCTGTGAATGCCTCTCGAGTTGGTTGCACTGCGAACTGGCTAATGCGTTGAATACTCTGACATTGCTCCTTGTATGTGTCAAAGAAGCTTGCTGGGACATCAGATTTGCTGACACCTGATGTTGTGGTGCCAGGGGAGACAAGCAGTTCTGCATGGATCTTGCTCTCTCCCTGTCTCCCTTCGATTTTGGCACCGGAGACCTAGTCTTCTTTTGGTGCTCGCGATGCTTTTTCTTAGGCACGGGAGAGGGCAATCGGTGCTAAGAGTCCCAGGTGAATGGAGAAATGCTCAACACTGTAGCAGAGGTGCCTGGGTCTGAGTCCAAGTCCAGCTCTGAAGCCAGTCTTTAAGGCTGCATCCATGAGGACCTTCAGTTGGGCCACTTGGTCCTTCCTGATCTGTGGCCTGAAGTGTTTGCAGTTTTGGCAGTAGTTTTTCCTCTGAGCTTCCCGCAGGCACAGCTTAAGCAGGGATCACTGAAGGGCATACTTTACTGCAGGCAGCACAGGGCTTGAAACCTGGGATGCCCTGACACTAACAAAGCACACAATCCTGCAAGTTAAGTGTGAAGGCATCCAAGCTATTTAAAAATCTAAAACTAATTATAAATATTTACACCAAAACAGCCATGAAAAACCAAATAGGAGAAAATTGCCTAAGAACAATGAAGGATTCCAGCCAATCATCACAGGCAGTAAGAAGGAACTGAAGGGAAATGGGGTTGGCAGGGCCCTTTATACCAGCATCACAGCACCAGAGGGTTCTAGAGCCGACTCAATGGATACTGTTAGGGGAAAAATTTCCAGGAACAGTGCTCAGAGAACACACACACATATGTCAGAATGGAAATGTGCAAGCACTCGAAGAATTCACTAACTAAAGCTAATACTTCCTGTTTATTAGGTTAGTTGTAAATGCAAAACTCTTAATAAAAGTTTCTTACGTATCCAGCACATTTAAGGTAATTTTATTTAACTAAAAGAATTCAAAAATCTATTTTGTGCATTTTAACTGAATTTGAATTTCCACATAAATAGTGCTTAAATCTCAAACTTATATTAAGCTTTATAACTGGTTAAACATACAGATAGCGTATTGTCCTGGTTAGCAAAACACACAAAATTTAGCATAAAGGCTATATTTAGTTGCAAATCAACATGCTTTAATGGTTAGCAACCAATGAGAATGAACCTTGTCTTAGGAAATTAATTAAAAGTACAAATGCAAAACAAGACAGAGATTTAAATCAGTCCACACTGTTAAACAATGTAGTCCAGGATTTAGCTACTGAAGACTGTTTTAAATCAACTATTTAGCACAATGAAAAATGTGTTTCAAATATTGTAGCTATGTCAGCACCTGAACTTCCAGCATTAAGCAGAAGGCCAATGCATCAGCACAGCCACATTTTACCACCACATTGTCATCCTGCTAACTTTTTCCTTGAGGTTACATGAAACACATTTTACTTAAGATAGATCTGAATCCATTTGCACTTAGTGACCAGTCACTGTGGTATCTATGTGCAGTGTCTTTGGAATGAGATTGGTAGTAGAGGTACCTTCTGGCTGTGTTGAGTACCTAGTGTAATTTTATAAACTTGTGAGTTGTATTATATAAAAAACATTGAAGATATGTAAATATCAGGTCGTAGGCAATATTATACTGTACACAGAGTGTTTTCACAACTTAAATACTACGGTATAGGAGACATTAGCAGAGAACACTGCTCTTGAACCAAAGGAATTTAGAGGGGTAATCCATAACCTTCTCCAAACACCCACCCCCATCCTCCCCCTAATACAAGTTTTGCACTGATTGCTAAATGTGTTAGTAATGATCCCAAATTATTTGCCTCTCAATCTAAAAGGCAAAAACCAATTAGCACATTTATCTGACAACTTGGACGATTATGTCTCATCCTTACCTTTCAATAGAATCAACATTGAAGCAAAACAAGTCTCGCTTATAATCAAGATGTTTTGGGGTGCATCTGTATATGTTCCCAAGGGTCATTGAACAGCCAGAGCAGAACAAAGTTTCAATCATGCTGTAAGCAAATATGTAACCACCTCTTTAGAAAACATTTACATTGATTCCAGTTGATTCAGTCCTAGTCTTAGACTCTATTCATGTCTATCTTTGTTTCATTTGTATTCCAAATATACAACCTTTAAACCCTATCCATGATCTTAGCAAGGAACATTCCTCATCTATATAGACTATCCCAGATAAAACTGACTTCCAAACTGGTATTTGGGTTTAGGTTATTCCTAACTCCCTGTCTCCCCCCAAGCAGTATCTAAGCTTTGTTTCGTATTAGACAAGATCCTTTGCACTTGCCCTGTGTGGGTCTTTACAGGAGAGTTCACCGAGTAGTCAGCTGAGATTTGTTGGACCTTTTTGATTAGGAACTAACACAAGATGGGCAAACTACAGCCAGCAATCCACATCCAGCTCTCTGGACTGTCCTGTCTGGTCCCTGAGCTCCCAGCTGAGGAGGCTCCCCCTTGTCATGTCCCCCATCTTCCCTCCTTCCCCAGACCCATGCTGCTGCACAGACAGTGCTCTGGCCCACCACTACTGTTGGGCAGAGCTTCAGTGACATGGCTGGCTCCAGTGGGGCCTGAGCTTCTGCGGCGCTGAGCAGCATGGTACTAGGGCTGGGCTGTGAGCTCCTGCAAGGCAGTGTGTCCGGCAGGCAGCACGGCTCCCGGACACGCTGCTCTGAGCGGAACAGTAAAGGGGAGGGGAGCGGCGGGGCGGGATAAGGGCCAAGGAGTCGGGGGGGGGGGTAGTCAAGGGACAGGGAGCAAGAGGCGGTTGGATGGGGTGGAGGTGCTGGGCGGGGCAATCAGGGAACAGGGAGGTTGGATAGGTGTGGGAGTACCAGGGGTCTGTCAGGGAGCAGTGGTGTGGATAAGGGTAGGGGCAGTCAGGGGGCTGTGGGAGGAATCTTGGGGGGCAGTTAGTGTGGGGGGAGTCTCAGGAAGGGGCAGTCATAGAGACAAGGAGTAGGAGGGGTTGGACAGGGGGTGGGATCCCAGAGGGGTGGTTGGGGCAGGGGGATCTCTGGAGGGGGCATTCCGGGACAAGGAGCAGTGGGGGTTAGATAGGTTGGAGTTTCTGAGGGGGGCGGGAAGTGGGAGGGGGTCGGACAAGGTCAGGCTGTTTGAGGAGGCACAGCCCTCCCTACCCTGCCCTCCACGCAATTTTGCAACCCCGATGTGGCCCTCGGGCTAAAAAGTTCGCCTCCCCCGCCCCCAAGTTCTTCCATTGTTGTTCCCTGGTTAAGATTTGTGCAACGTCTTCGGGTGGGGAGAGTCTCCGCAGCAGCAAGGCCAACAGCAGCATCCGCGCTGCACCTTTCCCCGCGGTTGTAAAAACGGCCCGCGGCGGAGCCCGGAGCGGGGCGGGGGTTCCGCTGGTTCAGGCGGCCCCGGCCCGAGGGATCAGACAGCGGCTGAGACGGGGGATGCGCTGGGCAGATCCCAGCCGTGACTCGGGTCTGCCCGCCCCCGCCCCGCGGCCGCTCACCATCCGCACTCGCCGGGCCGGCTGGAGAGTTTCTGCTCCTTCTCCACCGAGACGTTGGGGGAGGCGCCTGCAACAGACAGACGGGGACCAACCGTCACTAACGGTCGCCGGCCGCGGGAGGGGCGCGCGCAGGGGCGGGGGAGGGGCTGGAACCGGGCACGGGCCGGGGGACTCACTGCGCAGCAGGACGCAGCCGGTCTCCTCGTCGTTGGCCACCCAGCCCAGCGTGTCCCCCACCGGCCGCTTGCAGCCGGCGCACAGGAACACCATGGGCAGCTCCTCCTCCGGCTCCTCCGGGCCCGCCGCCAGGGCCGCCCCCCGGCTGCTCTCCACCTCCAACAGCGAAGCGTCCAGCCCCGCGCCCGGCGGCGCGTACGGCGCGCCCGCCATCCCCCACCTTCAAACCGCCCGCCCGCGGCCCGCTCCGGAACCGGAAGCTATGCGCATGCGCGGTGCCCTAACGGGCAAAGCCCCGGCCGCTCCCCCCGGGGAAGGGGGACAAAGAGCAGCCCCGCCCCCTTGTCCCTGTCTCGGAAGGGCGGGGATGGAGAAGAGCCCCGCCCCCTTCTCCACGCTGGCGCGTGCTGTGGGGCCGAGGCTGCCTTAGCGCGCGTCGCCGCTGCGGTCCGCCGGGCCCGGACCCGGCTCGGGCGCAGGGTGGCAGCGGCCCGGCTCTGCACTGCGAGGACCGGGGAGGCTGCAGGGGGCGCCCAGCAAGGGCTGTGCGGCCAAGGTGGCTGCTCCCTGCTGCTGACCGCCTCCCGCTCCTGCTGACCGCCCGCTCGGGGCGCTGGCGGTGGCTTCTCCCGAGTCCCACCCCGTGTGGGCGCGCCCCTCCCCCCACACCTTTCCCGCCCTCACGTCTGCCGCCGCGGGGTCCGCATCTGCCCTGTGTTGCTCGGCAATTGAAACCCCTAGCGCAGCGCGTGGGGCAGTGGGGGCGCGGTAACCGCCCTGCCTGGGGGCTGGTTTCTGCCCGCGCTGAAGAGTTGTTAGTGGGCTGGAGCACGGGCCGCGTGCCTGCTTCGCCCAGTTTAAGGAGACTCTACCCCACCTGGACTCTGCCCGCTTCAAGAGCCGAGGGGCCCTATCGCCCAGCTAAATACCTAGAGCTTGGCCAGCGGGGACTTGCTCCTCATCTGGCCAGACTAGCCAGGAAGACGGTCCCACGTGTAACCCATGTAATGGAGGCACCCCACCCATGTACTTATTGCGACCACTGTGACTTGGACTCTGAATACGTTCCATGGGTGGTGTACCTGAGGCTATTTATCCACTGACACCTTAAAAACTCCCACCCCCCAATCTGGATCTATGCTGGTTATGTGATATGAATGTACCTCAGGAACCTTGTAACAAATACTTGCAATCCCTTGTAACCCAAGCTCGACCCCAGATGTACAGTACTGTCCTTGTGTATATTTTTAGTTTAAACATTAGCTTTAATAACATTTTTATATATTGCTGCTAGAGGCTGCAGCATACTCCACCTTCTGTCACTATCAACTGGCAGCTGTGGGAGCCACCGCAAAGAAGCTCCTTGTAGTGCTGGTGAAGGGAAAGCATTGGTGGAGGAGAGAGACTGGGCTGCAATGATTGATAGATTTGGGAAGGAGCAATGTGAGGGTTTGTGATGAGGTTTCTTAGGAGGAAGGATGTTGTTTTACCCAGGTGGTTTGTCCCTTGTCAAATATTAACTGCACTGGAGAGACAGCAATAATCCTGTTACGGCAGCATCTTTCCCTGCCACCTTCATATACAAGGCTCCTAGTTCTCCCCATCACTTTTGTTTCTCAGCTGTGCTCAGCAGCACACTTCAGGGAGGAAGTCAATCTCCTGGGGTGGAAGGTGAATTCTGTATGAGAAAAGTGCAGTGGGAAGAATCTAAGGGCTTCTCTACACTGGTAAGTTTTGTCGATGGAACTAATGTCGACATAAAAACATCGACAAAAGCGAAGTTGCCAAAGCATTCGGGGCACCATTGTCAACAGCATGAGTGACGCACTGTGGGTATGTATCCCACAGTGCCTGGTGACACCACCTGTCCTTAGGTATTGTGAGAAAGCAGAAATGGAATGTGGCATATCCTGGGATGTACAAAATGTGCTGTATGCACCGCTTTGTGTCCCAGCTCTCCAATGGTTACTGGCTTCCTTTCGTGGTGTTCTGGTTTTCCTTTCATGCTATTCTTCCAACTGTTAATCAGTAGTGCATGCCAGCATCTGCAGTGAGAGAGGATGGATCCCACACTTATCTTCTATGGGCTGTTAAGTGTTGTGAGACAGCAGAGTTACTCACAAAGTTACTGACAGAGGGTGAATTGCAGGCACCTGAGTGTGATATGGACAGCAGCAACTTATCTGCTTTTGGCATTCACAGAGCAGCTGCATACTAGACCATGGCTTTTAGGCTCGGGAAACAAGCACTGATTGGTCAGATCGCATTTTCATGCAGGTGTGGGATGATGACCAGTGGGTACAGAACTTTAGGATGCATAAAGCAACCTTCATCGAGCTATGTGCTGAGCTGGCCCCCGATCTACAGTGCAAGGACACCAGAATGAGAGCTGCCCTTTCAGTAGAGAAGCGTGTTGCAATCACTGTGTGGAAGCTAGCAAATCCAGACTGCTACCGATTAGCTGCAAATCGGTTTGGAGTAGGAAAGTCCACTGTTGGGGCTGTATTACTCCAAGTGAGCAGGGCAATAAATCACATTCTGCTTCAGAGGACTGTGACTCTGGGAAATGTGCATGAAATAGTGGATGGCTTTGCAGAGATTGGTTTCCCTAACTGGCGGGGCAACTGATGGCAGACACATTCCACAGCAACTTACCCAAATGTCTCATCTGCTTCCTGCTCCTTGTCGAGCATTTCTGGACTGGAGAAAAGTTCCTGACTGCCTGCCCCACTGGGCGACGCCACCGGGAGCTCAACATCCTCTTCTACCTCCACTTCTTCATCCAGAATTTCAGCCTCCGGATTACTGCTGCCTCCAAAGTATCCATGAGGCTTTCAGCGATGGAGGTAGGGTCACCAAGGATAGCATTCAGCTCCTTATAGAAGCGGCAGGTCTTAGGTGCACCACCAGAGTGATGGTTTGCGTCCCGTGCCTTATGGTATGCCTCGCTCTGCACTGCTGCATGTCCCGATCATAGCCCTTTTCACACAAGCCTTCAGAAATTTGCCCATATGTGTCCCAATTCCTACGGTTCAGTCACAGTTGCGACTAAACAGACTCCTCTCCCCATATACTGATCGGATCCAACAGCTAAGTGAGCTCCAAGCGGGAGCGCGTTAGGTGTGATAGCCAGCCATGATTACCTGGGAAGCCAGCAAGCAGGAAATGAGATTTCAAATTCCCAGGTTTTGCAAAGGGGAGGGGCAGGTTGGCCGCAGGGCAGCGGAATTCAAGCCGCTGGCCAGAGCAGTAGCATGGGAACTGTGGGACATTTTCTGGAGGCCAATAAAATTGAGGGGAAAAAAGTGTGGTATCTACACTGGCTGTTTGTCAACGATAAAGGGAAAACACACAAGTCTCTTGCAGGAGTGGAAGTTTTTTGTCGCCAAATTGGGCATTTTTTTTGGACAAAAGTCCCATTGCAGTGTGTATGCTATCGTTGTTCTATCGCCAAAAGGCAGTTTTTGGTGACAAAAACTTGCCAGTGCAGACAAGCTATAAAGGTGTAGGCATATGTTAAGTGGGTCCTGGAGCAGAATAGGAGCTATTGGAGGAAAGCAGGCAGCCGTGAAAGAGCTGTGAGCAAGCCATTGGCGGAGGTTGCGGGCCGGGGTGGGGGGAGAGGGGAGACGTTCAAGTTTTTCCTCCAAATAAGCTGGCATTTTGGGGCTGATGGTGCAATGTAAATTTGAGGTTATTTTCTCTATTTTCTCTTCTAAGCAGAGTGTAAGCTAACGCACTAGAATACACACAGAAATGATGACCTCTGACTTGTTTGAAGAATGGTCTGTGCACATTTTTTTCATGTTCCTAACTGCTCAGTGGGCAAGAGTCTTACTAGTGGGTGGGAAAAAACGGGCCTGAAAGAAGAAAACTGAGTTAAAAGGAACAGGCAACTTAATAATTAAACCTGAATTTTGATTTTGCCTTCTCTTGTACGAATTACTTTACTGTAACTAAAGATGTTAGTGGGAAAATAATTATCTCTGTTTTTTTCCTTTTTTGCATACTTCGAGCATTTGATACAGCTTTGTTCAAAGTTACTTTCACTGCTTCTCCTTCTCAGTTAGTTTCCCTTGTTTATGTGGGTCTTTCATTAAGTGGCAGGAGAGAGAAAACATCTTAATGATAGGACAGTTATGACTGTAACCTCACAAAAACTGTCAGGGACATTCTCAGGGGAGAAGAATAGATCAATGGTTAGGGTTCTGGCCTGGGTTGTGGGTGGTGTGCATTCAATTCTTGCTCTGCCACAGACTTCCTGTGTGATTCTGGGCAAGACACACAGGGTATGCCTCCGTTACAGCACATGGCTACAGCGCTGTGGTTGGGGTACTTCAGAAGATGTGGTAGCAAGGTCGATGAAAGAATTTCTCCATCAGCCTATTCCTGTCTACATGAGGGGTTATGTTGACCAAACTACAGTGCTCATGGCAAGAAATTTTTCACAGCCCCACGCAACTTTGCTAGGTTAATCTAAGTATAGACCAGGCCTTAGTCTCTCTAGCCCAGATCCTCAAAGGTATTTAGGCACTTAACTCCCATTGATTTCAATTGAAGTTAGGAACCTAAATATCTTTATGAATCTGGGCTTCAGTTATCCACCTGCAATATGCAGATCATGTTATTTTTCTACCTCTCAGGATGTGTTGTGAAGATGAATCCATTAAAGATTGTGATGTGCTCAACTACTGTGGTGATGGGGACTATATAAGCACATAAGATAAACAGGTAGGTGTAGTACTTTTGAAACTGACAAATTTAATTTGAACTAATCTGCCGCCTACTGCTGTATTTATGATTCCTGCTTCAGGCTGACAACAAATGCTCCTCTGTAGTCTGTTTGTTTTATAGATAATCGTAGAGACCCTATGCTACACAGATATTGAAAGGGAAAATCTGGCACTATTCAGATATCACATTTAGTGTCTATCAAACTCCTATCGCCAAATATTGTGTCTTCTGAGATGAAGTTTTCTGGGACCATAGCCTGAATAAACAGCCATCTCTGATTGGGACAACCATAATGTATGGTGTAGTTCTCAGGAATACATTTAAAAACTGAGGGTGGATCTGTCTTCCTGGTATGTTAGTAATTTCTCTTATAATAAAATGTTTTGCATATGCACATGTGTGTTTGTGTAAGCATTTCAAAGATTACTGTTGAAAGCACTGAATCTCTTCTACTTACATCCTGCCTGGGGCCTATTTTTACATCACTTGTTGGGATGGCTGGTGTTAAGGCAAATAATTTAAAATATTTGATACAAAGTGTCCAGCTGTTCCAATACCATCTTTTATTTAAGGACCAATTTATAAGGCCCTCTAGGTATATATGTAATGGAGTCATGATTAATTTTTAGGAAATCTCTTTTCAGTAGGTCAAGAATATCTGTTTCATGCTGAGGGCTTCACTGATGCTAGTTACTCATTGGGAATAGTTTCTAACTCATTTTGGCTTTTGTCTATTCTATTACTGTTTACTTGACATCCATGTCAGTACAAAGCAGGGTGGAAAATAGCTAGTACAAATTGCCCAGCAGTAACAGAGGTTGCTATTAGGTGTCTGTCATAGTCTGACGGTCATTTCTGCTAAGCAGTCCTTGAGTTGCAGGATATGAGAACTTCGAGAATGATTTACTCTGGCATCAGTTATGCAATCTCTATATGAGGACACCGAAGTGTGGTGGAAAATAAAAGAATATTAGGTTGGTGTTCTGAGCTGATTAAAATGCGCTACTGAAATGGCTATCAGAACAAACTCATCTGAGTATTATTGGTCTTATGAATATTACTGGGACTATTTGGATCCAGTTCCTGTAGATGAAAGGAAGTTGAAGGCTAATAAATGTAAGTATTGCATAGTAACAGCTACTGATCTAGTATGTGAAGAGTTAGATAAGAACAAAATATGTTGAATAATCTCCCTTAATATCTTCACTATTGTGTTTCTCTTTGTAACGTAGACTATACTGGGTTATATATGCATAATTTGTATAGATGACCCTCTGGATTTCCAAACTCTCACTAGATTTATTAGGTTCTAATGTCAGTTGATACTAATACTGCAATACTATTTCATTTACAGTACAGTGTATATATTTGAGAAAGATTTTAATACTAACCCATCTAATTGGAAAAATTTTTAAAAAACAATTTACTAAATGGAAGCCTATTCTGAGATGTTAATCAGTGGCTTGTTGTACTCCTAACTGCATAATAGAATAACAAAATAACCTTTTATTACTCTATATAGATTTTTTTTGGTCAATAATAGTTGTTTTCTTCATGGAATGCCAGACTTGCATTAAAATTTATAGTTTTTAGATCTTAATAGAGAAATAAGTTAAATTTTGATTAATCAGTAACAAGAAGCTGAACGCATACACTTTATTTCTTTTATCGGACATTCATCTCTAATCATATTGATATTTATTACCATAACAAAAATAATGCATTATAATGGACATCATTGGGTACTGTGCAAACCTAAGACCAAGTGCTTGTGTGAACCATATATACAGTATGGCCATGGAAGTAGATTCCTTTAGCCTTTGATATTTATTTTCAGTTGATGAAAAAATAAGATTTCACTCATTTCTTCCATTATAATGACTCCACTTGGAGAAAATTAGAATTTCCATTTTGAGTGTAATCAACATTAATGTAATCTTAAATTATTACTCAACCTGATAGGTCAAATTCATTCCTAGTGTAACTTCATAGCTTCATCCTATGGAAGCCAAAAGATAAATCCAGCAGGGATTAATTTAAAACCAATATGTATTGGACAGGTAGAATTTATGGTTAAGTGGCAAAAGACAAAAATATATTATTACATTATCAGTTCCTGTTTAAACTTACTGTTACCAAAGACATTTTGGAATATACAAGTACAATACTAAAGGTTAAAAAATCTTTTCCTGTTGTCATCAATGATTGTCATAGTCTACAAAGAATAAATGATAGTCTTGAAAGACTTCTGCTTATTGGTATTACAGCTGAACAAGAAACATGCTCTGTTGTGCGAAGTAATTGATAATATTGAAACTGTAAAATTTGAAAAATCCTGGGTTTCACCTCCAGGTGGAGCAGAGCAATGCTTGGTGCACCTGAGAAGGGCTGGGGCAAAGGTGGCTTTACATCAGTTTTCAGCCTCTCCTGAAGACTTAGGGACTGCTGGGGGCTGAACCACCCTTGCTCATGATAGAGAACTATTGTGACAGACTGACAGTATCCTGCAATATCCTAAGTAAACTTTATTGAATTAATTTAAACCTTAATGAACTAGGTTTAATACCTTTGGGTACACTGTATTAAAATGCAATAGTGTAAGTTTATTGTGGAATTATATGTACCTTCTCTATTAGAGAGGGGAATGCTAATGTGTTTCCTCTGTTATCAGCCCTTTGAAGCCACCCCTCTGGGGAGGTTTGCATAGACCACTTCCGATTGGATTCTCCAGGGGCTAACAGACAAGTAAAGGGTTTAGGGGCAAATAGTCTAGTTTTAAACTGGCTCAGGCCTTTCATCTTGACCCAGAAAATGAACAAGGCCTCTGGTCCACAGAGGACCTCAATCCATAAAGTAGGGTTGGAAGGACTGGATGCTTGTTCTGAGCTGGAGCTGGGATGAACTTGTAACACAAGGAATCTTCTTAAGTGGGGAAGCTGAAGGAGTGCTCCTGCCAGAATCCCTATTAAAGGGAACTGTGGTAAACATATTAGCATGTGTATAGGGTCTTTTCTTGTGTGACAAAGCTCCAAGTCTGTACTTGTGGGTCCTGCGCTTCCTGGCAGATTGAGGGGCCTCAGAAACTCATCTAGGCCCCAGAGTGACCTCCCTTTCTCAGTATAATTGGCAAGAGTCACCACCTAGTGAGTTACCTTCATTACAGGCCAGTATGGAAGATGGAAAAGGGGGGAGCCCGGGCCCACCCTCTACTCCAGGCTCCAGCCCAGGGACCCTAATAGTATCAGCTAAGATGGCTGACCTTTTATCCACAAAACACAATACAATTCCCTGGGCTACTTCCCCACAGCAGTCCCCACTTCTTCAAACTCCACTTCACCCTTACCTCAGGGCCTCCTTCCTTCTGTATGATATGTTGTCCAACACTCAGTCTCACCAACAGCATAACTTCCTTTCGCAGCTCCTGACACCCACCTGACTAACTGGGAGGTTTTATCTGGTTTCAGCCAGTCCCTGATTGGCTTCAGGTGTCCCAATCAGGCTAGCTGTTTCTACTCCTTTCTAGAAGGTTCTTAATTGGCCCCAGGTGTCTTGATTGGCCTGGAGAAGCCTTTGTTTGGCTATCCAGGGAACAGGGACCTGCACATCCTGAGACTAATATACCTGCCTTCCAGCACTCTCCTATATCCTTCTGGTCTGACTCCTTCACACTTGTTTGTAATATGTTTTCTCTTAAATGCTTTTTACCTTAAGAATAAAATAGGCTTGCACAGGAAGTGCTGTGGGGTAACTTATAAGTGTAGCAAATTACACCTGTTACTCATCTATAAAGAGAAAGAAAACAAGTGTGTGTGAGCAACTCTGTGCTGGGAATAAGACAGTGAAGGCAGGGATGTATGTCTCCACTCAAGAGAGGCAACAGCTTGGGAGCTGGAAGCCGAGAGTGGATGCTTTTGCTGGACCACTGGAGAAGTTGCCCTCATCTATGACAGCTGCTAACTCGTTGGCAAATAATGGCCCTGGAGGCCTCGTGCTCTGGCCCTGCCTTGGATTGATCCCTGTGCTGGTGGGATGGGCAAAGTTAATGATGACCTTAGATTAAAGGAACCCACAACTGTTGCCATAAACCAGCAGTAAGTCCCTTTTGCACTGCTGGATCAGCAAAAATGGGACAGTAGAGCACCCAATTTGAAGCCAATGGGCCTCACATGCAGGATTATATTAAGAACAATCTTAAGGGTGTTGCTGCATCTGAGCTTCAGCCTCTTGTGAGATGTCATAGTATCACTAGTGTTTTAGAATCAGAGGGGTAGCCGTGTTAGTCTGGAATTGCAGAAGTGACAAAGAGTCCTGTGGCACCTTAAAGACTGAAGTATTAGAGCATAAGCTTTCATGGGCTAATACCCACTTGCATCCGATGAAGTGTGTATTAGCCCACGAAAGCTTATGCTCTAATACTTTAGTTAGTCTTTAAGGTGCCACAGGACTCTTTGCCACTAGTTTTTTAGTTATCAGTGTTCTAGAGTGGACTAAACCCGAATTTCCAACTTCAGACAAAGAAACAGTGGGAACAGCCAATTTTTTTTCTCCTGTGCAGGTTAATTTTAATGCCAGCTTTTCTATCTTTTGCCCAATATTCATAAGACTTTACAGGGCTGAGCTTTTCTCAGTGATGAATCTGAAGCCAGCCATGGGGACATGAAAAATGATGCATCACTTCAGAGAATTACTCAAAGATTTTTCTTTCTAGTAATAGCAGGGGTAGTTACCCATTTTTTACTAAAATAATAATAATAATAAATTAAGTTGACCCTGTAATCGAGTTGTAAAAAGCAGGTGAAAAATATTGTCTTATAAAAATCTTTTAGCAAGTGTTAGAATAAAGTCTGTTGTTAAAGAAAAGAAGAAAATCCCAGTTGGTGAAAGGCTGAAAACAGGAGACATTTACTGTTTATCTCCCAAGTTCAAATACTACCCTGAGATCCAGATCAATGTTATCCTCCATTACATATGAAAATAGTTGCCCCTTGATTGGTTCCAGTGCGTTCCATGAATAACACTTTCTTATTAAAGCTGGACATCTCCTCTTCCCCTCTAGTTCTGGTTTGTGTTGGGTTTTATGACTCCAAATGCCAGATGCAGTTCGCACTGTTTTTCATCATTTCAAGCCCTTGAGGTTTGCATGGGGGTATGAATACTCTGTCTCTCCCAATACAAGAGCCTCCCTCCCCACCACCTCCCGCTACTCCTTACTTTAAAGACTTATTGGGGAGAGGGACCAGGTCAACATTCTACAATCCCCTCTTCCCTGTCTAATATTTCTGAGGCACTGCCTAGCTTGTTTATCACGTCTGGCATCTTCAGGTGCCGTAAATGGCTGCTTCTCCAACTTTAGTCTGCAGGGGGATGCATTATATGTGGTCTATACCTCCTCATAGCCTGGCAAGAGTCTTTTGAAGGAACTGTACAGCATCCTGAATCTGAGTCAAAACTCTGAGCCTTAACTCCACTTGACAATTACTTCTTAATACCTGGGTTGAATTTGGCTTTCACAATTACAACCAAAATGAGTTGACTAGGAATTTTCTTGACATCATTTTGCACCATCCTGTTAGTCAGTGATCCAAATCTAGTTAGTGTGGTCAAATCTCAACTGCTGGGTAAGAATCCTAATAGGTGAGCTCTAATTTTAGATTGTTAGTTTAATAAGGAATAAAATGGGTACCCCTGGTAAATTAATTAATGGCTCTAATTGCTGATACATTCCAGCTGTTTTCAGTAGAAGCACATAATCATACATTTTAAGTTTATTTCAATGAACGTCAGTGTTTTTTTGTTCTTTGAGGTAAAAATGTATTTTATCTTAGTAAATACTTGCCTGTTGAGTCAATGACTCTTGTTTTTCACCTCAACAGAAGTTAACATCTGCTTATAAAGTCACTGCACTTCACAGATGTTCTGCCCCTGGCACCTCACACTATTAAGGCTGGGTAGCACAGTTCCACACTGATCCAAGAAGAGAGCATCCAGTCCTAGAAATGCCATCTAAATATTAAACACACCTCTGACAGTTAAGCATGTGCTAAAGCTACTTGAAAGCTACTGTACAGAATTTTCCATTGGACTGACACATTGCTAGGTTCACAAATGATATCACTTTTCAACAAGGTGTTCCCGCCATCCTTAGACTCTGAAAGGTCCATTTTAAAATTTCTGGCTGGCAAGAGTTTCTTAAAGGTCACATTCCAGCCTTTGAATGCATTCACAGAGCTCCTATTGAGTTCAATAGGTATTGTAGTCATGTGTCTAAGGGCAGAATTTGCTTCATAGACTATCAGGCTGAACAATATGGGTGCAGTGTTCCTTTAAAGAATAGGTGCAAATACCGGACTTCTGTGATTCTGTGATAGGAACTGAGTTACATAATCTGCAAATGAATAAAATTCTGACAACCTTCTTACGTGCAATATATTGCTTTCCCAAAGATATATGTAGTGCTGGTCACAGTAGTGATTAGTGCAGGGGGATAGAATTCGGATTGCTTTATTGCATTCCCTGATACACCACACAGTGGCTTGCTATATGACTTTGGATAGTCTCTTAATCAAGTTGTGCCTCAATTTCCCCATCTTAAATAGAGAGAATAATACCATTCAATGGTGGTGTGAAGTTTAATTAATTAAATGGTATAAAATGCTTTGAGGTCATCAGTTTTATCTGCACATTTTTTATTTGCTACTGTATCATTGGTGCTGCATGCTTCTTTTTTAACAGATTTGATTATCATAGCCTTTTGGGTTGGGCTTGCTGCATTTGTGATGTTTCTGTTCCTTATATTGCTCTACATGTCCCGATCTGGGTCAACACCAGTCAAGTAAGTAAGGCTGTTATACTGCAGATGAGGACAAATTGATATGTTTAATTTACATTATAATCAGCATGTAACACTTGTTCACAGTTTCAGGGTAACTGCACTTGTATCCCAGGTACATCGGGGGCTGTTTACAGTCTAAGTGGCTCACCTTAATCACCCCTCTAACCCTCCACCATAGAGCAGAACACTATCATATTAAAGTAAATTTAATCCAATGGGCCCCAAAGATACTATATGGGTTGCAACATCTGTCACAACCCTGTCTGACCTTGAAATGACGGAATGACTGCATTCTTAATTACACACACACACACACACACATACGTATAAAACATGGCATTGTTTCTTTTAGCTGGCCTATGGAAGGGATCAGTTCTTAGCTCAATGTTATTCAATATTTTTATTAATGGTCTGGAAAAAAACATAAAAGCATGACCAATCAAGTTTGTAGACAAGACAAAGATTGGGAAATAATGAAGAGAATAGGCCACTTGTTCTGAGCCATCTGGATTGCTTGATGAGCTGGTGCTGTCATCAGATTTGCATTTTAATAAAGCCAAATGCAAAGTCCTATCATACCAACAAAGAATGTAGAGGATGGAGGACTGTAGCCTGAAAAGCAGCATCTGAGAAGGAGTTAGGAGTCATGGTGAACAAACTACTAAACGTGAGGTCCCAGTGTGATGCTGTGGTTAAGTGTTTGTGATAACTGAGGGGATAAACAGGAAAATATTGAGTAGGAATATGAAGGTAATATTACCTCTGCATACAGTATTGCTTAGACCATGTTGCAGGTCAAGCCCACGGTTGCACCTGCACACCCCCAGCCAAGGCTGGGCGGTCTAGTCCCCAGGATCAGGGCTGTTCAGCTTAGTGACCAGAGTCAATAATTGCCCCAAAGTCAGGCTGTGGAGCCAGGGGCAGCTCTATATTTATTGCCGCACCAAGTGTGGCAGTCAGACGGCTTTTGGCGGCACTCCTGTGGGAGGTCCACTGGTCCCGCAGATTCGGCGGTGTTTCTGCAGGAGGTCTGTTGGTCCAGTGGCTTCAGCTACCTGCCACTGAAATGCCGCCGAATCCATGGGACTGGTGGACCTTCTGCAGAAACGCCGCTGAGGGATGCTTTACTGCCACCCTCACAGCGACCGGCAGGCCTCCCCCGCGGCTTGCTGCCGCCGGCATACGCTTGCATCGCTAGTGCCTGGAGCTGCCCCTGTGTGCAGCCTAGTGGCTAGAGTCAATCACTGCCCCCAGGCTCAGGGCTATGCGGCCTGAGTCAATCAGTATCAGGATGGGCCACCACTTTGTGGTGCGCAGCAGTCAAGATAGTGGGATCCAGGCCCTCTCTCGCCACTGGGTCCCAACTTGAAGCACTTGCCCACCATAACCTTTGTTTTCCAGAAGCTGGGAATGGGGGACAAAGGATGGATCACTTGATGACTGCCTGTTCTGTTCACTCCCTCTGAAGCACCTGCCATTGGTCACTGTTGGTAGACACGGTACTGAGCTAGATGGCCCTTTGGTCTGACCCAGTATGGCTGCTCTTATGTTCTTATAACTGGAGCTGAGTATGTTGCCTCTGTAGTATTCACAGTTCTAGTGAGCCTGGAAGTGAAAGGCTGCATTTCATATTGGGTTTTCTTGCAAAAGAGTGTAGAAAACTAAACCAACTCATTAGTAGCCTCTCATGCTCAGAGGCCTGATTTTGTCACGCCGTCTCACTTTGGGTAATTTCTTCTGTATGAGATGTCCCATTTCAAAGGGTACTACTTGCAGAACAAGGTACTGCTCGGTGCTAGAAAGGTAGAGTTTCTGAGTTAGTGACACAGCACAGCATAACAGCTTCCTCAGTCTCATGAGCCTGTGTGATATACCTGAGAGAGATCCCACATTGACTCAAGTTAGCATTATGCAGTTCATCATTTGAGTCATGTAAAGCTAGACTTGACAAAGTAGGGAACAATTGCCTCCCTGATGGTCTAGTGGTTAGGATGTGGGGCTCTCACCACTACAACCTGGGTTTAATTACCAGTCAGTGAAAAGTGACTTCATGTCAAAAACTTTTAAGTTTTAGTGGACATGGTACTAGATCAGGAGTCAGAAAACCTGGGTTCAATTCCCATCTGTGTCACTGACCTTGTTGTGTGACTTAGGCAAGTCACCTTTCCTTTCAGTAGCTACCAAAGTAGTTCAATTGGGAGTGCATTAGCCTGAAGGTCCCTAGTTCAATCTTGGGTTTTGGCATGCCCTTTCATCCCTCTTTGTGCAGTAGTGGCTTGTTTTTCGGGAGTGTAGTGGTTCCTTTAATGGGGGTGGTTTAGGTTGGATATTAGGAAAAACTTTTTCACTAGGAAGGTGGTGAAGAACTGGAATGGGTTACCTAGGGAGGTGGTGGAATCTCCTTCCTTAGAGGTTTTATGGTCAGGCTTAACAAAGCCCTGGCTGGGATTTAGTTGGGGATTGGTCCTGCTTTGAGTAGGGGGTTGGACAAGATGGCTCCTGAGGTCCCTTCCAACCCTGATATTCTATGATTCGATTCAGATTGAGAGACATGACCATTCCCCTGTATTCAGCATTGGTGAGGCCTCATCTGGGGTACTGTGTCCAGTTTTGGGTCCCACACAACAAGAAGGATGAGGAAAAATTGGAAAGAGTCCAGTGGAGGACAACAAAAATTATTAGGGGGCTGGAGCACATGACTTACGAGGCGAGGCTGAGGGAACTGGAATGATTTAGTCTGCAGAAGAGAAGACTGAGCAGCCTTCAACACCTGAAAGGGCATTCCAAAGAGGATGGATCTAGACCAGGAGTCAGCCATCTTTGGCACGCGGCCTGCCAGGGTAAGCCCGTTGGTGGTCTGGGCTGGTTTGTTTACTTGTTGTGTCTGCAGGCTTGGCCAATCGCAGCTCCCACTGGTTGCGGTTCACTGCTCCAGGCCAATGGGGGTTGTGGGAAGCGGCGGTCAGCACATCCCTTGGCCCACACCACTTCCCGCAGCCCCCATTGACCTGGAGTGGTGAACTACTGCCAGTCAGAGCTGTGATCAGCTGAACCTGCAGATGTGGAAGGTAAACAAACAGGCCTGGCTCGCCAGGGGATTTACCGACGGGCCACGTGCCAAAGGTTGCAGATCACTGAGGTAGACTGTTTTCAGTGGTAGCAGATGACAGAACAAGGAGTAATGGACTCAAGTTGCAGTGGGGGAGGTTTAGGTTGGATATTAGGAGAGTGGTGAAGCACTGGAATGGGTTACCTAGGGAGGTGATAGAATCTCCTTCCTTAGAGGTTTTTAAGGTCAGGCTTGACAAAGCCCAGGCTGGGATGTTTTAGTTGGGGATTAGGTCCTGCTTTGAGCAGAGGGCTGGACTAGATGACCTCCTGAGGTCCCTTCCAACCCTGATATTCTGTGATTCTATGATTCTAAGAACTCTCCAGGAAAAGTAGGAGGACTAGATGATCTAGCCATTCATTTCTATCTCTAACCTCTGTGACTGTGACATAGACAAAAAAGAAAGCAATGCCCATTGACACACAGCACTGATTTGTTTAGTGGTTCATAGACTTAACATTACTGAAGATTCTGAACTGTGCCTAAGTGAAGTTTTTGTTTGATGCAGTCCACATTTAGTTTATTTTGCTTGCTGCTGGTTTCTTTGAACAAACAACTTTGTGCAAACATAGATGCATTTGGAAGGCTGGGCCACTGCTTTTCATAAGCTGATCAGGAGGCAAAAAATTCAGCACAGCAATTAGGCAGAAAGAGGTTCAAGATTAGATCACAAACAAGCAGAGACACACAATAGTATAACATAGTAGTAAAAGGGAGTAATAATACAGACTAATATATCAACACCCTAAGCCTTTGGGACATTAACAAAGGGTAACAACAATACAAAAAGGCAGCTTTCCCAAAGAAACCGCAAAGCAGGAGGCAAACTAATTTCCAAATAAGACATAAATAATACACAAGACACACCCAACATAAAATTATATGGTTACAGAGGCAAATTCCCTTTAATTTACAGTGCCTAAGGAAGTGGTAGGAGAAATTGTATACAAGTAATATTCTCCCAGGAAAGAGATTCCTCATTGTAAACAGAGTACTTGCAAGACTTACACACAAAAGACCAAACATGTAGGTGAGCTTTTAAAACTGTGCCACTGAGAGAGAACATGTAGGACATGTATTGTGCTGTATTACAATATTGCATATTAATCTCTAGTGTAACTGGTATTTCGGATGTACCCCATTGAAAGTACTATGGTAACAATTAAACCATTGGGGCATTTTATACAAACTACAGGTGTCAATAATTGAAAGGAACATTGGATGGTGGATTGTTTATTTAGAGTTTGAAGTTCATCTTCTGTAATGTTTTTCTAGCTGTTAGAACATAAGAAATTTTAGGAACAGGAGAGGTTATCCAGCCCTTTTTTAATTTACATTCTTCCTGTTTTCATGCTGTTTCACCATATGCTCCAGTTCTTTCTAACTCTCACAAGAGGTGGTAACCCTAATGACAAAAATCCTCCTGCTGCCACTGCTGGATCATTAGGGTAAGTTTGAAAAAAAACAGCCACTAGCTTAGAGAAAAGGTAGCAGAAAACATTCTTTAGGGCCCGACTCCAGCAATTGGATGGGTGTGACTCTGCTGAAGTTCAGCAGATATCTCCACATAGGTGTAGGGTTTGTCTGCATGCAGTCAGTTGCAAGATCAGGGCCCAAAGCTTCTAATTAATATAGAAATGTTCTCCCTTTGTGAGAAATAGCAGATATCCAGGGCCTTGCAGGCTGGTTTCCAAGTGGAGATGAAATCAGTGATATGGCACCTCAGTATGTGTTAAGAGTAATTTGTTTTATTTGCACAGATATGTCAATCCTGGAACAGAGGTGGCCAGACAGTTTTCAGGGCAATCCCTTCTTTCAGGATTCTCAGCCCAACACCAAAGCCAAGTTCCCAGGGAGCAACTCTGCCTCACGAATTTACTCTAATTGGAGATGAAGGGAAATTCTTGTGTTACTTGCACGGCTCCTTCTAGCCAGAACAAAAGTTAACAGCAACACAGCACGTCTTCCCAAGACGAAACGTTTACTTGCACACTAAGGAAAACAGTCTGTAAGACAGGGCTACCTGGAATAACAATATTTTTAAAGAGCGGTGCAGACCTGAAAGGGAATTGTGTAGGAGGAAATGGTACTGGGGAACATCAGAAGGTGACATAACGTTCCATTAATATTTACCACAAAACAACCTTGATTTTATTACTAACGTGTCCTAAACAATTTCACTGTTTTTAACTATTAGGGTCCTGATACTGCAATTGACAGCCCAGGTGCAGTCTGACTCCAGCTGGATTCAGCAGATGCAGCAGCAGGGCCCTTGGTTGTCAGTTTCAGGATCACATCTTGCAAAGACTTTCAGACACTTTTGCCAGGAATAATATAAAGGTTTCCCCCAAAATCTACACAGATAAAAATACAGCTCTTGGTATACTTCCAATTCTTGCTCTAACCCAATGCATTTTCCTCCCCTTGTATTTCAAGATATTGTTAACACTTATTAGTGTGTAATCGATGCTTTGGACCTTGCAACAAAGTATAAAGGGTAGAAAGGAAGAGTTTGGAATTCCTAGGGAAGTGTACTAAGTTTCAAGGCCTAATAAGAATATAATACAGTGGAAGCCTGCAATACTGTGATGATCGGGGTCCAAAAATATCAATCATGATAAACACGGGGTGCAGTATTGTGGGGTTCCACTGTAGTTGGTTTCTAATATTTTCTGTTCTTTCCTCCCCATCCTTCAGAACAAGACAGTAATGGTAAATGAAATATGAATATTCTTCTGGGTAGAAACATACTCTGAATACAGATCCCTTTCCTTAATTTTTTGTGTTTTTTTCCTCACAGGGATGGCAGGCTGAGAAAAATGTTTCTGTGGCATTATGCATAATATATCCAATAACTAGTGAAATCACATAGCTAGCCATACCAGCCCAGGGTTTCATAGCGTTTGTGGCCAGAAGGGACTATTAGATAATCTTGTCTGACCTCCTGTATATTACAGGCCATTCCTAAAACTATGTTTTAGTCACAGGTATTTTTAGTAAAAGTCATGGACAGGTCACAGGCAGTAAACAAAAATGTATGGCCCATGACCAGTCCATGGCTTGTACTATATGCCCCTGACCAAATCTTGAGAAGAGCCCATCGTGGGTGCTTGAGGCGACTCAGGAGACAAAACTGGTGCTCTGAGGGAAGTAGCCAGGGGGTGCCATGGGTGCTCTGGGGGAGGGGACAGTGTGCAGCCCAGGACCCCCGCTGTTGCTTGGGGCAGGAGTTTGCAGGGCTGGCAGCCTCCCTACCTGGCTCCTCACAGCTCCCCCCTAGGCAGAGGTGTGGCCAGAAGGCTCCGTGCGCTAGCTTTACCCAGAGTGCCAGCTCCACAGCTCCCATTGGCTGGGAACTGCAGCCAGCGGGAGCTGCAGGGATGGCACCTGTGGGCGGAGGCAATGTGTAGAGTCATCTGCTAGTAGCTGAGGAACAGACATGTTGCCTCTTCCAGGCGTAAGCACCTTCACCCCCTCCCATTCCCAACCTCCTCCTACACCCAAACTCCTCCTCTTGCTGGAGGCAGAGATGGGGCGGGGTTGGCCCAACTCTTCCCCAGCAGCAGCTGATACAGCTGGCCCTGGGGGCTGCCTTAGCTGCTCAAGCAGTCCCTGGGCCAGTGGCAGTGGCCACTGCAGAAGTCACAGAATCCATGACCTCCGTGACAAACTCGCAGCCATAGCCATTACCGCTCATCCAGCTAGCCCTGTATTGAGTCCAGTAAGATTTGATTGACTAAAGCATAATTAGTATTTGGCTTAAAGTGTGTCTTCCGGAAAGGCATTAGTCTTGATTTGAAGGCATCAGTAGAAGGAAAATCTATCACTTCCCTTAGTAGTGTGTTCCATTGGGTGATCATCCTCACCATTAAGAATTTATGTCTAATTTCTAATTTTAATTTGTCTGGCTTCGGCTTCCAGCCAGCTTCTTGTTATGCCTTTCTCTGCTAGATTAAAACATCCTTTAGTAGCTGGTATTTTCTCCCTGTAATGGTATTTATACACTGTAATTAAGTCACCTCTCAACCTTCTTGTTGATAAACGAATGGAGCGGATATTCATTAAGTCTCTCACTGTAAAGCATTTTTCCAGCACTTCTATAATTTTGTGTATCTCTTTGCTGCAAACTTTCCAATTTTTTGACATTCTTTTAAAATGTGGATACCAGAACTGTATGCACTATTCCAGTATCAGCCTTGCCACTCTCTCACACACACACTCTCTCTCTCGCTGTCTCCTATTCACTACTCCTATTTATACACCTAAGGATCACATTAGCCCTTTTTGCCACAGCGTCACAATGGAAGCTCATCTTGAGTTACTTTCCCACTATGACCCCCTAAACCCTTTTCAGAGCCACTACTTTAGACTCCCATTCTGTAAGCATAGTCTGCAGTCTTTGTTCCCAACATGTATAGCTTTGCACATAGTTGTTTTAAGAAAGCGTCTTGTTTGAATGGACCCAGTTTACTAAATAACCAGATGCGCTGTATTCCTGCCTAGTCCTCATGATTTACCATTCCTCCACTCTTTGTGGCATCTACAGATTATACCAGCAGTGGTTTTATATTTACTTCCAGATCATTGATGAAAATATTTAATAGCAGTACCTTTCTCTGTGGAACCCCAGTAGAAACATCCCTATTCCATGATTATTCCCCGTTGACAACTACTTTTTGAGATCTAGCAACTGGCCAGATTTTAATCCATGTAATGTGTACTTTATTGTTATTGTCTAATGCTAATTTTTTAATTAAAATGTTGTGTGGTAATGAATCAAAGTATATTACATCTGCACAGTTACCTTTATTGACAAAATTTATAATCTCATGAAATAATAAAATCAAGTTTGTTCCTTTCTGAATACTGGCAGATTAGCACTCTTCCAGTATTCTGGAATTTCCCCAGTATTCCAAGATTTATTTAACATCAGCAAGCCGTAGTTCTCTTCAGCCAACTCTTTTAGGACTCTTGGCTGCAAGTTATCTAGGACGGCTGATTTAAAAATGTTTATCCCTACTAGATGTTGTTTAACATCCTCCATAGTTACTAATGGACTGGAAAATACTTCATCAACCTCATGTGATATGAATACATCCTCCTGCTTTTTTCCAATACAGAACAGAAATATTTATTGAAAACTGCTGCCTTTTCTGCATCATCATTAACCATTGCACTATATTTACCTAGTAATGGGCCTATGCCATTTCTCCAATTTCTTTTGTTCCTTACAGTTGCTCCTAGCTAATGCACTTAGCTTTGACTGCCATGGCCTTTTCCCTGCTGTCTTTAACTTCTTGGTGTTTTTACATTTCATAACTTCTAACTTATATTGATTGATATCAATTTTCCCTTTTTACATTTGTTATATGTTCTTTTTTTATTTCTTACTGCTGCCTTTGCTTTGCCACTGAGCTCAGAGGAGCTTTTAGCCAAAGTCATTCTCTTGACTGTGGAATCATGGCTTTTGGTTATCTAGTAAACTCTTCTTAAAGAGCTCCCAGTTTTCAAACACATTTGTCTAAAATTTTCCTCCCAATCAATTTTGCTCATAATTTCCCTCTGTTTTGGGAAATTAGCCCTTTTGAAGCACCCAGAGTATATATTAGTGGTTGGGACTGTCCTCTGTGCGCCCATATTGAATGTAATCAGGTCATGATTGCTAGTGCCTAGACAACCTACTAACTTCATCTTTATCCATCATAATGAGGTCCAAAACAGAGTTCTCTCATGTTGGATGCAATACCTTTTGTGTTAGAATATAATAATCTATAATGGTTATAAACTCTAATTGTTTTTATACAATTTCTGCAGCATGTCTCCGAAACTGAATGCATCTTTTTCTTTCCACACATCACAGACAAGTGCTTGCAGGTAACCGGATAGAACATCTGGAAGGAAGTAGCTCCAATGCTGAGCCGCTGCCTTATGATAATCTCAGCAGTCCGGACTCAGATTTGATCGCTCCTGAACTACGTAATTCTCTTGCAGATGAAATTGGTATTCATGGAAGTATTTCGGCTTGAGCGAGAACTGGAAACGGATTCCTTAAAAACCAATCCTAGCAATTCTGACAGTGGGAAGATACAAGAATGTCCTTGATACCTGTTAGTAGCTGTATAAAATTAAACTAAATTAGCCCTGAAAAAGAGAACAAAAACAATTTTAAAAACTAAGGCTAAAATTCAAACCTAGATGCCTAATGATTTAGGCTTTTCAAGCCATTTAGCAACCTTACTAGACTTGCTGATTGTTAGAGATGCTGAATAATCCCAGATCTCGCCAATGTTGACTGTTGTCAAATTACTAATGTACTAGATGTAAGAACAACTTAAAAAAATAATCAGGGGCAGATTCTGCTCTCAGTTACAGGGTTGTAAATCTGAAGCAACTCTTCTGTTGTCAAGTATATTACTCTGATTTACTCCAGTGTGGCTGTGAGCAGGGGCTTTTCCTGCAAGTAGGGGTACATAAAAGTGGTTCTCAATCTTTCCAGACTACTGTACCCCTTTCAGGAGTCTGATTTGTCTTGTGAACCCCAAGCTCACTTAAAAACTACTTGCTTACAAAAATCAGATGAAAAATACAGAAGTGTCACTCCATTACTGAAAAATTGCTTACTTTCTAATTTTTACCATATAAAATAAATTGATTGGAATAGAAATATACTTCAGTGTAAAGTAATTGTCTGTATGAAATTTCAGTTTGTACCGACTTCACTAGTGGTTTTCATGTAGCCTATTGTAAAATGAGGCAAATGTTTAGATGAGTTGATGTACCCCCTGGAAGACTTCTGCCTACCCCTAGAGTTTGCATGCCCTGGTTGAGAACCACTGGTGTAGAATACCAAAGTAGATTCCAGTGCTGCAAACTGTTATGTATTGGGCTTGCCTTTATTCGCTGGATATCATCTTCAGTTGAGCTGTTCACATGCATGGAGAGAAGATGTGTGAATCTTTCCAGGATCCAAGGTTTTATTAATGTGAAGAGAACCCTTTGATTGTATTGGACAGCTTAGATTTAAATATTTTTCCTGCAATACTCATTCTTTATGGGCTCCATCATGACCACAATCATCAATCTTATTTCCTCAGGCGCCTGTCCTCAGCTCATCTTCTTGTTGCCAACCTCATCTTAGCATTATCTTCAGACACTTTGCTCTAAAACTGTCCTTTTCAGCAATGTCAAATTTAAAAGCTTTGTGATTGCAGAGCAGAGAATTGCACCTGGATCCACCAGCTTCAAATTCAGCTATTCTTTTAAGAATAACAGAATGTGTTTTATTTATGTTGTTCAATATTTAAATATATCTGGTTACTTTGAAAAAAAGTTTATCTGCTTTGTTTAGCCAAATGGTCAAAAGCAGCATTTCTTACCATAAACAAACTGAAGTGTATGTGTAAATAAAGCTGGCAAGTGACGGTAATCATGGTCCAGTAGCCACAGTTTTACCCTCTAAAAGTCTCTCTAAACCAATTTCACATCTGCTTTAATACCAAAGTAACGACCAGGAGAAAAACATTAACACCGAAACCGTGCATTATTTGATTGCCTCACTGGTATTAAAGTCAGATGAACACTTTGCGGCCTTTTACTTCTGTTTTATTATCAGCGCAGCAACTTGCAGTGTTGTCATCTCTTGGGATTTCTTCACAACCAATGTGATTTTGGCCAGGACTGGAGCCAGTCTGGCGATGACATGAGAAGCTCCAACCCTCTGTCTGGAGGAAAAGTAAAGCCCCCTCCAACTTTCCTGCTTCCTGGGGAAGAGCAGCCAATCAGAGCTGCTGCAGAAGATAGGCAGAGATTTCAGTCCTCCTCCTCTCAGGAGCCAGATAGGTTTTCGGGTCGGGTAGGAGTGAGAGGGAGCAGCCAACATCATTCTTACAGGACAGGATTAGGGAAGAGGGACCAAAAAGAGCCCCGCAGCTTAGGGTAGCTCCACTTCCTCTTTCCTCCTGTGAGCAATGGGTCAGGCTGAAGACCACTGGAGCTGTCCCACCCCCGGGCCTGGGAAGGGCCTGGGAGAAAGGGGTGAAGAACTAAGGCTGCAGGATGAGCAGAGGCAAGGCTGGCAAGGAGAAGATGTGGGGGCTAGGGAGCAGTACTGACATGAGGGTTGCATAATTAATTGCTGGGCTTGGTGGGACACAGAATTAATTAATTAGAACTGTGGGGTTTGGAGAGAAGCTGGAAGCTCTGTACCATCAGGCGGGCCACGGAATCCCCATACTCTACAAATCTGGGAATTGGGAACATTAATGGTCTCTCACACACTGAGGACGGACAAGAGCAGCTCAAAAATCAGAGACTGAACAGACAACAGAACCTTTAGAAAAAAAATCTCGTGTTTCATGATTCAATGGTGGGGGTTGGTGATACTGCAAATAGAATATTTCTTAAAGCAAGTCTACCTTCCAGCAATAGACTCAGAAACACCAGGGGTTAAAGTGGGTTGAGTCAGACTGAGTTATGGACCAGGTGGGTGTGTGTGGAAATGACAGGAATTCAAGGCAGGTTATTAGCAAGGAAATATCGAAGCACCTCACTTTCTAATAGGCAAATAGATATGGCCACAGCAGCCTTCTCCTTTTTTCCCCTCAAATGTGCTCCTTTTTTATTAGATGGGAGAGTACTGCATGAGATACTTGGCAGGGTTCATGGCTGATGTAAGAAATAAGTATTTGGGGTGAAGTCCTGGCAAAATTCCATTGTCTTCAACTGGGCCGAGATTTTCACCCTGGATGTTTTTCTGCTTAAGTGGCACTAGCAGATCATTACATCAAATGCCCTGCTCAGGCCTTCAGTCTGAACTGATGGCCATCCTCCTCATTGCCTAATGATAGCCTGTGACAGATATCTACTTGGTAATCAAGAACTGTGCAATGGATGGATTCCAAGGGGACTGCTGAAGTACGTTCATCACTCTTAATCATTCCCTGATCCCTGGTGTTCTCTTTTTTAGTTACAATGTGGCATGATTCAAACAGAGACCCACTGAAGTTACTTATACTCTTTATTATTTCCTTGACATTATATGTAACAGTTCAGCGTCCTATGGAAACTTAAGATAGATTATTATGTTTTATACAAAGTCCAAAGAAGGAGGAAATAAAATATGTTTTTAAATTACTTTAAGAAAACAATAGCTTTATATACAGAATAAACCAAACTTGGAAAACAAATTAATATTAAATATACTAAAATAAAATTTATCGCTTTAAAAACGCTAAATATTTCTGGGGAAGAATAGCTTCTCTTCTGGTGACAGTCCAACTTACACCAATTTCTGAGTGTCTCAGGTTTACCAATCCTCCCACTAGGGCTGTTCTTCACAGACTTTTCTGTTGGTGAATGCTGCTCCTCCTCCTCCTTGTGGTTTGCCAGGTTTCATGGTTTGCTGGAATTCTGCCCCTTCTGTAGGCTACATACTCCACAGCAGTAGGACTCAAATCAAATCCCTTTATGTACTTCAAAATCAAGCTGAGCTCCTTAAGAAAGAATCTTAATACCAAATGACTCTCAGAGGATCCTAATTTCTACTGAATCAGCCTATTAAGAAACCTCCAACCTAGAGGCCTAAAATTCTTTTCTCTTGTTACTTCAGCAACCCCTTGCTGAACTAAAAACTACAAATCCATTTCACACATGTACACAAAGAGAAGTACTTTTAGACCCAATTCAAAATCCACAGAATCCATCAATGGACAATGGGATCACACATCTTCACTGTACTTTAAAGGCCTGGGCCCTACAATAAGAACCAAGGGTGACCCTCTTATCAAAAGCCCCATTGATTTCAGTTGCGATCCATCCACACAGTTCTCATTGTAGGACCAGGGCCAAAGTTGGCTACTTACTTTATTTAAAGTAGTGCAGCTCCTTAGTTCAAAATGTAGATTAGTTTTCTTGGGCATATTCATTGCATTTGTTTTTTATTGACATTGCTGGTATATCTTTTTAATATCAGAGGGGTAGCCATGTTAGTCTGTATCCACAAAAACAACGAGGAGTCCGGTGGCACCTTAAAGACTAACAGATTTATTTGGGCATAAGCTTTCGTGAGAAAAACCCCCACATCTGAGTGGGATTTTTTACCCACAAAAGCTTATGCCCAAATAAATCTGTTAGTCTTTAAGGTGCCACCGGACTCCTCATTGTTTTTATCTTTTTAATATATTTTTAAATGTTAAATTAAGTGCCCACATAAACAGTTTACTTAGAAAGCATTTATAGTGGGACAGTAATAAATCATTCAATAGATCATGCACTGTTAAAGATCTCTGGCCATTTGCTCTGTATTTTAAAAGTACCTAATTACCACATCTGTAAAATAGATTGTAAGATCACCAGTTTTTAAAGGTGCCCAAATGAAGGATTAGATAAGACCAAGATAAAAGTCCATGTGAACTGTATGTCCTTCATAGGCCACAGTGTAATAATTTTAACTTGTCAGCTCACTTACATGATAAAGAGTTTTCTTCTTCTTAATGTTTTTGAAACTACCATTTAAAAAAAGAAAAGTGTCTCTGTACCAGCATAAGCAACAGCAACGTGTTAGCATATGGATCAGCAACCTTTGGCACATCCCCTGGCCGACGCCGCTTCCTGCAGTCCCCATTGGCCTGGAACAGCAAACCGCGGCCAGTGGGAGGTGTGGGTGCAGCAGGTAAAAAAACCGTCCTGGCCTGCCAGCAGATTTCCCTGACGGGAAAGGTTGTTGATCACTGTGTTAACAATAGGTAAAGATCTGAGAATAAAGTTTTCTCTTGGTTGCTGGGTGCAGCTCACATATTGCTTTTGGTATGTCACACCAAAATGGCAGCTATTGCTTTAATATCCTACTTCTTGGCAACAGTGATTTTTTTTTTTTTTTTTTTTTTTTAACTGAAAAGAACATTCACATCATTTTAAATGGTTGTCAAATTTTAGGCCTAACTTATGTGACTGTATAACCCCTGATGGGCCCTTTGGAATAAAATATATTTTCACTGAACAAGCAAAGAGAATGGTTTTGTATTTTTTAAAATCATCTTCAAATAGTCTGAATAAAAGCTACAAGAAAAATTAATTATATTTCAGAATATATTAACATACAAAATATAATTCCATACTATGATGTGAAAGTGAAATGTTACACTTCTATTAAAAACAGATTCTATAAATATTAAATGGAGTGTGTATATCTGACTTTACTTCCAGTTAGAAATCTGTATG
This sequence comes from Dermatemys mawii, assembly GCA_007922305.1. Classification (NCBI taxonomy): domain Eukaryota; kingdom Metazoa; phylum Chordata; order Testudines; family Dermatemydidae; genus Dermatemys; species Dermatemys mawii. The sequence continues at coordinate 4,865,401 of ML677384.1, read as the reverse complement.
AAATACCTATGCATAGCACATATGAGGCATTATAACAATCCCTGTTTTACATTTCAAACCTTGAAATACAGTGTCTCCATGTTGGCATATAATGAAATGGTACATTAGATAGCTCCTTCTGGGTCTTGTTCAAGAAATCTTTAAATTAGATTTCATGGACAATGTGCAACACGATACAATTTTAATTGATGAAGAATAATTCATTTAAGTCTTGTTTTGGTCAATTATACTATTTTTTGGTCTTAATTTGAAGAAAGCAAACCTTGGATTTAACGTAAGTGAAGCAGTACCATAGCATTGTGGTTTTACTGAGAAAACAGGCAGAAGGACCAATCATTATCCAGTTGAAATCTGAGTCTTTAGACTGTCCCAGTCAGCAGTAACCTAGTGCATGCCACTGTTCCACAGGAGACTCGGGTTTACATTTTTCCCCTCTCTCTATGATGCACAAGTTGGGTCTGCTTTGGAAACACTCATTCCCACTCTCTAGAAAAGCAGAGATTAGGACACAGATAAGTATATAGAAGACCATCCCTCAACTCTTCAGAAGTGTGAGAAGATAGGTCTTTTAACTCCTCCTTGGTTCCGATGGCTAAGACTTGTGTTCTCTGGCCAGTGGGGAAATGAAAATGAGTTTGGAGGCACTGCAGTAATCAGCGATTTTTCTTTTTAGTATTTTAGAAAGTAAAAAATGTTTGCCGTATAAATTACATCATAGCTCTAGTGTCCCTCCTTGCCCTGGTCTGCGAAAGAAAGAGCAAACACTGCTTGAATATTCTACTGCTAGATTCTCCATCTTGCTCTCTTTTTCTGGGCTTGTACAAATGTATGGAAAACAAGTTAGATTTGTACACAGTACAATTCAAACAGGATTTCATGGTTACCAGCAGTGATGACATAGGATTTGACATTTTGAGTATGAGTCAGTATAGAGAATTAATGCCCCAAAATAGCTAAATAAATGTCTTTGCAAAGAGCCACCATGGCTTCTTCCGCTTGTTTGTGCATTTTCTTGTCATCACCATTTAATTTACCATCTGTACCACCACAGATCAATTTGACATGGCTTATAAACATATCTGGTTCCTGTGCTCCAAGCCAAATGTCCCCAATGTAAACAGAAGCCAGGAATACACAAGAAGCTGTGAAACAAAAGTGAGGAAAAAAGGAATCAGAATAGATACTCTTCAGTTTCAAAACAGTAACATGGAAAAATCTATTTTACCAAAATTTCCCTTTCAAAACAGTTTTTAAAACTAGAGTTTGCTTTAAATGGGAAATCTAAGTTTTTGTGCTCATCTCGGATCATCCACTCCCCAGCTCTAATGGAAAATAACCTCTTTTCAGTGGAAACCTCGGACATCTTTGAATTAAGCTAATTATACCTTTAGCAACCACTTTTGTCAACACATGAACAGAACTGGTGTCATGCAAACCAGAACCTGTAATGTAACTTTTGGTGCAATAATATTTTCCCCACACCATGTATATAACTCAGCAAGGCAAATTTAATCCAAAACAGCTTCCTTTGGGGACCAGGACTAATGTTATATCAAATATTATTGTGAGGTGAAGACCATATTCTATATTAATTAATAACCAACAGGCTATCTACTTGGGAAGGACATAGCTTTCTGAACTGATGATGCTCCATCTTAGAAGAGACAGATTTCAAAAACATTTGATGAATGAAAAATATTTAATTACACAACTACTGTCATCTACACTTCTGCCTTGTTACTGAATGTAAACAAAAAAAGGACACGTTACCTTTCTTGATCTCATTCTTCTCTTTCATTGCTGAAAGGCAGAACGTTTTCACCACCTCATGACAACTGGCGTTGGCCAACCCCTGAGTATCCAGAAAGTGAAGCATGATTGTACTAAACAAACAGAGCTCTTCGATGTTTGATGACTTCTCTTTGTTCACTTCACAGATTCTGTTGTAAAGCTTAAAGATACTACTTTTCAGTGTGGCATCCCTAAGAATCTCCCACACTACCGGAGGGTGTGGCAAAATGCAACTGTTTAGCCATTTAAGAGTCAAAAATACATTCTGTATACTGAGGCTATGATCAACCATGGACTTCACTAGCCATTTGGTTACTATGTAAGCAATTGCACCTGTAAGACTAATAGCTTCATTCTCTGGATCAGCAGATTCAAGCCGTTCCTCTGGAAGTTTAGCAAATTGGGCTGGATAAACAGGCTCCCAATGAACCAATATGGACTCCAGATGGTCTCTGCATTTCTCTAAGTTTGAGACCTTCAGCTCTGAGTCAGTTTCTTCCTCTATTTCTACCACATCCCTTTTCCGAACATGGCGAGATGAAAGCCGAAATGGGACTTGACCTTTGTTCTTTTCTTTAATATTTTCTGTAAATAGGAAAAATAAAAAAAAGTCTTAAGCCCTCCAAAAACCTCTCTTGTCACTATAAAGCAATAATGCAAGAAGTATGGCTGCTGGGAGGTTGCAAGGTACATGCTTCTGGCCTGATTCAACAACCCGACCTAAGTGAATGGAACTATTTGTGTGCTTAAAAAAGTTAAGTTACATGCTTAGGTACTTTGCTGAAAAGCTCAAAGAAGTCAATGGGTGTCTTTCCATTAACTTCACTGGGCCCCACGTCCAGAGGATGTAGTTTGTCACTGATTTGTGAAAGCTTAGACTTTTATGTAAGGTTACATGAAACTTCCGGTTCAATTCATTGCTAGTCATATTATCAAAGCAGTAAACCATGTAAACAGCAGCAATGCATTTATTCTACTGCATCAGTACTGAATGTGGTATTGTCAGAGAGCCTAATTTTGAAAAACCTGGAAAATCATCAGAAATCTCAATTATTTTGCAATAAATGAAATGGATTTAAACCAATTTTGATTAAAAATTAATATCAACCCCAGCAGGTGATTTTATCAGCAACATTTCATGTCAAAGGGAATTTTTGTGACTGTCTTACAAACTACTGAGGGCTAGAGAATGAAACTGGATACAATAATTCAGGGGTTCTCAAACTTTTTTGGTTTGAGACCCCCTTTCCCTTTGCTGCATCCGCGGCCGCCCCCAGGGTATGTCCGCCGAAAAGCTGCCGAATTGACTCTTCTGGTTTCGGCGGCATTTCGGTGGACACACGGCATTTCCCTGTGTGTTTGCCGAAATGCCCCGAAAGCAGAAGAGTTCCACTTGGCGGCTTTTCGGCAGACACAATACCACATTCGGAGCATCCACCGAAATGTCACCGAATGCAACAGGAGCTCACGAACCCCTTGGAATTGCCCCGCGACCCCCGGGGGGTCACGACCCCCAGTTTGAGAACTGCTGCAATAATTGATCTTTAACTATAGAAATGGTAACAAATGCAAACATAATTAACTAAACTAAAATTTATTTTTATAATAATAACCCCCTCACCGTCAGTATCCTTATATATTATTGAAATGGAAAGAGTGGTAAAAAGTCTAATTTGCTTTCCACTCATTGTGATGTTCCTATACTTTTTGTATTTCTCTCAGCATGGACAATGAAAATAGACTAGTCAACTTCATTTTTGATTTATACCCAGTTTCAAATCAATTTCATTTTTGGGTTCTCATGCACTCTCAGAACACTGCAAGGCTTTGGCTACAAATGCTGCAACTTTATTAAATGGAGGAGACCACCCAGCAAAACTGTTTAAGTCTGAATTTCATCATTCCAGCTGATTAACCCATTGGCTTCCTGATCAGATATTTCTGTTTCAAGGCTTATATTCACTAATAGAACATTCAACAGATACAAACAGGTTGCCAAAACCCCAGAAAATATTGTCCACACAATCTGCCACAGTCATTATGCCATTCTGTCAGACAGAATATTTTAAACACTTTTAGTTTATTATGGCAAGCTGATGACTAAACCGCCACACAATTTTTTTAAAACTGTATTTACTTTCATGTGCAAATATAATAAAATATATTTTCACAAATCACAATACTTGATTTATTACTGATTTTTTTTCTTACTTTAAAACTAGTATCCTTTGGAAATCTGGGTTCCTAAAAGCTCTCAGAATCTACTTTTATTTATTTAAACAAAGTTAAAAATCACTGCAAACAACACGTTTTTAAACCAACGTTTTTAATACTTACTAAGCAACTCTTTGATTTGATATTTTTGAGCAGTTATTTGCACATCTTCTTGGAGCTGCAGATTTTTTTCAATGATGCTCCACTTATGCAAGAGCATTAGGACATCTTTGTTTGAAAGGACATGCTCATTTACAGCAAACCTGCCCATTTGTCTGAAGGCCTCAACAACAGTAGCTCGGTATCCTAGCACAGAACTGAATGTACTGAAAAACTGAGTGAGCGTGGCAAAATCCAAGTTGGTCCTATTTCAAAAAGAAAAAGGAGATTTTAAAAAAATTCAAAAAAGATATTTTTCTACACGTTAACCAACAGAAAAAAGCTAAATACATGGCTATTTAAAATCCTCTGATTTTTTAAATTTAGTTTCTTAGGATTCAAGAGACTTTGAATTTCACTCAGACTGAATTTCTGCTGCTTCTCTTCATTAGTGCCTAATGGGACAGACAGACAAAAACCCCACATGCACCACAACTCTGCTCTGCAGACTACCTGCAGCCTGGAAAAGGTAACAGTAAAAGCCATACAGCACACAGTAGTGTGGGAAATTCTCTGGTGCTTTATCTAAAAGTATTTATTTCACATGAGTTTTCAAACTTCAAGAAGGAAAAACAATAAATTTATTTTTCCTGATGGGACAAACACCCATCTGGATGAATGGCAAGGGTGGAATTAGTCTACTGCTTATTTTACCAAACATCAACGGTTTCCTTAGTCTTCTCTCCTTGCTCACCATGACCTGGTTTATCTGTTCTCTCAGCATAATGTCAAAAGACAACAGGGGAAGACTTTAAACTCTTTGAGAAAGGGACAGTCTTTTTATTACACCTGTATTCTACACCTCGCACAATTACTATTATCGGCTAAGATTTTTCAAAGCCAACTAAGTGAGTCAGCCACACTACTCAGTGAAGCTCCTCTTAGCAGGGAGCTAACTCCCCTGGTGTCAGCTTTAAAAAGCTTAACCATTACTATACCTATTTATTATTTGTATGGTAGCAATTAGAGGCTGAGCTCAGTGCCCCACCGTGTTAGATGCTGCACAAACAGTGACACTCCCTCAGGGCTCATGATCTAAACAGAGAAGACAAATTTTAGACAATAGTAATAAATCCTCTCTCTCTGTCAGTCGGGCAGATGGTAGTCGGTCCAGATCCAAGGAAAGTTGCACCCAACCCCCTTCCAGCTGCCAGCCCACGGACAGGCTTTCCCAGGGGAAGAACTGCCAGAGCTGGAGGAAAAAACTAGGTAACATTTTCAAAAGGGACTCAGGCACCTGAAACATTTTTGAAAATTCTGCATTGTGTCGCCTATACCACCCTATATCACTTTGCCTGAGCCTGATTCTCCCACACAGACCACTGGCTGACAAAGGCTGCATTGGGTAATGCATGCAGACCCAGTCAGTGGGGTCTTCAGAAGGCATGGACCAATTCCAAGTTCCTCGGGGGTATTTAGGCACCTCGCTCTCATTGATTTCAGTGGGAGTTAGGTGTCTAAATCAATGTGAGGATTTGGCTCAAGCATCAAGTAGGGACCCAGCAGAACTCATCCATGGAGACTGTGCCACTCGCTGTTCAGGCTGTGGCCACTGCTCAGGCAGAGTGAGCATGAAGCTTTTCAGGGAGGAGGCCTGTCAAAGAGTTGAAGTGCTGGATTCAGACTCTGATCTAGCAGGAAAAGGACGAATTACATAACACTGCCTTTTTAAAAACTGCATATCCACTACCTAGAACATGAGTCACCTTATGTTAACAGTCACCACTTCATTGTTAATATTTTTAAAAGCAAAATCTTTCTGCATAAGTTTCTCCACCCAGGTTCATTTATCACCATTTAAAACAAAGGGGAAAAGACTAATTTATCAGAGATTAAATAAATTCACATTGGCCTAATATACTTCAGACTGAACAACAACGTGATCACATAAGCCTGGAAACCTGATTGGAAAAGACTTACCGAATGTGTTTAACAAGCATGATCAAAACATACAGAAACTCATTTATAAGCTGAAGAGGAAGGAACTTCTGGTTCTCCTGTGGCTCTTCTTGGCAAGGAGTTTGAAGTGGCATTGCCTTTCCTTTATTTCCTAAATTTGTTATCCACAGAGTGTGAACTAAAGAGATTACACCGGTGAGCACCTTGTTTTCCAGAAACCTGAAAGACAAACAAAAATGCCTCTGTGGAAGGCAGAAACTGACCCGGTCACCATCCACTCCAACTCCTAGAAGAAGTCACATATTAGCATTTGGAGCCCTGAACATGCAGGCAGACTTGGAGTCAATGGAGCTCCAAGTGGGCTCAGGATTCTACCCAGTAGAACTCTTTGCAGGTGAGGCCTTCGTTCCCAGGCTTCACCCATACATTGAGAATGCCCATCATTTCCTGTTTGGATGCCATATAATAAAACACACCTTTATGGGGTGCAGTGTAGCCTAGTCAAACAGCATTGTTCTGGACTTCTGGAGACCGAGGTTCTATTCCTCACTCTGCCACTGGCCTGCTGAGTGACCTCAAACAAGTCACTTTGCCACTCTGTGCCTCAGTTTCCCCATCTGTACAACTGGGATACTGACCTCTTTTGTAATGCTTTATAAGAGCTACGTATGATTATTATGAGAAATTGACAGGGCTTTCTGGCAAAGGTCCATAAATAAAACTAGTGATTTTTGACTCAACTATAGATTTCATTAAATCTCAATAATTTTCCAGAACAATCCATAAAACTGAAAACTATGCAACGGTCACCATTTGTGTTAGATCAATCACTGTTTAAAACAAGAGTTTCCCTTATGGTTTTTATTAAGAAATTTTCATTTGCAGATGACACTAAACTGGGAGGGGTTGCAAGCACTTTGGAGGACAGGATTAGAATCCCTAATGACCGTGACAAATTAGAGAACTAGTCTGAATTCAACAAGATGAAATTCAATAAAGACAAGTGCAAAGTACTTCACTTAGGAATGAAAAAATCAAATGCAAAAAATCAAAACGGAGAATAACTGTCTAGGCAGTAATACTGCTGAAAAGGCTCTGAGGGTTACAGTGGACCACAAACTAAACGTGAGTCATCAAAGTGATGCAGCTGCAAAAAGGCTAATATGATGCTGGGGTACATTAACAGGAATGTTGTATGTAAGACACAGGAGGTAGTTTTCCCATACTAATTTTCCCATAAGGCACTGGTGAGGCCTTAGCTAGAATACTATGTCCAGTTCTGGGTGCCACAATTTAGGAGAGAGTTCAGAGGACAGCAGCAAAAATGATAAAAGGTTTAGAAAACCTGACCTATCAGGAAAGGTTAAACAACAACTGGGCATGTTCAGTCTTGAGAAAAGAAGAGAGAGGTGGGACCTGGTAATACTCTTCCAATATGTTAAGGGCTGTTATGAAAAAAGACTGGCAATGGCTTTCCATGTCCACTGAAGGCAGGACAAGAAACAATGGCCTTAATCTGCAGCAAGGGAGTTTTAGGTTGGATATTAGGAAAAACTTTCTAACTATGAAGATAGTTAAGCTCTGGAATAGGCTTCCAAGGGAGGAGTCGTCGTCCCCATCCTTGGAAACTTTTTAAAAAAAGAATTGGTCCACACCGCTTCCCGCAGCTCCCATTGGCCAGGAACAGCGAACCACAGCCACTGGGAGCTGCAGGTGGCCGTGCCTGCGGACGGTCAATGTAAACAAACTGTCTCACAGCCCACCAGAGGATTATCCTGACAGAATTTAAACAACACTAGGATACATTTTAGGGTTCAACAAGTTCTTTCACCCTAAGGATGGCATTTATGTGTGGAAGTACCACGAGTACTGTTCACACACATAGATGGGTGAATAAACTCTTTTATTTTCATTTTCAATTGCACAAATAGTCCCTTTATACACAAAAAGTACAATTATTTCTCATTACAACAACATCCCCCTTCTATGTACCTTTTCTCCAGAACATATAATATCCAGGTTAAGAGGCTATGGTCTCGAATCAGTTCATAGGCAGCTTTAGTGATACATGCAGCATTTTGCAGTATTTCCAGAATGTGACTCTGAAACAGAAAACAAAATATACTTTTAATTCAATAAACGATAGCTGTGGGCTAGTTCCCTAGTATAAACATTTAGGAATGATAGCATAGTAATCTAATTTTTCGGTAAGCTTTTATTCAAATGAAGACGACGACAAGACAGAGAGAGTGGCAGACTGCACCCTATAACCTTCCACACAGACATCAACCGGAGCCCCTTAGTTTTGATGATATATCACAAACATAGGCACTCGTTCCTCACTGAACTAAACAGATAAGCAGCAGCAAAGCACGAGTCAATGGGACTACTGGTAGGCTAGGTAAATGCTTAAGTAATTTGCTGAATAGAATCATAGAAAGGAAGTCTGTCTAGAAGTTAAAGCACAGAACTGGGAGTCAGGAGATATGGTTTCTATGTTTAGCTTTTGCTGTGTAACCAGAGGCAAGCTACTTAATTTCGGTACATCTCAGGTTTCCCCCTCTATAAAATGGCGATAATTATACCTATCTTCCAGACGTGTTGTGAGGCATAATGAGTTAATTTCTGTGTAGTGTAGTGCTCTGAGATTTTGTAGAGTGCCTGGATTGCAGTGTTATAGGAGTTCAAGGTATTTGTTGAAGTGACAAAAAGAGTGCTGTGGCACCTTTGAGACTAACTAAAGTATTAGAGCATAAGCTTTCGTGGGCTAATACCCACTTCGTCGGATGCATGCAGTAGAAGTATCCAGGGGCAGGAATAAATAAGAGGCAAGGGCCAGATTAGAGATACCAAGGTTAGTCCAATGAGGCTGAACCAGCTTGTTATCTCTAATCAGGGAGGATGAGGTCCTCTTCTAGCAGCAGATTTGTTATTATTGCATCACTTATGACATTCCTCTACTGGGGCCACCAATTGTTATACATTTTGTGACATGAGTAAACCAAAATGTTTTTTAAATGTATTTTTAGAGAGATAGCTAATAGAGGCAGCTATTAACATACCCACTCATTCAGAAGTAAATATAATACTGAAATAAAAAACGTGAACTGTTTAGAAAAATTGGTGGACAGTATCCAATCACATAAAGACAAATGCTGTAACAAAACATTTCCAGTTCTTCAGAACAGCCAAAGCAGACTTTCTAATTTTGAAGCTGATATATTAGACTCATTCAAAAGAAGCAGTGCCCAGGCAGCAAGAGAATATTTTATTTTTAGGACAAGATTTTCAAAAGCAACTAGTGATTTTGGAAACCTCAATTTCTGAGTGTCCAACTTGAGACACGATAAAGGACCTGATTTTCCAAGAGTAGATGCTCCACATTTTCTGAAAGTTAGGTTTCTTCAAGATGACTCAAGTTGAGTGTCCAAAAATTGAGGAAACAAAATCACTCAGTTTTTAAAAATACTGATGTAAGTCTCCACTTTTCTCCATTGTAAGGATGCCCCCTATGTTATTGGACCAGATGCGCATCACAGAAAGAATGCTCCCAGTGTGCTTCTATTTGGAGATAGGTAAAATTAGGAATTAGATTGACCTCATTAAAATCTGTTTGGCTGCTTCCCCAGGATCTAAAACCAGTGCATTAGCTCACTGTGTCAGCTGGCCACTCTATATCTACCCACGCCTTGGAGGAATGACTCAATCACCTAGACGACTGAGCCCTTCATTTCTGACAAACTTATAAACAGGCTGCATTTCAGGTATAATGACTCAATACAACAAAGCAAGCTATTAATATTATCATTACTTTAGGGTACAGTGAAGGAGGAATGCTGGCTTGTGAACCAGACTAAAAGGGCAAAGGCCCAACTACGCAACTGAAAGTGCACAAATTACAGTTTTAAATGTTTGTGTCACTGGTGCAGATGAGGCCATTGACGCGCTGGGGGGGGGGGGACTTTTTGGCCTGAGGGCCACATCGGGGTTGCAAAATTGTATGGAAGACCGGTTAGGGAAGGTTGTGCCTCCCCAAACAGCCTGGCCTTGCCCTCTATCTGACCCCCTTCCACTTCCCACCCCCTCAGAATCTCCGACCCATCCAATCCCCCCCTGCTCCTTGTCCCCTTCCCGGGACCCCCTTCCTGAAACCACCTTCCCCAAAGCGCTGGTGGTGCGGTGAGCTGAGGCTGCGGGGGAGGGGGAACAGCAGGGGAGGGGCTAGCTCAGGGGTTGGGCAGGATGGTCTCGTGGGTCGGATGTGGCCTGCGGGCTACAGTTTGCCCACCCCTGCCACTGACCATTACTGTCAGCTGGTGAAAAATGGTGCAGATCCATGATGAGAATGTGGCACACAGTCTTGATTTAAGTGGTATTCCCCCCCCCACATATAATTGAACAATAGTAAGTTTGAAAGAAGAGCATCTACATGTCCCTTCTTAATGTGCTTGAAGTTTTATAATTTTTTTTAATTACCTGGGAGGCTTCGTCACACAGTGCACTATTGTAGAAGCACAAAATGACATGGAAAATCCTCTGATAGTCGTAGAGCTCATAGCAGTGCTTATCTCGCAGTCCATCTCCAAGAAGCCCAAGAACCCACTCACGTTCTGTTTTGTGCTGGAAACCACACAGAAAAGTACCATAGTCACCGATTTCAAAGTAAATCATGCTGGGAAAAGCCTCAGCACAAACAATACCATTTCCTACAAGTGGCAACATCAACTTTTCCTGACTTCCTCTTTTCAGTTTTTACCACCACAAAATGTAACCAGACAGATTTCTGCAGGAATAATGGGTCAATGGGGCAAATGTAATCAGACACAAAACGTAAAATGTTGCTATCTCTAGATCTTCACTGAATTCAGCATAAATAACTAGATTAGACCAGGGGTCTCCAAACTACGGCCCAGGGGCCAGATCCGGCCCATGGCTTCGATTTGTCCGGCCCTCCAGCTGAGCAGGCATGTGAGAAGCGACCGCTGGACCCTACTCCCTGCCCCCGTGAGCTGCTGCCGGCGACACCATGTGCAGAGGGGTAAGTGGGAGGAGTGAGTGCCCCCACAGCAGCAGCTGGAGGAGTAAAGGGGGGATTTTGCATATATTTGCATATAGTGAATTTTTTCACAGTCACTTCGGCCCGCGAAGCCCCTTCAAAAATCTAATATGGCCCTCGTCTCATAAAGTTTGGAGGCCCCTGGATTAGACTATCACTATAAACTCTTCAGGGCAGGGACTAGATCTTCATTCTGTATTTGCACAGTGCCTGGCACAATGGAGCCTTGATTCTTCATTGGGCCCACTAGGTACTACCACAATAGAAATAATAAATATTTATATGAAAATAAAAATGAAACAGAAATACCAGTAAATAATTACAAATGTTGAGTAGAAAACTTCTGGGATCTTTTGGTTGACTGCTAGACATTAACACCCTCAAGTTATACTACTAGCTAGGCCAGGCAATATATTGCTCTCTGAAGGTTTATGAAACGTACAGGGCATGAATCTCATATTACCTCTAAATCAAAGCTGTAGAAAAGCTGATAAAATCCCGGTACTTTCTTCAGGTCCAAGTACTGATGTGTCAGAAGGAATTTATTTATCTTTGTATACATATGCTCCTCTGTGAACAGATTTCAGTGGTTATTGCTGAGGAGGGAAATTTAAGTGTGCACATTCAAAACCTCACTGAAGAAGTGGGATCTACACTTTATACTGCCTCAGTAGATGTCAGAAATATTTTGCTTGTGGCAAGTATGATGTTCTCATACTGTAACAGTGAAGGTATTGTTGATCACCCTTAATTTTTCTTAAAACAAAAATACACAATCAGAGAATAAACCAAGCAGATGATCACATGAATATTTAACACTGGTCAATTCTAAATACTCCCAAAGCTCCCATTCACTCGGAAATAAAAATCTACTGCAGAGTTAAAAGCAACCCCCTCAGTGATATTCACAGCCCCAGGGAATCTCATAAAAATACAGCACACAGTGAAGATCGTTACAGGAAAAGCAAACTCAGAATCATGGACAAATTCCAGACCATGCAATCATCCGTTTTAGCTTACAGGAAAACATCAGTAGAAATACATCATTGAAACATTATGCAGTTATTCCACATTTTATATGTTTGATAAAAAGAGCCATGTAGGGTAGAGATTCTCCAACATTTTCCATAGTGTGAACCACAACTTAGAAGAGATGTTCTAGTGGACACCTCTGATCCTACTTGCAATACTGCAGACCACCTCTCCTCCCAGACACGAGCCTATAAACATTTTTGGGGCAATTACAGTAACTAACCAAATGGAAAAGTAATACAAGGAAAGTATTTTCCTGTATTTTTAGATGTAAACACAGAGGAGAACTAGCACCATGCAAATTGTCAGGTCTCCTCAGACCACATTTTTTAACTTTTGTACTAAGGCCAAATCTGGAGATGCATGCATTAATACCTGAATTTAGGGGTGCAAATATCCCATGTAGCTTGCAGAGACATCAGGCTATTCACATGACTAAGTCAGACATGCATATATAGAATCTAAGTCCCAAAAGGACAATTAGATCATCTTGTCTAATCTCCTCTATAACACAAGCCACTCATTTTCACCATGTTATTCCTCTATCAAGCCCAAAATCTGTGAAGAGAATATCCGTCTCCTCTGCAACAGATTAGATGGGATCTGAACTAGCAACCACTTGCACACAAGGCACAACACTTACACACTGACTTATTGGAGGAGTGGAAAGATTTAGATTCTAATGAAGGTTTTTTCCTCAAAATATTTGTAGGTCTGCATGAAAGGCCATAAACTCTGTCCCTGAGCAGCAATCTACGTCAAACTCTTCTACATCAGGGTTGGCTGTGAAGCCTGAAAGGGAGTTTAAAGAGGGAAGTCCAGCAGCTTGGAGGCTGGTGTGGAGAGAGTATAGCAGATAGTCTGTCCTGTAGATGGCAAAGAGCCTGTCTGAAGACAGGAACCGTGATGATCTGCATGCCTGAACCCCTGAGCAGAGCCAGTGCTGGGCATTAGCAGACTAAACAATTCCTTAGGGCCCCAAGCAGCTCAAGGGGACCCCCATTGGCTTTTTTAGTGTGTGTTGGGGAGAGGAGACTACTCCTGCTTCGGGCTCCCAATGACTTAGCACCACCTCCGCCTCTGAGTGAGGCGAGTAGAGCACCAGCTCCTGGACAGTGGGGTTGTTTGGGACACAGAAGCCTGTCCCTCTAAACCAGTGGTTCCCAAACATTAACAACCTGTGAATCCCTTTCACTAAAATGTCAAGTCTCATGAACTCCCTCCTAAAAATGAATATTTCTAGGGACTTTCTCCCTTACCTCAGCAGAAATTATAAAAGCAGTGATCTTGGAAATCTAAAATTTGTTTTTATGACATGCTTATTACACACTATGTATTAATTATTCTTTATCATTACAGTATTTTTATTACATTATGAAAAGCTTAACACTCTTCCAAGATCTCACTTTCACAGCTTGTATCACTTTTGATTAAACCTGTTATAAGACCAGGCTCTTATCAGAGGTGCCAGTAGAAAAAAGGGGTGCCGGGGCAAAGCCCGTGCACACCCCAGGGCCTGGAGGAGCACCGCCAGAAAAGGGGGGGCCACAGAAAAAAAGGGGGAGGGACCCCTGGGGGTATGCGCTGATGGCATGTGACCCTCGTCATCCCCCATACCAGCACCTCTGGCTCCTATGTTTCATCAAGGAGTATCAGATGATAAACATCATGAAGGTACTTAAGAAGCCAACTCATAGAGTTTCTCCTACACAAGCATTCAGGTCTTGAGCAGTGCAGGCAAACAACGCACGTTACAATAAAGCTTAAACTTGTTCTTCATAATAATTTATAAAACAACACTAGCTGCCTATTTCATTTTAAAAACAGCAAAAAATATCCACCTCCCTTTCCATTTCTTATAAGGAGTCTTGAAGTTTAAATCTCCTCAGTGTGATAGAGATGCTTGCTTTGATCTGCTTATCTCTTGGAAGTACCCAAGGCTCCAGGCTGCTTGCCCTGTGCTGCCCAGGGTCCCTAGGGACAGCTCTGTCCACTATTAGGGAATTTTTTCCCGAGAATGCCCTGAAACATTTCGTGAACCCCCAGGGGTTCATGCACCCCAGTTTGGGAACCACTGATCTAAACCTATAGCAGCTGAGGTGTGCCTGTGAGGAAGAGGGGGCCTGTTGAGCCTGGCCGGGCTATATAGTTTTGTTGGCATTTTTATAAGAGTCTCTAAAGCACTGGAAGGAGCTGAAATCTGTAAAGTGGTCGAGGTAGGCCACGCCCACAGCTGGAGCACGTGAAAGGTCAGTGGAAGAAACTGAGGTAGAGTTACAGCATCACTACATCTGGCTTCCAGGGGAAATGCTGGAATGGCAACTGTGCTATAGCATGTCTCATGGTTGCTATGTTTACCAATATGCTTTGATTCTACAGTATCACTGAAACTAATCGTTCTATGTAATGTTGTTTTTCTTGCTTTAGCCCCAGAAGCTAAACCGCAGAACGTATAATTTAATCTACAATACCTGGCTTTAGCATTTGCTGCACCGCTCTAGCAACAAAGAGGGTCAAAGAGAAAGTAAACCGGAGATTCCGTTGTCTGATTCCATTTTGCACAACATCCATAAGATAGAGCAGCTGTAGCACAAGAATAAGGAAGAGAAAACTCTAGTATTACTCATCACCAGATAATACAGGACATTCTTCAATGAATGTGGGAAAATAGGCCTTAACTGTATTTCACAAGCAACACATCAAGCCACAATCCCAGCAGAATGACTGTTCTTAGAATTTCAAATGTTTTGGTTTTTTTAGCTCGCTGATCATAATAAACACAGACAGAAGAAAACAGAATCTTTTAAAAAACCATTATATGAATTCAATCAACTTTGAAGTACACATTTCTATAGACGAGAACTGCTAACTCTGGGACAAGTGAAAGTGTGCGAGAGAAACAATCCCATCTTTGAAGACAGACTAATACTACTACTACACACTGAATCAGGGCTTGAGAAACCTGTTTGCTCACCCACCCCAGGGCAAGTGGAAACTAGAGGCTGATGAATGGGTCCCTTTGAGGAATGAATTTGCCCTAGTGTGCCTACCACAGCAGGTTCTAATATCATGGGTAAGTTAAATCTAGAACATTCGTACCTGTCTCTGTTCTCGAAAGCGAGCTCCTTCCAGGTGAGAACGAAAGGAACCCAGGATATAGTACGCTGCTGCTCGCATATTGGAATCATAGCTGCTAAGGGCAGCCACTGTTAGGCCCAAAGCATTCACTTCCACAAATGTATGGCATGCCACTACACATTCTGTAGAGAGGAAAGAAGTTAACATTTGTAAAAGCAACAACTACAGAGGATACGTGGGAATGCAATTCTTCACATTAACTTCCATTTAAAAACATAATTCCTGCAAGATGAACTAGAAACTGTAAATTTAATTGACTGTAGCAATGCAAGGTGATCAATCCACTCCCCAGCTTAGGCAGGGGCATTCTGCGTGTGCACACATCTAAACAGGAACATTTTCATTTCCCTGAAGTCATGTTGGCCAGTTCCTGGTGTGTTGTGATGAACCAGAGCTCATCTTCAAGGACAACTCAAAGACTTCTGCCTGGTGCATGAAGTTGGCTGGGCCTGGGATCAGGCAGAGTGGCTTGTTCAGCTCATGTTCTTGCTTGCCAAACAACTACTGTTAGGAAGACCAGGCTATAGAACAGCGCTGTCTAACAGAAATTCAATTCTAGCCACACTTGTGGTTTTGAATTTTTCTTATTCACTACACTTTTAAAAAGAATTAAAAAACATACTACACATACACACTAGCGCCTGTCGTTATTACACACAGCGCACACACATCCACTGTCACCTGTGCTGTTGTCTCTTTTGCACTATATCCTAGCCACGTTAACAAGGTGTATATCAAAGCACGCAACCTGCCTTCCAATACTGCTATCTTCAATACACCAATGCATCGCTCATGCATTAGCCACAATTCAATAGCCTATTCGCCATATGTGGCTAGTGGCAAACGTATTGGACACCGCCGCTATAGAATAACTCAAACAACAGAATTTAACTAATAAACCAACTCTTGCACACCCCTTTTCTATCTATTGCTATCTTTTCTCTTCTCTTGGTCACACTGATTTCAGTGGGTCTTGAACTGGGCCTCTGCAACTCTGTAGCTGAGAATTGTAGCCCTGTGCAAGAACTATATAAAGCCAGGTGAAGAGTGTTTCAGTGTTTATGGGCATCTATCCATAAGAGGGCACCCCCAAAAGAAAGAGGTATTACAGTTTCAAATGGCCTTATTTAGATTTCATTCCTTGCAATTTGTTGTACCGTTGCAGATTGTCATTTTTGGAATGATGTACTCACTGTAGCACATTCAGGGCAGTTGTCCCTTTATGGCACAGCTTCGAGTTAGAGTTAGCATGGAGCTGCCTTGCTCAGGGGGGAGATTCAAGAAGATCTGCTGACGTGGGGGGTGAAGGGAAGAGGGGGCAGTTTGGGCCATGGCCCTACTAATTTCTGAGTGTCCTGCACCTCGGAGCGTGGAGAGGGAGCAGTCCAGCAGTTCCAACATTGCAGGGACACAATCTGTGCCCCAAGGCTGCACAAGGAGACGGGGGGCTCCTTGTGCCCAGCCCCTCTTGCACACTTGGAGTGGCAGGACAGAATCCAGTGCTCATTAGTGGGAAGGCTATTGCTGTAAGTGGAAGACCATGTAAAGTTATGAGTAAGTTCTGGGAAGAGTCTATGGAGCTCAATGTTTGATTAATGTTGACTGTAGGGAAAAAACAGACCTCTTGGGCACTCCCCATATCCAGCATCTGAATGAAGAAACAGTGGGGTGAGTAAAAGCACCTCCAAGATAAACTTCCTTTTACTGAAATGGATAGCAGAATAAGACATGGATCCTCCTGCTTAAGCTACTAGCCATGGGCACAGAATTTAGTGTTCTAGTCTGAATCACAATATAGGCCCATCAGAGATTTTAGCATGTAGGACACTTTCTAATTTAAACCCAATTTACGAGCTCTTTAACTTTCTGAATAAACCTACCTTTTGCATAACATTTCTCTTGTGTAGTTTCACTCCCGCCGGGGCTGAATTTTTTAAAGAGATTTTGAGGTTAATCAAGACATTTTTAACGAGGTTTTGAAAAGGTGGTATCATTTCTATCCACTCATAACTCCACACCAACTTGATGTAAACACTTCAGGCTTGTTGTCTATGCTAATCTTCAAGGAGAAAAAGCAGCATAGGAGTATTTTTTTCCCAGTTGAATAACAAATGTTTTTTCACTTAGTGGCAACATCAACATAGGTTATAACTCCTATGAAAGCTTTAGTGAATGTTTACCAGCTCTGCTCTCACTAAACCAAGATGTTGAAGTACGTTCCTAGCCCTTTGATCACTAAAGGCGATTCCTCCCCCTCACCTCCAAAAGTCACAGATTATCTATATCCCCATCCCTACAACTGTGCTCATTCCCTCCTCAGCTGCCAGAACAGCTATCTCTATCTCTCGGCTGGTATTTGCCACACAAAGCTCTTCTGAAGGAGGGACAACTAATGGTAAAATCTTTCCCTCCCTACATTGCACCCTGGCCAACTCTATTCCACATGACAGAGTGACAACCTGTGCAAAAGCACCACTGGAAATGCATTTGGAAATGCTTTTCAAAACCATCTGCTGGAGAGAGTCAACAGCTGTTTTCAGCACTAACAATTCCTGTACATTTCCCCACGAGCCTCCTGGCTAAATCAGATTCATCATATTGAATTGGCAGTACTCAAAATGCCTCAGTCTTCCCCCTCCTAAGGGGCTCAGTCATGAGCCTGGATGCACAGCTGTGCAGGGGAGCACAGAGAGACCCCAACTCCTCCACATGGAACGACCACATCGCCAGAGTCTGTGCAGGGCAACAGCAGCAGCTGCGGCCAGGTTGTTCTCACCGAGGTTGGGAGAAAGTTGGATGACCTTCCCCGCTCTCCCTCAGCACCAGAGGGCCGCTGGCAGCACTTCCTTCCCTGCGGGATTCTCAGTCACAGTCTGTTCTCTGCCCTCTTCCTTGGGCACAGTGACTATGTGGTGCCCTTACTCGGGCTGGGTGGCAGTGTGCCTGTACAGCCCAAGGAAAGGAACTTTTCCTGGTGCGTTTAATACATGCACACTTCAGAAGAATGATCTGAAGCCTACCAGTCCAGTCTGTGAAGGATTTTCTATCCACCCCTTAGCAGTGGCTGATCCAGAGTTCTTGCCTGAAGTGCAAATGCAAAGCCAGAAGCTCTTTACAGTAGGGACTGTGCCTTACTATATGCCTGTGCATAGCCTAGCACAATGAGGTCCCAATTCCGAGTGGAGTCTCTGGGCACTTCTGTCATATACGAAAAACAAATGATAATTTCCCATGTTCATGTCCCATAAAACAATCCTATTTCCTTATTTCAAGCGTATAATCTATGTAACTCATATAAGGATTTATCTAGAAACTCCTCTTCCACTGCACGCATGGCATGGAAACATTTTCAACTAAGCTGCCCTTGGAAACGGCAATCAACAAATTGATGTGAAATAACAAGCTATTGAAAAAAAAGTTAAATGTATGTTTGACATTCAGTTTGTTTAAAGAACCTTGGTAACCACGGTTGGAAAGCTTTTGATAAGATGTTTATCAGATCTAAAGTTAGAGAGAACTGGGTATTTGCACAATTCAAGGCCTTTACTCAGCAAGCAGTAATCATTTATGTTTATAAATATGCCCTGATGCACTACATGACACCTGTGCCCATGATGCTGTACAGCAAGTGCGGGGAGCAGGCACAAAACAGTAGGGGTGAGATTTTCAAAAATGGTTTAAGTGACTTAGGAACGTACTGGGACTTGGGATTCTAAGTCACAGAGGCATTTTTTCAAATCCCACCGTTAGTCAATAAGGCAAAAATACTAGGACATCTAACATTGATCCTGTTAGAACACAAGGAGCACCCTGAATTTCTATAGCTTAATTTTTTCTTAAATACATACAGGATGACAGACTACGTTTTTATTACTGTCAAAAGCATATTGGTCAACTTGGAACATTAACTTAAAACAATGCCCCTCTTCCTCTGTTCCCACCTATACAAGTACTGTACTACTCAGGTTTATATTTCCTTTCTCTTCATCTGCACTTTTTATTCTACCTTTCAAAGCAATTATATTATCAGCTTGTTTTTTGTCTGAGAAGATGTTATTGCTATAGCAAACAAAAGCCAGCTGTAGCAATCCAAAGTTTACCCAGAAAAGAACATCATGATGGACATGAAAGAGAGGTGGTTGGTAAATTGCCATAATAAATGTCTCGCTTTGATCTTTAAACATTTTATAAACAGACACAAAGCCTCTTCCGCAGTATAGCAGTTGGGTGTTCAGGGAAACTGTGTCGTATTAAATTAGAAAAGAAATACTGAGCAAGTGGTTACCAGCACACACAGATATAATCAAAATTTTCCATTGACTGGGAACGCAGGCATAAAACAATGATGAGGTTTTTAAAAAACACCTCCACTGCTGATGAATTACTTGGCCACACTTAATCCCTGACCACAACATAACTAACAAGTAAATACATAATAGCTTCTAACTCACAGAAACATGCACACTGAGAGGTGCCAGTGCTAAGTAGGAGGTGACTGGTGGTGATTACTTGTTACTTATACCCAACCATTGCTTAGTTTATGGATAGTTCTCTCTCTTTTCACATCACACACCTGATGATCTGTGAATTCTCAGCCTCTTTTGTTTGATTTGAATATTAGATGCTCTTGCACATCTACGTAGATGGATTTACTCACAGTAGCTGGTATCTGACAAGAGTTATCCTGACACACAAAGGGATGAACCTTCAGTAGCTGTAAAGTAGTGCAGTTACACTGAGATCAATAGAAATCCGTCTGTTCACATCAGCTGAGGAACTAGCTCCTCAAAAAAGCTGACTTCTACTTTAGAGATGGAGAGCTAGGCAGAAGACCTATCTGGCTTCAAAGACTAAGCTTGATAAATTTAGAGAGAAAATGGTATGACAGGGTAGCCTAATCTTGGCAATTAATTCATCTTTGACTATTAGTGGTAAATATGCCCAATGGCCTGTGAATGGATATTAGATGGGATTGAATCTGAGTTACTACAGAGAATTCTTTCCTGGATTTTTGGCTGGTGAGTCTTGCCCACATGCTCAGGGTTTAGCTGATCGCCATATTTAGGGTCGGGAAGAAATTTTCCTCCAGGGCAGATTGGCAGAGGCCCTGAGGGTTTTTCACCTTCCTCAGCAGCATATGGCACAATTCACTTGCTGGAGGATTCTCTGCACCTTGAAGTCATGATCTGAGGACTTCAATAGCTCAGACATAGGTTTATTACAGGTGTGGGTGGGTGAGATTCTGTGGCCTGCATTGTGCAGGAGGTCAGACTAGATGATCATAATGATCCCTTCTGACCTTAAAATCTATGAGCTTCCTTCAACACAACGGGGCAGACTCTCCATCCAGGCCAAATTCTGCTCTCAGGGGCAGTGAAGAAGGGGGCTGAAGGGCTGTTGTTCTGATTCTCAGCCACGCACCTCTGGTGCAAATTAGAGTGGTACTGGAACAACTCTGTGTTACGTCAGTGGAGAACTGGGCATAGTGGAGATCTGTTCCACCGTGTGCCCTATCATTTCACTCCTGCCATGCTCTGCTTGGTGCTGAGCTGGGGGGAATGGAGCGCTCTGGATGACACAGGAGACAGCTCTGCCATCTCCACCAGCGTTACATCAGTGAAGAGTTCTCCTAGATTGAGGAATTCTCCACTGACCATCTCCAGCTCTTTCACTTGTGCCCCTTAGGTGGGGCATAGTGACCTTCCACAATTTGGCCCTATGACCACAGAGTGTCGAGCCTGGTTTTGCCTCTTATGCCCCTTTGGCAAGCCACAATTTAAAATCTTCCCACTACAAGATCACAGGTAGCCCTTCCTCCATATCCTCACCACAGCAGCAATGGTTTCTCCCACCTGTATTTTCCCCTTTCTTACCCCTGCCCCTTATTTCATAGGGGCCAAGCACCAGCACATGGGTTTGCATATAGAAAGCAATCTACAGGATCATGGCCTCCAACTGGAACTCTATGTATGTCTCTTTTATGCTCCCAAGCTCCCATCACTGTGCATGTGAGAACTGGAACGCCAGTAAAACTAACTACAGAAACGGGGCTATCTAGAAAATTGCTTCACTGGCTTTAGAGCTTTTTTAAAAAAAATTCTAATTACTCTAAAAAGTATTAAACACCACAACAAACTGGTTAAATAATGCAACTATCATAATCTCTCTCCCCTCAAAAATGGTGCAAACTCTTTCTTTGTAATAATATTGAATTCTTCCTTCAGATGTATGCTTCCAGTTCCCGACAGTTTGGCCTAACATAGGAGATAAATATTTACTTTACCTGGTCTGGTCAATTCACTGAATAGCTGAAGTAGAAAACAGGGGTCATAGAAATCATCAAGATTCTTCTCACTTTTATCTCTATACAATGGCACTTGTCCTTCCTGAAACAAAATCCAAAATAGAGAGATACTACTTGAATTTAAACCAGCTTGATTTCACACTGCCCTGACAATTTCATCATGGCAGCTTTATTAAAGCCCTGCAAATACTAGGCGTAAAATCATGCTAACCACTGCTGTGTTTAAATATGGCTGTTGCTACAAGGTTCCAGCATATTTGTCCCTTGACCAATATGAGCAGAGCCACCAAACAATGTGAGAGACTAAATTAGAGAAACTCAGTGCAACCATACTGATGCACAGATGTGCTTTAGACAGTCAAATGCGGTGAGACGCTACATGCCAAATTTTGATCTCGATTATACTTTGGAAACCTCATTAAATTCAGTGGTGTTGCACAACTTTAATTACAGGCAAGATGTGGCCCTAGATCTCAAATAATCTGGAAATATATATTATATATACATATATACACACATATACACATACACATACACACACACTGGTTCAGTCGGAAATAGAACAGTAAAAACATGTTCTGTGAAGTGATACCAGCTAATTAATCTTAGCCATCTTGTTACGTATGTCTGAATGCAAACAATGGACTATATCACATTAACGACAGCATGATTAATAAATTACTAAAAGAAAGGGGCTTTTCCACATCCAGAGAGAATAATCAATAGTTGAGCCAAAGCACCTCTGGTGGCAGGAGACGGCGATGTTGAGGGAAATGCAGGATAGTCTTCATCATCATCTCTTTATCTAGCAGACACAAAATTTCTTCCATGCTTGGCTGCTGCCATAGTGACTTTCCCAGACTCTTGCAAGTCTTGTGATGTTCCACAGCTGCTGGTCCCCACAAAAGTATCCTTAAATATTGTTAAAAGGAAGCCCTTAGTTAACAGATAATTAGCATGGAAAGAAAGGCAATTATAGAGATGTATTCAATTTATAAAGGATATAAATTAGAATTTAAATTTTCCCCTCACTTGTGCTTATTATCCTGTGGGAACTTGAAACCAGAATCTGTTTCCCTGGCAACACCTTTCTCATCCATCCAAAGGCTTTAAAAATTCAGCCTGATGATGTCCCTTTAGCTATTTCCCAGCCTACAAATCAAAGTCTGTACATGCCTCAGGAGACTGATTTATTGACTGTGTCAATGTCTACCACCACCACTTCCTCACACACTGACTGATACTTGATCAGATTATACAAACCCCAGAATGTCTTGGAGTTATTTGGCTAGAGCCTACAATGTGCTAGGTACTTTATGAAGTAGAAAGATGACAAAGACAATGCCAGTAATCACTTACAAGCTATACAGGCTCCCATTAATGACTGACTCCGACTCTGGCTACTCCCACTCTCAAGTATTTTCCTTGGATTGGTCTGTATTCCCTGCATACCAGGGAAGGGACCATGTCTATCTAAGGGTCTAACTACCCATTTATTTCAGAGTGCAATATTAAAGTGTTGTTTCTCACCTATAAAGACTTAGATGGTTTACAGCACTAGGTACCTCAGAGGACACTCTTTGCCCCTGTGATAACACAGCAGCTGACAGGCAGGAGGAGACTAGTGGCAGGGTCCTTGACTCTGGAATTAACTTCTGTCCTTACTTCACCAGACTTCAAATAGGCCGATCCTCAGGACACACAACAAGGCTTATGTGTTCCCACAGGCTTTTCCATGGGTGGGATGGGGTTGAGTGAGTGAGAAAAAGGAGAGTCTTTGGCCTGGCTTATACTTAAATATTAGGCTGATGCAGATATGTCGCTCAGAAGGGTGAAAAATCCACAACTCTGAGCAACATAGTTAAACCAACCTAACCCCTCAGAGCAGACAGCACTAGGTTGACAGAAATTTTTTTCCCATCGATGTAGCTACCACCCTTCTCTGGAGGTGGAGTAACTAGAGTGACAGAAGAGCCCCTCCTGTCAGCACAGGTAGCATCTACGCTGAAGTGTTGCAGCTGTGCTGCTATAGCATTTCAAGTGTAGACAAATCCTTAGTTTTGTTGGAGACGGGAGACCAGGGGGCTGGACATAAGTTGAATTTGTGCTTTCTATGCACTTCGTTAGCAATGCTTATGCAGGTGAAATGATGGAAAGGTGCGTTTAAAATAAACAGAATGAATAAGCAGAAAAATGCTAAAGGCAGCAGAGCCATTATACGTGCCAACTGCAAAGTGGGCTGGCTGAGCATCAGACCAAGGACTAAAAGAACGGGGAGACTAAGCAATCCTTTCACCCCGGCCCCAACGGGATGCTCTCTACACCAGTATAGTGGCACGAGGAGGAGCTGAAATGCTGCTGTCTGCTCTGCACTGCTCTGTGACTAGTGCCCAGGTTCTATTAATCCAGCACCTTGCACCAACATCAATTTAATTCTCACCCTGAGTTTTAGTCCTCAATTCAAAAATAAGGTGCCAGGTGTATATTAACTTTCAGATTGCTTATACAGCACATGCTAGCAAAACAAAAGGCGGCAATCAACTTACCTAAAATTGATTAGACTTAGATCATTCTTCTCATATAACTGAAGAAGCAGTAATATTTTCTGATCTAAACAAAAATAATCAGGAAGACATGCATTAAGAATTTTAACAATAGCACCAATGGAAAATTCCTTTAACAGTCCAATACACTTACCGACACCACTCAGAGTTGCACCATAGGATCCTAGTAACACAGCGAAGTGGCTGCTCTCACAGACTGAAGGATCGAGTTTCACTATCGTTGACAATACATCCACTAATGCCTCTGAAACAAAAACAAAACTGTATTTTTAGTTTTTGCATTCTCTCTCAGATGCTAGCCAGAGAGGGAACATTTAAACAAACACCTTAAGATTTTGCATTAATATTTACACTTGTGATACAACACCAGCAAAACAGTTCTCTATCAGTGCTGTAGGCCAGATATGAGACAGTAGCTTCAACTGGAACAACTTCTGTAGAAGCCAGCTTAGTATTTACCATCCTATCTCAGTATTTACACAGACTCCATCACTGCAGGATAACACATTTTAGTGAATTTACTCTGTGAGATACAGAAGTATTACCATCCCTGTTTTACAGATGGGGAGCTAATATTTTATGCCCAAACTTAACTTACCCAAGGACAAACAGGAAATCTGTGACAAAGCTGGGAACTGGACCCACATGTTTTGAGTTGCAGTCCATTGCCTGAGCCAAAAGCCCACCCTTTTTCCCTTACCTGCCACGCCACATCATAAATCAAAGCAAAAAAAAACCCAGTGACAACCTCTTCATTGGAGTGGAGAAAAATAGAGGTACAGATGAACGAACTCAGGACAGTAAACTTCTGAATCACTGAGGCTAGCTTCTTTGAGAGCCAGTCTCTTTGTCCTATGGAAATACTGTCCAACTGACAAATGCATGGAAAAGATGGTTACCTACCTTGTAACTAGTGTTCTTCGAGATGTGTTGCTCACATCCATTCCAAATTAGGTGTATGCGTGTCGCGTACACGATCATCAGAAACTTTTTGCCTCAGCGGCTCCCATCGGGCTGGCAAGGAAGCTCTCTAGAGTGGCGTCCTTGCTGCGGTGCATATATTACCCTGTTGGCCCGACCCCCCTTCAGTTTCTTCTTGCTGTTGACTCCGGCAGAGGGGAAGGTTCTCCATCGGATTTAGCCACAGAGCTTCCAAGCCATGAGATGCAGGGATTGCAGGTCCGGGCGGAGCAGGCGCCCACGGTCCTGCGTGATCAGATCGCAGTGAAGCGCTCTTGTAATGGACGTGAACACCACATTTCGAAGAATAACAGTTACAAGGTAGGCAACCGTCTTTTCTTCTTCGGGTGATTGTTCACGTCCATTCCAAATTAGGTGATTTCCAAACTTACCATAGGAGGAGGGTAGGAGTCATGGAACGATGGAGTGAAGAACCGCCCTGCGAACCACTACATCGTCTCTGGTCTGCTGGTTGATCGCGTAATGGGCCGTAAATGTGTGCACCGAGGACCAGGTCGCTGCTCTACAGATGTCCTGGATTGGGACCTGTCCCCTCGGCCGTGCCGTCTGGCCAGTGCCGGGGAGGTCGACCAGCGCCGGGGCTTGTCCTCACTTCTTGGTGCCAACTTGCGGTACCCTGCCAGCACCAGATGCCGCATGGACTCTGGGGTGCTGAACACCGAAGGTGCCGGTGCCGAAGCCGGGCGCTCTGAGGCCAATAGCTGTAACGCGGCCTTCATGAGCAGCTGCTTGAGGTGAAAGTCCCTTTCTTTCTTAGTCCTGGGCTTAAATGCCTTGCAGATCTTGCAGCGCTCAGTCTGGTGCGATTCATCCAAACAACGAAGGCAGGAGTCGTAGGGATCGCTGATTGGCATGGGCTTGTGGCACATGGCGCAAGCTTTAAACCCCTGGGCTTGTGGCATGCCCCACGGCTGAGGCTGGTGCTGGAAGTAATTTCCAGACACCTCTGAACAAAGGAATACTTAACAACTGCTAACTAACTGATTACTACTCTAACACTATGCTAAGGGATCACTCGCTAAGCGAGACAGCGAGAGCTATTCCAAAGTCGCCACAGGTGGTAAGAAGGAACTGAAGGGGGGTTGGGCTGGCAGGGTAATATATGCACCGCCGCAAGGGTGCCACTCTAAGTGGCTCCCCTGGTGACCCGACGGAAGCCACTGATGGAAGACGTTTCTGACGTTCGTGCATGAGACGTGCGTACACCCAATTTGGAATGGACGTGAACAATCACTCGAAGAAGAATAACGGACATACTTTCATGGAAAATATAAGCAATCCCTTCCTCCTCCTGTGTCAACTGGCGCTTTCTCATCTTGTCAGGCATTTAAAAGCCTTAAAGTTTGCCTAGATTTTTCTCATGACTATCGGTGTTGACAGTACAAATTTGTCATCAACCTGTTCCACTTAGAATTTCATCATCATCTCATACATAGCAATTTTTATCCATTTATCACAAAGTGCTTTATAAAGGGAAGCTAAATATGATTCCCATTTTACAGTTGGAGAAACTGAAGTGCAGGGCAGGTAAGTGATTCGCCCAAGGTCACAGAGCAACTCAGTTGCAATGCCAAGGACAGAAGCCAGGACTCCTGACTCCCAGACCAATACTCTACCCATTAGTCCTTGCTACCTCTTTCAGGTTAGGACTGAACTAAATTCCTCATGGGAGGATTGTTCTATCAAATATACAAGCTAAGAAATTAACATTCGAAATACAAGGAGCAAAAAGCAATATTAAATCCTCTATATCAGCACAGATACCCATTTTAAAATGAATGTCTCTTATGTAAGCAATTGTTTAAATAAATACTTAGCCAAATAATATTTCTATCTTCTTAATCTAATCTACATCACAGAAAAAATTCTGGGTCTTACTGAAATCAATGGCAAACTTCTAATGACTCCAGTGAAGCCAGAATTTCACCACAAGTCTTCATCAGTAAGAAACAACACCGAAGAAGGGTTTTAAAAGATATTAATGTTTAAAACTGGCATTTGTGAAGTAAAAATACAACATTTAAATTCAAGTAGAGGAGAGCAGGCAGGCTTTGAAATGAAATGCTAATAATAATTTGGGAGTTATTTTAGTAGCTTGGTAAATATGTAGATGGATAGGTAACTGGAGGGATGGAAAACAACACTGACAAGACCCTATTACTATATATAGCTGAAGAAAAGAGAGAGAGAGATACCTCTTGTCTGAATCTTCGTGTCATCTTCTTCTCTTGACCTCAGCATGGTTGACAAAAATAAAGAGTGCTGCGTGATCATCATATAAAGCATGGCGAGCCTGACTAATCTCTGACTAAGAGGGCTCTCTTTTGTGTATAACAATTGCACAGCAGCATTAAGAGTTTTCAGAAATTCATGATCTTGGTAGCGATACCTTCAAAAACAACGAACAAAGGAAACTCAGGATTTTAACTAACGGCAAATTTGCTATTCAAAACAGTGAAATGCAGTATAGAAAGCAAATAAAAAAAACACAGAGCAGTATTTCATTCAGTTTGTGAACTAGCCACATCTTAAAACTTCAGAAGAAAGGCCTATTCAGAGAACAGCAATCAGCTGTACGGGCTTTACAAAAGATTAGCATTTCACAAATTTTATATTCAAACCTTCATTTGATAGTAATTCTGTAGCCCTTCATTTCTATCTTCACATAAACTAAGCTAGGGTTACCATACGTCCATATAGTCAAGGATTTGTCCGGATTTCTGGGCTTAAAATAGCGTCCGGGGGGAAACCGCAGAAATTGCAAAAAGGTCCAGGATTTCAAGCAGCAGGCACAGCCCTTCCCCGCAGCTTGTTG
Source organism: Dermatemys mawii (assembly GCA_007922305.1). Lineage (NCBI taxonomy): Eukaryota > Metazoa > Chordata > Testudines > Dermatemydidae > Dermatemys > Dermatemys mawii. The sequence continues at coordinate 4,837,448 of ML677384.1, read as the reverse complement.
GGTGGCCTTTGTTCCGAGTGGAAGGAGGGAGAAAGCAGGTGGAATTGTTGAGCCCACAAGCCCCCAGACGCTGCTGCAGAAAGAAGCGGAGAGCCCTGGTAGGAGCGAACTTGCTTAGCACTGGGGGGAGAGGGGAGTCGGGGGGAGAGGGAGCAGCAAGTCCCGATCCTGGGCTCTTAAATCATGGGACAGCACATTTGCTGAGTCCTGCTAGTTTCAAACAGCATGAGCCTCCTTTCATATTTAGAGCAAAAGGCAGTGTGCACACAGGTCATTAGCAGGCTCTCAGTCACCAGGTTGCTGTTTCACATCAAGGCTTTACAGGCAAAGAAGACAGCAGTGCTGCACCAAGGAGGGATTTTGTCTTTTCCGAAGGCTCAGCTCACCCAGGCGGAGTGATGGTAGCAAGGGAATTTCCTCTGCCCCAAATCTAAACCCTCTGTGCCCTGGTGGGAAGCCTCCGGGCTCCATTTGAGGCAGATAATTGCAGCCCTGCACTGGGGGCTGTTCAGAACTGTGCTGTCCCACGGTGCTTCCAGGACGGATTGGAGGCATAATTCAGATGAGGGGCAGACCCAACCAGCTGGCACAAAGGTCAGATTGCCTGGGTCACAGATGCAGCTAGTAACACTCCAGTGTCCCGTCAGAGTTGGCTTTAATCACAGAAAGTCTAAGTGACCAGTGAAGGGTCACACAGGGAGTCTGTGTCAGAGCAGGGAATTGAACCTCATCTCCCTAGTCCCACACTAACACCCTAGTCACTGGACTAGATCATCCTTCCAGATAACTCCCCTCCTATCCTACCCTACCCACTAACACTTGAAACCTCTCAACTTTTAAGACCTTTCAGCTGTAAAGCTCCATTGAACTTTATTGGGAAACTTCTGAATTTGTGGAGCAGCTATGTGATCAGAATTTCTTGCCCAGGGAGTTGGGGTGGGGGTTGGATGAATTGAGAGTTCTGGAGGGGGACTGTCATGGGGCAGGAGTGTGGAGAGGGATTGGAGCAATCAGGGGACAGGGAGCAGGGGAGTTGGATGGGTTGGAGGTTCTGGGGGTGCCTTTCAGGGGGCAGGGAGTGGTTGGAAAGGCGTGGGAGTCCCAGGGGTTTGTCTGGGGGCAGGTGTGTGGATAAGGGTCAGGGCAGTCAGGGGACAGTTAGGGTCCTAGAGGGGCAGTTAGGGGCAGAGGTCCCAGGAAGGGACCGTCAGGGGACAAGGAGCAGGAGGGGGATTGGAGGATCTGAGGGGGGGCAGTCAGGGGGCAGGAAGTGGAAGGGGCTGGGTGGGGTGGAGGCGGGGCTTGGGCAAGGCCCCCCCACATCCTCTTTTTTGATTGATGAAATATGGTAACCCTAGCTAAGCTTCCCTCAAACGATTTATTTCTTCTCATCTCTCTTTTTCATTGGTAAAGGAAAACTGAGAATATCTTTAACAGTAAACTGGGAATATCTTCAATTAAAAATCACAGGCTACACTTGTTTAACTAAGAAAGTAAGAGCAGTTCCAGTAATTTGCTACACCACACTAACTGAAGGCCAAGTCTGGCCTCAGTTATACACGAAGTTAATGGAGTTGTACTTAAGTGAATGGAGATTGTACCTAGCTATGGAGCTAATCCTAAAAAGTGACTGTCATCCTCCAGTCCCACTGATTTCTGTAGAAGTTGAGGGCACTTAATACATTGTAGGATGTGCTTAGTACACTTTAGGCTTGGGCCCTAACTCATTGGATGCAGCCCAGTGATCATTACAGAGACCCTACCCATCTTTGCTTGATCTCAACAGCAATACAAAATTACTTACTTAAGTCCCATCTTCACAAGATTGTGCCAGTCAGTCGGATCCACTTCATTAACAAAATGCTGTGTGGGTAGTAAACAACAAGTAGTGATATGTAACATTCATTATGAAGGGGAGCAAAGTTTCCATAGAACATAAAGACCTCCATTTTCTATTGAACACTTTGTAGCCATGATAGCAGAGTCCAACCTGTTTTAAGGGTTTAAAGAGTACCAAAAGCAAAAAGCCTTAAAGCCTTTTTTACTACCTGATACTTGCTTGTCTTCCCATGTTTCTCAAACAATGGTCTACGGCTATGTTTACACTTCAGACCTTACAACAGCACAGCTGTGCCACTGTAAGGCGTCCTGTGCAGCCACTCTGTGCCAGCGGGGAGAGCTCTACTGATGGCATAATTAAACCACCCCAACCAGCAGCGGTAGCTATACCAGCAGGAAATGCTCTCCTACTAACATAGTGCTGTCCACGTCAGCACTTTTGTTGGTCAGGGGCGTGGTTTTTTCACACCCTTGTCCAACAGAAGTTTTACCAACAAAAGTGCTAGTGTAGACATAGCTTATGCTGTTATTTTAGATAAACACAAAATTTCAAAGACACTTTATCAGGCTCAGGACTGTTTCCCTGAGAAATGCAATAACGTAAAAGCAAAACATTTTTAGAGCAAAGTTACAGATATGAAGTCGGGACAACATGGCATCTACAGCCAACTTCTCCTAGAAAAACTCCTTGTCAGAGGTGGAGGGGGAAGACTACAGGGTATTCCATCTTCAGCTGCAAAGGAATTTTCATACCGCAGCACTTCAAATACTGATCACACCTTTTGTTTTAAGTTACATGTTTCCTTGCCTATTTACATTGCAAGTATCAGAACCTCCTCTCACCTATTCCTTCTCCCTTGGACTCAAAAGAATAAAGGGCTGATGCTGTGAGTAGCCAGGTGCTCTCCTTTCCCACTTATGGGTGGGATTTGAGGGTGTTCATCACCTCTTAGAATTGGCCCCTTATTTTTTTTACAGCTCAGCAAGAAGGAATAGGTGATTTGTTACAATATAACTGGGCCCTACAAACAGAAGCACAATCCAAATCACATTGGCTAACATGAGTCAGCAGCAATTCTGACTTCTTTAGAACAGAAGTTTCTAGCTTGTAGTAAAGTACCCCACCACTGTAATGCAGCACCCACATTTACTACTAATATGAACTAACACTTCATTTTGCAGGGGAAGGAGGGATCTTTAGTCAGTGTAGACAACAGAACATTACAAGGATACAGTATATCTAAGTTTATCTGTAGATCACTTGTGGAAATCTTTAGGTGGGATCTATGGTGGATGTGGTGCGGCTATGTAATAATTTTATGAATACTATGTCTGACAGTCATACAGATACAGTATAGAACCATGCTGGGTTAGTGGAATGTTTATTATATGCCTGTATTGCTTTAAGTCAATGGGAGCTGTCTCCAGGAAGACGACAATAGCTCCTGGATAAGACCATTCCAGCACACACTTGAAAGACAATGGAGAAAGCTATTAGTTTCATGGAGGCTACATCCTACCTCCAACTAAGCTGCAAGTCTTGTTTTGCCAGTGCTGTTAGCTAACAGTTAAAAAGTTAATATGGTGCCCGCAAAGGGGAGGAGGACAAAAATGGAACAGGATTTCAAGACTTTGCCCCTGAAGTGGAAAGAAGAACTTGTTTGGGGGTTAAGAGATTATGCCACTTGACCTGAGGGCTCTGGAGGTGTCTCTAGGAATCTTAGGCCTACCAGGATCCCAAGTGGAAGCTGGATAGACACCTGGTAAGCTAGATATACATGTAGTTTACGTCTTGTTTTAAGATCTTTTTCTCTGAACTGCTTTAGTTTTAAACAAATAATACTTTGCTTTATAAAGCCATCCAGTCACAAGGTAGCATGGGTCATAGCTCCTAGAGAGAAATGCACTGCAGGTGCTGACCATGAGTCACTCCTGCTGAGGTAATCACCGTTAGTACCAAGGCCCTGTCTGAGTGGGAGACTTGTGCATTTACACCCCAAGAGACAGGTGATGGCCTGAGAGGGAGTGCACACTAAGAGAACAAGAGGGAAAAGAGGGGAAGTTAGTCCAGCATCTGTAAAAAGCATCCTTTGCTTTTACTTAGGATCTGATCCTGTATTCCTTACACACCTAAAGAAAATTTGAGATGCACAAGGAATACATGATTAGTAACTTATGGCATTGACCATGCTGCCACTGAAGTCAACTGGATGATTGTTGTTGACTTCAATGGAAGCAGATTCATGCACTTTGCAAGAACACTTCTACTTTTACAGCATTCTCTCTCTTTTTTTTTTTTGTAATATACCATCAGGGACTGATCTTGAGAGGCACTGGGCATCTCAAAATCTCACCAACTTCAATGGTAATTGCAAGTGTCCAGCACCTCTCCAAATAAGACCCAAAATTGTTTTGCATTTGCAAAGGCCAGTTACATACTGTACAAATTGCAGACAAAATACCAAAGAAACCAAGACAAGAGCGACAACTTCATTTACGTAATAGAGAAATAGAAATGTTTGATTACAATAAGAAAAGTCCATACAATCAAGGTTTAAGTTAAAGCAAATGGAAAGGAGTCTCACCAATAACTCTTCTAGCCTCAACAGCATGGAACTCTCTGTTCCTTGGTTGTTTTCTTGTTCTTTATTGATGTTATATGTGGTGATTAACCATTTTATACAGGCTGCCAAGAGGCTTTTCTTCCAGGAGTGCAACTCCTCAGCAGAGTTCTCCAGCACTCTCGATATGGAATCTGCCACAATCCAACTGCAGAAAGTTCAAATGTTGGAAGAATGTTTTTGTTTGTGTTAATTTTACCCTGATTTTCTAAACATATTTTAAATAATTTGATTTTATGCATAGGGGCACATAAGCCCTAAATGGCCAAGGGCCACTATCTTTTAAAGCTTATGATAACCATGTAATAAGTTAGTCACACAGGAATTTACATGGGTAGTTCTTCCCTCATGTTCCCCCAGAGATGAGTAGTCACATCTGTCATAAACCCAGCCACCATCAGCTTAAGCAGGGATAGAAAATGTTTTGATCACTTGCCCAAGAACAGAACTTGTGAAGTGTACTGGTCAGAAAAGTATTTTTACTGGTCCCAGCTAAGTACTTCCAGACCTTAATGTATTAATCCTTAAAATATGTTTTGTCACTATGTTTATTATGCTATTAAATGTTAACTTTAAAATGGCTCAAAAGTTCCACAAAGTTTAAATAAAACTTAATGTGTATCTGTTCTGTGGCTCCTTTTCCCAGCAAGATATGTGAGGCTGTTGTAGCATTATTCTGCTGTGCTATAAACAGTTTATTTCCAAAGCACACCATTAAATGGAGAAAACGCCAGGCTTTAAATACCTGATATTTACCCCCACACACTTAATTTCACTGAACCACTGTAAATCTTCATGAATGAGGAATGTTTTATTTAAAGTTTTGGGGGACTATTGAGATTTTAAAAATATGTTTACATGATATACATAAATTAAAGAACATCCAGGGTTAAAAATACTATCACGCTTAGACAGCAGGTTCTTTGAAGCAGGGACTATCACTGTAGATCATGTATATGTGCATATGTACAGTGTCTATAACAATGTTTTATGCAACAAAATGACAATTCTAGGCATTACATTACTTAAAATGCGAAATCTGGAAATAGGACTCGCCTACCTCTCGTACTTTTCTGCTCTCTCAAGAGTTCCAGGTAACTGGTCAATTAGATTAGATAGCGCTTCAATTTCTGAAGACAGTACCAGCTTGGAAAAAACTTGCAACTTCAAGGCTGTGAGTTCATGCGATGGTTCTGTACCTAGAATTTTTTTTGACAGTTCTTTCCACAAAGCTATTCTCAAGACAGGTACAACAGCTGAGGAGACTATAGGAAGAAAGAGTGCAAAGAGACACAGGGATGTCATTGTAAGCTCTCTGGCAGTGCTTTCAACTCACACTACTTCATGTGTTCAACAGAATGACAGAACACAGACTGTGGGCTTATTGTGAGAAAGCACACACAGTGTGGGACTGTAACAGATCTATGAAGTGTCTGAAAGACAAATGTTCTGTAAAGTGTCTGGTATCTCCTTCAAACACCCGCTAGCCAGAGGATTAAAATGACTAGTTACAGGCAAATATCACAGACCTCTAAGGCACAGAGGCAACATTCCTGATGAGAAGTCCAGCTCTGATCTGCTAGACAAAGGTAGTAGTAACTGCTTGGATTCTTACCAAGCTGCTGACACTCGACTCTGATCAGAAGCTTCTTCTTTCATATCAACTCTCAGATAGTAAGCGTCTGTTAAATCTGAAGCTACCACCATTCTCTGGGTAATGGAATGGAGAAAGAGTTCTCTTCCTCTTCTGTCCCTTCACCAAGCAACACCTCTCTTGAGCCTCCTGTACGCTGGGTCTGCTATTCTACCCCTCCCAGACTCTGTTGGCTGCTGCTGAGGATTCTCCACTATTTTATACCTCTTCCAAACACCGGTGTTTTTCCCCATCAACAGATACAGAGTGTCTGCCTCTGATGTTGCCTATAACCTTCCTTATCAGTAGAAGAACGAAACAGGCACGATACTGGTTAGTTTAACTGAAGCACCTACTTTTCTGAAATGCAACAGTGAAACTGACCAGATTTTTGTCAGGTTAATTCTGCTGCTGACTGGGAAAACTTAGAGCAGCAGCAAAGCTACTGGAGCTGTGTGAGGTTCAGGAAGGCATTACTGTATTGATTTATATTTGGAAATCTATTTTTCCACCCACTCAGTTAAATAAAATTACCCTAACTGTGCTGGATATACTGAGAAAAAGTTAAGTTTATCAAAACATGTTTTGCATTTAAAACTAACTTGTTTATTAAACAAAGGAATAGTTTAATATTAAACTCTTATTTGTAGTTTGGGAATTAAAGAGACTGCTTCTGGTTGCCACACTGTTTAAGATTTTAGAACTAGCAGACATCCTCTCACACCTAGTTTTTATTCATAAATTGGAAGAGGAAAACAAGCTTGTCCCAATCCATTTTTTAACTCTGAGTGAACTAGTTATTGAACTGAACTAGATGAACAAAATGAAGAAAATATTCTCTCTGCGCCTGCAGCAGGGGCTACTGCTGTCAAAAGCTGGTTTAATCATTGCTGTTTCCAGATGCTCGACCAATGGCTTCTACAGTTCAGTGGTTTGACTCTCTTTAAAAGTTTGACAGCAAACATGCACTGCTTAATTTTTTTGTAACTTAATTTAAATTGTTTTACTAGATTATTAATAAGCTGTCAATTTCAACTTCAATTTTAAGATTTTTTTGAATGCATTTAATTTAAATTTAAAAGAAGTGATTTTTTAAAATTTCTTTTTAGAAGTCCTTGATTTTTATCCACTCTGCTCATGTCACTACACCGAGATTACTTTATAGCATTCTACTACGTCATTCAGCAAAATACTTCCTACCCTCCTCACCCTCTGATCAGACAGAGGGGACTTCTTTCTTGTCCATCCCTTCCCGTGAGGTAGGAGCAATGAAAGGTTTCTCTTCTCTGCCTCCTACCTGTCACCTTGAAGAAACAGGAAGAGAGCTCTGGGTCAACTAATTAGAATACCATGTCTATGCTGTCTCTGGTGTCCAGCCAGGGAGAGGCCTGCTCCTGTTTATCAGTATTTTACTTTACTCTTCGTGAGATCAAGCAGAACAAGAAGTGCACCAATCAAATCAGTTGTGAGCCACAATGGTGCTCTAAAAAGCCACATGCAACACTAGAGGCATGAGGCTAAGTATCACTTAATGGGCCAATAAAACCTACTTTGTAATTTTCTATCAATACTTCTTTGGAGTCATCACAGTTCAGAAAATACTACGCTTTCAAACACTTTTAAAATTTGTATGTATATGACTGGCAACAATATTCATTCACAGCATTTGCTGCAGATAGCACTTTTTATTTCCTAGAGTGCTGAACAATCACTTAATACCCAACATGACAGGAAAGTTATCTTCATTTTTAAAAAAAGATGGCAATGGAAAGAGGCCTGATGACTTGACTTCAGTGCCTTGTCCTGGATATCTCTGATGGTCACATGATAAAGACCCATAGAGTCAGGCTAGACTAGACAGAAAAGAGCGATTTTTGTAACTGGTTAATAAAGTAGAGAATCCCAGCTTTTCAGTGAACAACAAGTATTGACTTTAGCAGTAAAGATTCACAAGATAATGGACTTCTAAACTGTCACTGGACCTCAAGTCTAACAATACCTTTTGGGGGGCTAGTCCCACACTGAATATAGCAAGTCCCAGACCTTAGGCCAGTGAAATTTTTATTCTCTGAAAATGCTCTTCCCAATGCACCCAATGACAACATATCATTTTATCTGAACACCCTGGTGAGAAGAGTTAAAAATCCCCAGTTAATATTTACATCATTAATACTGATCAGTTGTTGGTTTTACCTTTCCAAGGCCGTGTAAAGTCATACTGCTCTCTACTCTGAAAATAGACGTTGATGAGTGGAAGAAAGATGTCCATATTTTTCCTTAGGTACTTTCCAGTTGCACAATTCAGACACCACAGCTCAAACTGCAGCAGGTGAGTCCTACAATGCCGAATCAGCAACGCCACAATGGCAAGGGAAGTTTCAGTCATGTGGTTAAGGCAGTAAACGTGTACATCTACACCAACTGCACGGGCAAAGAAGGGCTCTCGAGAGAGAGCCTGCAGGAAGACTTTTTCCAGGTCCTCACTGTTTGATGTTGACAGCAGAGTCCCCATCCCTTTAATGTGCTCTGTTGATAACAGCAGCTCTCCTTGAATGGTTTGTCTTTGGTAGCTTTCTGTGAGGAGCTGCACCAGTGTCTTCCCATAGACGCTTAAATGTTTCTCTTTTTTAGGGGAACTGTCAGATTTTTGAGTGGTCAGGCTTGACTCAGGAAGCTGGAGCATGGTTAGCGTGACTTCTTTTAACTGAGCTGCATCCATATAAATGTGTAACTGCTCCAGAGCCTCCAGCTGCTGGGACTTTTTGGGAGATACCTTGTTCTTTTCTTTTCTTCCAGCACATAACTCTTTCAACACGCTTTTAGCGATGGCTTCAAAATACTTAGCTAGCATGTCTAAGTGCTTCATATTTTGCAACATTGGAGCACTCACCTTCAGCAACTGAAGGATGCCATTATTTATATGCGCTGACAGAAGCTTCACCATGACAGGGTTTAAGTTGTGTTGGGGAAGAGAATGTTGCTCTAAAGCTAAGAACCAGGTCTCCAATGTAGGATGTTTGAAGATCAACATGAGCATATCTTCTAGCATCTGCAACGTACACAGTTATAAAGAGATCACACAAAAAAATAATTTTAAATCATCTACCTGCTTCCACCTATAGTGCATATTCACTGAAACCTAAAAACCTGTAGTTTTGGACATTAAATTGCCCATTTACAGGTCAAAAGAATTAATGAAATACAGGTAACCATACAATTATGTTTCTCAATGTTGATGATATGGTTACACATACGTTAGACTGACTTAGTTCTAGGTCAAAGTTTCTCATGTAAGGGAGAAAAGACACCACTTTACCTACCACAGAATGTAACTTTGTACATTTCCGTAAGTTTAACTATGTTCCCAGTAGAGGTATCACCGGTTTCATCAACTAAATACATGACATTCTAATCTTCTCAAATTAAGGAATCAGATAAAACAAACACTATGGGGAAAATTCACCCCTCCCTCCACAAAATGTGAGCAATGAAGCTTTGTGCCAGGGTCTAAAAGTAATAGAGAAACAGCATTCACTCTCCCAGCATGCAAGGGAGTTATAGATTTGCAGTGCAGCCCTTTCCACAGCCACTATTCTAGATTGTGGGTTAAAATACTAGAGGCTGCTGCCCAGCCATTCACCTGTATGGTAGTTTAGAGCAGTGGCTCTCAACCTTTCCAGACTACTGTACCCTTTCAGAAGTCTGATCAGTCTTGCTTACCCCAAGTTTCACCTCACTAAAAAACTACTTGCTTACAAAATCAGACACAAAAATACAAAAAGCGTCACAGCACACTATTACTGAAAAATTGTTGAAACTCATTTTTACCATACAAGTATAAAATAAAGCAACTGGAACAAAAATATTGTACTTACATTTTAGTGTATAGTACATAGAGCATATAAAGAAGTCATTGTCTGAATAAAATTTTAGTGTCTACTGACTTCGATAATGCTTTTTATGTAGCCTGTTGTAAAACTAGGCAATTATCTAGATGAGTTGATGTACTCCCTGAAAGACCTCTGCATACCCCTGGTTGAGAGCCACTGGTTTCGGGAAACTGGATGCATGTTCTCATAGCTCCATTGATCCCTCTCCCAGACCTCCTTCAATGGCACACCACTGCATTGAACTATCTGTGCCTGACACAAAGACCCTTCTGTGGAATCCTATGTATGAAGACCACTGTCCATGTGGCAAAAACCCACCTGCATCCCGCCCATCATCCTGCAGAAAGCTACTGTAGTGCTTCCACTCAGTGTGCAGATCTTGCACAGACCTTCAGTAAGTGATTTCATGTTTCCCTATCAGGCAGGCATCACCTTTAATCCTAATTAAAAATCCTAACACAAATAAATACCAGAAAGAGTCAAACCCTCATTCCACATCAGACTGTAGCATTCACTGTAACCCCCTTTCTTTCTTCAGCCTGTATCACACTGTGTGTACCAGTAAGGATACAAGTCAGCTCCTTGCTCTACCTTACAAGTTTATTTCAACTACCAATGACAGTTAGTTAATATAGTTTCCACCAGAGAGCCATTTGTCTGTTTTGCCTCAGTAAACAGTTCTCCATAGCTGATGAAAGACTTCCTGGAGTCCAATTTAATTGTGCTGACTCATATGACAGCATTCATTATGAGTGTACCGAGGTGTTTATACCTAAGCTTGGAAGAATCAGATTTTTATCAGCAATTGCTGCTAAAAGTTGATTTCACCATACACACAGAAACCGACAAAAAATATATTTCTATTGATAATAACTGAAATTTACCAAGAGGCAAAGTAAAAACAGTGCTGCTGGAGAACTTCTTAGAGTTTGATTTGACCACATTTACTTTGTGATGTGATGTTGATAATTTGTATTTTTAGGGCTATAAAGCTTTAATATTTGAATCTCAGTGTCTACTGTTATTAAATAATTCTTGTATGACCTTCCTCCCGCCATAATTTTGCACACTTGTGAAAATTTAAAGCAATAAAAATTGGAAAAAAATTGCTTAAAAATAAACATTGGTATTATCCATCAAAATTATACAAAAAAACAAATAAAAATTGAATTCTGCCAAGCTTATTTATACCTTCTCATTTGCAGACTCCACTATGGCCACAGACTCTAAATCCATAAAGAGATCTGATTCAGCTTGGGCCCCTTTTTCTTTCTGCTGGTTGCACAACTTCATCTGATCACATCGGCACAGCAAGCTGCTCAGCAGGTCCATGTAGAGACCGAGAAGGCGAGGACCAGAACTTTTACTAAGCTGTGAAAGTAAACACACTGGAGAATGAGGAGAAAAGTGGAACAGGCTGGAAAGAAACCTATGCAAGAACAGGATTAAATTAATATCTATCTGCTCCCTGGGGCAACTACCATATACAATGGCTCCCACAATAGGGGCTTGATCCTGATCAAAGCCTCTGGGGGGCTGACAAAATATTCATGCATTTTAAGGGCAGAAGGAATCATTAGATCATGTAATCTGCTTCCAACATAAGACAGGTCAAAGAAGTTAATCACAACTGAAGCATATAAAGACAACAAGAGACAGAAAAAAAGGTGCAATTCATTTGCGGTACATACACCACACACATTCATAAAGAATCCTATTGTAAAGACAGCCAGTCTCAACAACTAGGGATATAATTGTTTACAATCTGGGCCAGATTTCTGAGCTGCTCCCTATCTTCAGTGGGGGTTGTGCACATGGAGAGGGTACACAACCGAAGTGCATTTGCACCATTTCAGCGTGCTGTATGTAGAACTCTGCGTTAAGAGAACATATTCCTTACACTGCCGAAGTTCTCCACCGTGGTTTTTAGGTATAGCAGTACATGCTTGACTGCTAGCAAAAGTTGCTGAAGCTGGAGCTGGGAAGTTGTCTCTCTCAGGTTTGCCTGGACACCATCTTCCAGGAGGACAATGCCACCTCTCTCAAATGCACTTTTCAGCAAAGAGGAGAAAGAAGTATCTGGTGGCAGGATGGGCTCCCCACTTACATATTCAGTTTGTTTCAGCTGTTGAAAATAGAAGCAATACGGAGAAGAAAACAAGTCAGAATGTGCATGTCAAACTCTTCGGGCCAAACTGTGCTCTGCACTTAGGCTGGGGCAATTCCCACTGAAATAAGGCACGTAACCTAGCACTGAACCAGGCTCTCAGGGCCCAGCCCTGCAACCACAATGCACAGTGCAATATTGCTGTATTGTTATCAGAGCGTAGAGATCAAGACTGGCCAAACGCTTCTACCAAAGTGCCCCTTGTATGTTCTCTGGCTGGCTGAGGGAGCAACACTGCAGCGTCTATCGGGGATGGACTGTGTGCTCCTAACCTGCATCCATCTAGCCCTGCACAACCTCAGTCACCGCCGCACCAGCCTCTCTGTTGGGAGGAAATGGGGAGCACCCACAACCATTCTCCTCCTTGCCCTTACGGGGATGCTCCTCATCCACCTGCCTCCCCATTTGCGGAAGAAACGCTGACGCCTACTAGAGCCTGCTCCAAAAGGAATCTGAACTAATTAAACTTAATTACCAATTAGAACAGGCCTGCACAACAACATGTGGCCTGGGGGCCACATGCGGCCCGCACGGGCTCACTGTGCGGCCCGCGGGGGGTGAGTAGGGGTGGGGCAAGGCAAGTGATGGGGTGGGGAGAAGCAAATGGGAGTGGGGCGAGGGCGGGGCTTTTCGGCCCGCAGCTGTTTTTTTTGAAGTAATATGGCCCTTGCTGCTTTCCAAGTTGTGCAGGTCTGAATTAGAGTTATAAACATTACTTATTCACACCAGTATGACACCTGCAATAGTTATGACTAACACAGAACAAATAAATAACAAATCCATTTAAAAAACAAAACACAAAAATCTCTTTTTAGCAGGCTCTGAACTTGCAGTCGCCTCGCACTCCTGGCAGGCACTACAAGGCTGCCTCGGATTGCTGGAACTCCCTTCACAGGATCTTGGCTGATCTGCTCATGCCATGATAGGAGCTGTGGCGATGCTCTCACTAGGGAAGAAAGATTGCCCAATGGTTAGGGCACTAGCCTTGGACTCTGGAGACTTTACATCCTTGCTCAACCAAAGACTTCCTGTGTGACCTTTGGCAACTCCCTTAGTTTCTCTGTGCCTCAGCTCCCCATCTGTAAAATGGACTGTTCCCTTCCTTCCAGGGGCCTTATGAGGATAAATACATTAAAGATTCTGATGTGCTCAGATACTACTGCAGTGAAGGCCAGATAAATACCATAGATAGAAAATAAGGTGGCTATTGTCAAGGTATTACAGCCATTTCCTTACTGTTTTTTGAAACTCAGGCCACTGGTGCATGGAAGTAACTTTCCTGCCACTTACTAAACATGATTCTGCACATAAATCATTGTTATAACTTGATAGGAAGTTGCTGCTAAGGTAAATGTAATTAAGAATTCAATTAACAGTTCGATCCTGCACCACCTAAAAAGTATTTGCACCCCATTTAAAAGTCTCCAATACCCTTCAATCCAGCAAAGGTTTTGCAGCACAGTAGAATATAAGAGGCCTAAACTCGGGTTTGGAAGATAAAAGCCTAGATGTACTGCACAGTGGAAATGAAAGCCTTCTACAATCTACGGGTCTTTTAGCAACCTTACAGCTAGCAATCAAATGATGTTATGCATCCCTTACCACAGTTTCCTTAGCTTGCTGTGGTATCCAGAGACTATAGTATTGGTTAAACTGGTAGAGCTGAGGATACTGAGATGCATTCAGTGACTGGAGTTCTTTATCATAGAGCTGAAACATCAGACAGAGGGCCAGGGGATCTCGCTGAGCGTGCAGGAGATCAGTAAAAACAGCAACAAGATACTCCACTATACTTCTTCCTACAAAAGCAAACAACAGGTTTGAGGCAGAGGTTCTCTCACTGGTAAGGATCTGGGTAAGTACACACAGTAACTCTAGACACAACACCATTCTCACCCACCTAACATGAGCAGTAGTTAGATAGCAATCACTTTGAGACTACAGCATAGGATTTTCACAAGTGCCTAAGGAGTACAAATCCCCACTGAATGTCAAATGGATTTATGCTCCTAATTTCTCGAGGTGCTAGTGAAAATGCTATATACTCTAGTTCTTAATAAGGTAAATGGTGCCAGATTACACTCAGGGCTTGCTACTGGGTTCAACCCCCAACCTGGAACAAAACTAAGTGCTTTTCACCAGTTATATTATACCCGTATTCTGGCTGGTCATAGGCCCCAGCACAGCTGCACATAGAAGCAGGCAAAATGTGAGCGCAGATCAGTGGGGAAGCTGTGCATAAACAAACGGATCTTGGCCCATAAGTCATTCTGCACACCCCATCCTTCGGGCTACTCAACAGTTCACCATGTGCCAGCTTTGTGGGTAGGGAGAGAATCCTGATCTGTGAACAACAATCATACAGAGAACTACCCATCGTGGCTACCTCTTTTCTCGCATATATGGCAGGGTCAGTCAGAATTCATATCTAAAACTTCTAACACTTTGGAGTTGTATACAAACAAAAGCACTTCTACCTTAAGTCTACCATTTAACCGCATGTTGCCAAGTTCTGTCTTAAACTTATACCCAGTGCAACCTTACTAAATTCAGGACTGAACAGAGTTTAGCCCGTGTTGTCATTTATGCTCCCAATACACCCAAAAAGATAATGTCAGTCAAGGATTAAAATGAAAGGGTTTCTTTAAAAAAAAAGTTAATTCCCTCCTCCATGGGTACAATTCTCTAGTCTCAACTAACTAGTTTCAATGGGAGAGTTTCCCACTATCTGTTAAACCAAACAAAATCCATTAAAATCATTCAGCTCTATTTCACTTAAGCATTTCCTTTTCCCAGTCACAAACATAAACACAGTAAGTACCCATTTCATTTTCAGTTTGAAGCAACAACTTATTCCTGGCTTCTAATGCTGCAGGGACAACAGCACTGAATGGAAAAGTATGTAGAATCATGTCTTCATTTAAACTGAATCCAATTTCTTCATCTAGGCCTTCGCTGCCCTCCACAAGGACATCAACCATATCCAGGACATCTAGGTACCAACGAAAAAACATCAGGGCTCTGAGTTCAAGCAGACACTATTTTTAGGATACAAGTAGACAGGAAATAAGAAGACATTTAAAGGCACAGGTAATTCAGGAGAAAATAAAGGGAGCATCCAATGTTAGGGCTGCTTGCAAGTGAAAGGGAACAATCTAATACAGGTTTTGGGGTACAACAACCCAGGGATAATAAGATGTCTCTTTGAATATGCATTAACGGTAAAACCAGACAAAAGGTGAAAGACAGGAATATCTGTCTCCTAATGATGGTAAAATAGATGGCACTCATAGCATATTTACATTGTGGCTGGCTTTCAAAGCTGATGCCCCATTAAGAGAAGTATGGAGAAAGGGGAAACAGCACCAGGAGCAGTGGATGAAGGCATTGCACCAAAACGTCTGCAGTCAGAGCACCTCTGGAGGAGAGAGGGGAATGTGTACAGGGGAGGCAGCTGCTATACTCTTTAAAGAAAGTGGGGAGTGGGGGGAGGGAATCCCATGTGCATTCTCCTGAGCCCTGAATTCCCAAAGTGGAACTAACAGTCCCATGTCTGTGTGCTCAGCTAGCCAATTCCTGATGCTGCAGTCAATGGGACCAGGATTTGGCCTAAAGAGCGCAAGCAGCAAGATTCCAGCTTTCCACAGTGCATGAACACAAGAAGTGGGAGGGGCTCTGGTATGATCTTGCCCCTTGCTCATATATGGAGGGGGAGCTGGCCCTGGCCCTATGGTTTAAAAGGAAGCATGACTGCAATGGATTTGACTTTGATTAAAAACTGGTGCTGTGGGACACTAAAAGCAGATCAAAAGTAGGATTTTACTTGCATTTTTAAAACTGCAAAGCTGTGTCACAGATTACCTTCCGGTGCAAGGAGACATCCTGGCCATTTAGTTTTTACTTACAGAGCTGAATACAATTAAAAGGTCTAATTCTGTAGTTCCTTACTCAGGCAAGATTTTCACAGGCATCAGCAGCAGGTTTGCCTAATTAAGGACTGCAAGATTAGATGGAGAAGACATCATTTTGGGATCATCACGTACCATCAATGTGAGAGATGGGTATGCTAACACTGTCCACATCTTGCTTCAACAAGTTGACTTGGAGCATACTGGCTTCCTGGACAAGGTCTGCGGCTTTATCCGTGTATGGATATGGGTTTGTCACTAACTTCATTAAAACCTGCAAACCAAGATAAAAGTCAGTCACAGACCCATGAACTAGCATGCTCATTGCAATTCTATACAGAAAATGCTAGTTATTGGGCTATTAAGTGAAACAAATGGGAGGGGTGGGGAATTTAACATCTGGAAAAGGTGAGCAGGAAAAAGAATGTTTTCTTTTAAAGATTAGATTTTATTGGAATTAGCTAATTTTATCTGAGAGTTTCAAAGGAGCCTAGCAGGTGGGATGCATAATAACCTTAGCCTCTTTTTTCCTCATGCCAGCACTGCTCTGGTAACAATATAGCCTACAGGAAGTCAATTCCCCCCAATCCTTTTCATGTACCCCTTCACCAAGGACAACAGATAGGAGTTCTGTGTAAAGGATTCAGTCACTGCCTCTCTCAGAATTCATTCAGAATCCTTTCAAAAGATTTTCCTCAATAACAGCAAAGTAATTAGCTTCCCATGAATGCTATTCTTGACATTGTTTATCTAACTAATTTGAACAATTACCCTCTCCAAAAACTGAACCACGGCTTCCTTTTCATCTTCTGTTGTATTATCCAAGTGTTCCAGCCACAGTACAAGTTCCTTCCACGTGTGCTCAAATACTCCACTGTCATGCAAAACCTAGCCGGAAAAGCAGCATGTGAGAGAAAATAGATAGTGTATATTTATAGCTTTTTGAACAGCAGCTTTCAGCTTTATTTCTTTTACTAAAGACAGAGTAGCAGCAGATTGCTGAACATCAGCATTGTCCCCCTTTCTAACCTCTGACAAAAGGAGCTGATTCTTCCATATACCAGGGTTGCTTAAGACCACCCTAGTTCCACAAAAGGGCCCCAAAGTGGATATAAATATTATTTACTGCTACTTTGCATTGCCAAAGCTGGGTAAAGTGGCCTTGATGTAAATGAGAATCAGGCCCCATGTCTTTATTTATGCTGCCCCCTTTGCTGAAAGCAGCCGTCCTCTCCTCCAAAACATTTTCCAATGCACTTTTTTTTTTTTGGCCTAGCTTTATACAGCACTCAGATATAACAGGAATGGTTTCTGCAACAGAAATTCTACTGGGTCCCAAATTCTGGCTCTGATCCTGAACCCTGTAATATCTGTGCGAGTTCTGTCATTGTCTTCGCGGGGAGCAAGTTCACTGTCTTTAAACCTCTACAACATTTTGTACTGAATTCCACTGGTCCAGACATGGGGCTACCACTGAAATCCAGAAGCCGCTGAATTCAGTGTGAAGACCCTCACTAGCGTCAACGGGCTTTGGATTGTAGCTTAAGTCCTTAAAAATTCATCTGTGATCTGGCACCCTGCTTTGCTGACAGTGGCAGCCAATGCTAGTGCCATGGGCAAGAGGAGCACATTAGTGGGTAACAGACTCACGAGCATCTCAGTGGCTGACATGAACTATACAACGGAACTCCTGATGTAATTTGTCTGATAAAAGCAGTTGTTTCCAGCTTTCAAAATGCAACCTGTGATTAAACCTGATAACAGTAATCACATGCCAGATTTAACCTTTAAAATCAATCATCATTTTGTGATTGACAGATTGTGGTTGTGACAGATGTTACAGCTGGGTACCCCGGGGCAAGCTCCTGGACTTGTGCAAAAGTCACTGGTCGCTGGGGCTAGGCATAGTCACAATGATCCACCTGCAAGGACCTGATTGCAGAGTCAAGGCCTAGGAACACTTCAGTCAGGGTTTTTTAATTTAGGCTCCTAAATCCATACTGAAGCATCTAACTAGAAGTGACATGATTTTCAGAGGCACCAAGCCCCTGCAGCTGCCATTGACTTCAATGGGATTTGTGGGCCCTCAGCTCTTCTGAAAATCAGGCATCTTCTATTTAGGTGCCCAAATGCAGATTTGTTTTTAAAGGGTAAATAATATTTACTGCTACCCAGAAAAGACTGTGGCCAATAGGACTATTTCATGTAAGCAGAATAGGCTGGCTGTGAGCCATTCTCCACTCAGGAAGGAGCGAATAATTACAAATTAAATTTAGAGACTCTTTAAAACCAGAGTGCTAAAAAAACAACCTTAGTGTGATCAACATCAACACCCTGCTGTTGGCACAAACTATACAAATGTGTTTAAGTATTTGAGGCCAACAAACACTTACCTTGATGATCAGTTGTTTTGTTGATGTTTTCAGCTGTGAATGGTTACTTGTTAAAAACATTTTCATCAGTAAATAAAAAACTGATCTTTCACCACGAACCTTTTCTGCTTCTGAGACATCCTAAAAGAATAACAGGTTTAAACCTCCCTTGTGTGATAACACTGGACAGGAATAAGTTACACTAAGTCAGCAGAAGAGCAAAAACTATTTTGTAGGCCATAGCTTTTTCTGGGCTGGCCAAGTGGAAGTAGTGTGATTTGAATGAATTTTGCAATTAGTGGGTGAGCAAGACGAGTACAATAGCCTTTGAGCAGTGGAAGGAGTGTGTCTAACAGGAAAACAAACTAACAGAAGGGTCTAAGTAAAGCAGTCTTCACCACACCCTTTAACTTTCACTCATCACCAATAATCCTGACCTATATTAATACTGACTCAAGGGGAAATAAATCCATTTATCCCAGGGCTGAATTTAGCTCCCAAAGAACAGGAAATCAGTACAAGTTGCTTCTTTTCTGACAGATAAATTATTATATTTTTATTTTTTAATACAATAATACAAAATTATTATAAACATG
Organism: Dermatemys mawii; assembly: GCA_007922305.1. Taxonomy (NCBI): domain Eukaryota; kingdom Metazoa; phylum Chordata; order Testudines; family Dermatemydidae; genus Dermatemys; species Dermatemys mawii. The sequence continues at coordinate 4,818,422 of ML677384.1, read as the reverse complement.
CAGTACTTTATGGCTTATTCTATTTTTCTGACCAACCCAATGTGCAAAATACGAAAAACCTCTACATCACTGTTGAGTGTGGCTTCTAACTTTTCCTTTAAGCACTTGCCTAATACTAGTAGCATGCTAAACAGAAAAATTACACTGCTGCTGAAACTGGCAAGAAATTATATATATATATATATATATATTTGCCAGTTTCAAAGATCTTTCCTGCTCCCTCTTAAATCTCTTCCCTCTTCTCCACGGTTGGATGAATATGATGGAGAATCTGCTATCATGGAGGATTCCAACCAAGGCAGCCTTTAGTCACCTTTTTTCCCCCACTGCCAACTCTCACAAGGCAGTCAAATCATTTCCCCAGCCAGTTATTGGAGGATCTCTTCCTACATGTGCCTGGAGTAAATGAGAAGAGAGGGGAGTCTGTGAAAGCCTCCTGTTGCATAAGCAAGGAGCCATTTAGGGTAAGGTTCTTGTCCACAGGTGTTTAGAAGCAGCACCCTATCTTCCTGCTCTTCTCCTTGATTTGCAGCCACAATCTTTCCATCTCTCAGTGTCCAGAAGATTCTCACTCTTGCCTCTAGGGGCAGCAGATTTTAGGATTCCCCTTTTAACCCTTGTTAGGAGTCACAATCACAGCCACAGTCAAAGGCCCCAGGCTGGGACTCTACACATCTGATGTGGAGCCAATGATTCCTGTTCGCAGTAAAGAAGGGCTCTTGCCTAATGGAAACAGATGCTGAAATGATATGGCTGGCACTAAAGACGTGCAACATCAGAGACAAGGACATAAGGGCAACTGGCAAAAGAAACAGATAAACACATCTTCAGTTCTCCTACCTGTACTCTGAACCAGGCAAATTTATTTGCCGGCAGTTCCAGGGCCACCTTCAGTATATGGTGCTGTAGGACCGGAGGAATCTCCTCTCGGAGCCCTTTTTCAGTGACGATACCTGGGGTTGGAATAACAGTTAGTAATAATATTACTTTGCATTTCTAGAGGAACTATCATGCAAGGACCTCAGAGAGCTTCACAAACATCCTTTATTTAAGCCTCAAAACACTCTTATGAAATGAGCAAAAAAGAAATTCATAGACCTAGGCCATGATTAAAATCTAGTCTGATCTCCTGAGTAACACAATCCAAATGGCCTCACCCAGTTCACACTGTGGGGATCATTAGGCCCACCCCTGACAACACAGCCCCTCAGATTATCATACAGTGACTCCAAACAGTAGTTTTACGGAGCAGGTGCAAAAGAAAACCCAGGTGCAATTCAGACTGCAGTGGGAAATTTAGCGAAGACTATGACGTGGAATTTGAGCTAGGTATCCGGACTTATACCCAAACTGTTACCAAATGTGCTATGGCACATTTAGTAACCACGAGTGAATTTTGCGCTTACATCTTACCAAAAGTAACTTTTTAACATTTGTTTGCAACAAGTGGTATTTTTCACTTCAAGCAAAAACCAGACTGAGATGGGATACTTTATTTTCCTAAATTAACCAGAGATCAAATTCTACCCAGCAGCAAAACCAAACAATAAAATGGGATCAGCTGTTAAACATACAGATTGTTACAAGTCAAAAATAGACTGCCTGTCTTCAGTCTCATGGGCATACTGCTCAGTTCTGTGAAGGAGGACAGGAGATTTGACATTAATTTTTTATGTACTTTGCAGCCACAAAATATGAGGTGCTAAAGTTTTATTCCTTGTGTCACATTATAACTAAACACAATACCTAGGGGTTATTGCTTCCTTCTGTTTTTTGGAAAAATCAATCCATTATGATGCAAGGGACACACAGGACACATGATTTTGTGAGGCAGCCACAGAATAAACTAACCATTGCAGTGTGCTCTGATTGGAGGGAGTGGGGGATGGGAAGCCCATACAACAGTATGTTTATTTTAAGACTTTTGGCTCTCCTTTTCTTGACAAACTTTTAATTTATGTAACTCCTACTCTTATATATCTTGCAAGGACTGCACACAATACAGATAACTATTCTAACTCTATGGGGTACAGAAAATGTACATACTTCTCTATTCAGTTTTGCTGCAGAAACACTCCTTGGGCAACTGTTACATAGGAGACTAACAAACCATCTCATCTTACTGTTACTAATTCTCCTATTATGATCTTCCCTCAGAAGCAACATCATGTAGAATTCTATTCCTCTTCCCTTGGACTGTAGGAAGCATGACTGAAAAAACAGAGCAGTAGATCTTCTACTGCACTGGTAAGTGATTTTTTTAAAACCTCTAATGAATTTACCTGTCCCTTTAAGAAATTGCAATGTTGCTGCAAATATGAAGAGTTCTAAAATAATTTATTTAGGCTGGGATTGTCATAGGTGCTGCAGGAGTTAGGCGCCCATTTTCCATTGAAAGTCACCGGGAACAGGCAGCAAGTTTAAAACAAACAAAAGGAAGTATTTCATCACACAATGAATAGTCAACCTGTGGAACTCTTTGGCAGAGGATGTTGTGAAGGTCAAGACTATAACAGGGCTCAAAAAAGAACTAGATATATTCATGCCAGACATGTCCATCAATGGCTATTAACCAGAGTGGGCAATGACTGTGTCCCTTGCCTCTGTTGGCCGGAAGCTGGGAATGGGCGACAAACAGGAAATGGATCATTTGATGATTACCAGTTCTGTTCATTCCCTCTGGGGTACCTGGCATTGGCCACTGTCAGAAGGCAGGATGCTGGGCTAGATGGACCTTTGGTCTGACCCAGTATGGCCGTTCTTATATTATGTTCTTATGAGTTAGGCACCTAGAAATTGCAAATTTTTGCAAGTAAATTTTCTGTAAGCATCATCAAGTAGTAGATTAGAAGATTATTTTTAAAATTTAAAAAAAGGAGTGGATGTGACAAAACAGATTGAAGAAAAAATGTCTTTTTCCTATTGCGACGCTGGCAGACCAGGTGCTAGCTCTTGCCAAGTCTGAAAGCATCAGCTGAGCACTGACAAATTCGTATCTGGAAACCAGACCTAAATATTAGTATTGTTCAAGATAGGTCTTAGACTTGTAAGAATCTGTATAGACTCTGCAAAATGCTTGTAAGTTGCTCCACACGTTGATCTTACTTCTAATGTCTGTATCCCATGCTGTAAGGTAATATGAAAGTTTTGTTTTATAATTTTAAAGATGCCTGCTATGAACTTGTGAGCCTCAGCAGGAAGAGTGGTTCCCCCACCCACCAAGAAGGATTATCCAGGCCATCGTAAGACAAACTTTGTGGATTGTCCCATCCACCCATGAAAAAGTTATGTGCAAGAGCTCTTGTCCCATCAGTGTGAACTCTGGGAGAAGGCACAGAAATGCTCTCAAGAAGGAATAGTTATCTCTTTGCTGTTTAGATTCTTACAAGGGCTGGAGCTAAGAAACAAAAGCAGAGATTCCCCAGAGTCAACCTAGGTTAGCCGTAAAAGACATTAAATGGACATATTACTACACCTCTGTCACCTTTTAGAACCACAGACTGTAACTCAGTTGTGCTTATAAGTTACCTGCTTTAATGGGTAAATAACCTTCTCATTTTTCCCCCTAGTTAATAAATCCTTAGTTAGTTTATTACAGGATTAACTATCAGCATTTGTTTTGGTGTTAGATCTAAGGTACAGACTGATCTGGGGTAAGTGACTGGTCTCTTGAGACTGGGAGCAACCTGACTATTTTTGATTTTTGATGTTAGTGACCATCCATCACTAAGTACAACTTGCCTGAGTGCAAAGATAGACTGGAGTGCCCAAGGGACTGTCTGTGACTCCATGTTAACACTCTTAAAGTGATCCAGGAGTTAACATTTGTTACTGGGTTGGGGGAATCTAATTATAGAACATAGCACCAGCTTGCCCTGCTTTTCTGACAGTCTGCCCGGAGGCTGGCACTTACAATTGTGAACCACTCCAGACAGTGATGCCCCTGTAACCCTTAATATTTACAGCTTTAAAGCTAAATCCTTGGGGCAGCAGTCTTGTCATTTTACATTTGTTTGTGAAGTGCCATGCCCTGCACAATCAGCAAAACGAAATGATAATGTAATGGAGAGTCTAAAACAGGTTACTCTTTTGAGAACACTTCTGTTCCTTTTTACTAAGTAGAAAAGCAATCAACTTCTCCTGCTAGAGGCTTTTAATGCTTTCATTAGCCAGCTGAAGAACATTTAAATACCCCTAACATACCTTTTAGCAGTTTGCTGAAATCAAAGTTGCTCTGAGCTACCAAATGGGGAACAACCTTCTGACAAAGACATATGACCTGAAGTAACACAGCTTTCAGAAGAGTCGTCTCTGCATCATCTGAGCCTGGACACAGATAGAATTAATATATTTAGAATTAGTTTATTTTTCCTTCAGACAAAGGAAATCTCCCAATGCTTTAACACAGTGATACTCAGACTGGGGCTCTCAAGCAACAAGTGGCTCTTTAGTGTGTCTCCTGTTTGCAGCACACGATATTAAAATACTATGGGATTTACTTATTAACCAGTCAGGAGGTTTTTACTATGTTGTTATCCAATTAAGTTATCAACTTGAACACAGCTACAGACCAAGGTCCTTGCCAAAGGACCAAACTGACTGAATACCAAATACCAAGAATAAAATCCAGGATCCAATGAAATGGTGGCAAAACTTCCATTGACTTCAATGGGGCCAGGATTTCACCACAACTGTTTATACACATATAGGATGTTATGCCTACAAATATTTTCCTACCGTGCTGTTCATTGGTTTCTATGATCTCAGTCGTTTTCTCCTCAGTGTAAATGGTGTCTTCCCTTCTCTCCCCATCATGCTGTTCTCTCTCTTGTCTTAGAAGTGACTGCCAGACCGCCACTATGCTGTTCATATCGGGTAAAAGCTAGAGGTAAAATATATACGTGAGAAAAAAAATCAACAACTCTTCAGTGCTCCACAATACAAATATTCCTACCACACTGACAAGGAGAATTGCTTACACTATGCAATTTGAATACAGACTGAAATCAGATTTTTTTTTTCAGCTCTGCTCTTTTTCAGCTCTTTTCATATGAAAGAACACTATCTTAAATACAGATATGAAAAGTCACTAAATGCTTTCTTTGGGTGTCTGGATTTCAATGTAATAAACATTTGCAAACCAAGGACCAGTTTCTGCTATAGATTAACAGGATGTAAATCTGGATGAACTCCATTAACTATATTTTACTTAAACAGAGAGTACAATTTGACCCCAAATTATTAAAAAGCTGCTCTTAATTTTGATCATTTTCCTCAGTACTAACACACCAGCTGCCAATTTTATGAATTCATTTTAGAACAGAATTTTTTTGGCACTGACCAGATTTATTAGTTACCATGCTGTACGACAGTATTGGTTATTAACACTTAATAAAAATGTCTATAAAATACCTAGAAACTTTTATGTGCTTGGACCCCAGCATACAATAAATCAGGGGCAGAGTGCCCTCGTGCACTGGAGCAGTTACCTGCTGTAAACACATAATTCTAGGCTCTTGCAGTTTTTTAATATCTTCTATTTTGTACCTTGCTAAGGGCTTCTCTGTATAGTTGGACAAATTCCTGCATCATCAATGGAGTGTAGATTTCTGACTTTTGCCATATTTCCTCATTCAAACAGTGCTCAATATTTTTCAAGGCTCTTCTCAAAATAGTTGACATAAGGGACAAGATGGTGTGTTTCACTGTTTTGCTGGGTAACTAAAAGAAAGAGAAGCTGAATTAACAATAAAATTACAGTGCTTCGTCCCTATCCATTGTATTCAAACTACTTATTTTGGAGTATATGTTGAAACTTGTAAACAAAATATTTTTTTCTTAAAACGTGGGTTGTGTTCTTTACTGCATGTATTCTCACTGCGTGCAGTAGAAGAATAAACACCAGCCCTTTCAGCCAGTGAGCATTTGTACAGCTGTGGCTTAGAAGAAGTTAATGGAAGCAATGATCAGTGTGACTTAAATACATGTTTAAGTGCTTTCTTGAACTGGGGCCACTATTTGGAGCATTTGGCATAAAATCTGATAATTAATTGATTTTAAAAGTTACTTGGATGATCACCTTTCACATGCTTAGCCCTAAGTAGGTTGTTTGGGAAAAGCCACACTGAAACAATAAAACATTCTTACATTTAATCCTTGGGTGAACATAGCTTTATTGCACACCACAGGAATTGTTGTTACCATCACCATAGAAAGCAATCTAGGGAGCGGAATAAACTCTGCAGTTTTAAAAGAGTTGGAAATCTCTGGTTGAGCCTCAAAGATCTGAAATAAAAACAACAGAGTTTAACCAAGACTGATGTAATCATGCGGATTGGCAACTAATTCTACAGAACACATTACAAACACGATATTATTTGTAAAAGACTACTAACAATAGTACTAAACATCAGGTTCCACACAAAGGAAATGGCACTCGAAAGTTAACCTCATAGCATACATACTTAAAATATAGTCATTCTACAATGATGATTATTAATGAATAGTAGTATATCCTGCAGAGCATACATCAACTTTATGTTCAGTTACATAGGAAACCTGCAGAAAATGTGCCTATTATCCTTGGAAGCCCTGATCTACTCAACAGATGGCACTGTGTACACCACTCAGCTATTTTAAGATAAAAAAAGACGGAGGCGTATACAGCAAGGACAAAAGGATTCTCTAGCCATTTGTTGTTGTTTCTTGTGTCCTCACTGGGATTTTTCTCACAGACTGTAATGCCAACTCCTTCTTTCCCACTTTAGCTAAATGTTTATACCTCTTTCTACTCCCAGAATGGCCTTTTACCAAATGACCTTCTCACTCACTTTACATCTATACTTCTCAAAGCTGCCATGGCTCCAAGCCACAGCTCATTTTACTCAGCATTCACAGAAAACAGGATGCTACTTTTTTCTTTACCATCTTCAACATTTACTTTACAACATCCTGCCTCTTCTTTCTGAACGTAACATCAATTACTGAAGGTATTTCAGAATCTTATGTCCTTCCTGTTTAGGTCACTTAAACCATTTACTTCCTTTGCAGCTGGGGCTTTGGATCTGGTTTGATTTTTAAAATAAATAAAGCATTTAAAGTAAGTGCCTTACTGCCTTTTTGGTGAGGGAACATCACAAAACAGTATGCGTACACAGCTGGGAACACACTACATCTTCATCCACTAGAGCAGTGGTTCTCAACTGGTGGTCCATGGTGACTTTTTAAAAATAAATAAATAAATAAAGGAGGCGGTCCACGAAAATTTGTTGATTGGACTGATGGTCCGTGGACTGAAACAAGTTGAGAACCACGGCACTAGAGTCTCAGCTTAGGCACATTCTCCTCTAATGCCAAACTACTGATTCTTCCAAATACGAGACCAGATCCTCTGCTAGTGCAAATCAATTTACACCAGCTCAGGCCAAGAGCTTCAATTTGAAGTCACACACAAAAAATTATTTCCACAATATAACTGACTGGGCTCATGTATTACCCACCCCGACTTAGAATGTACTGCAATACCTAGCTGTAACAGGTGGAGTTAAGGGTACATTGTCCAATATAGCATTGAATTTCCTTGTTATGTGGCTTTAGGTAGGCCATGAGTGTCTGAATTTTCTGTCATTTATATTACACAATCATACAAAATAATAGTACTTGTTTAAACAAAAAAATGTTGATTTAAAAAAAAAAGAAAAGCCTCAAAACTGGGCTTTTCCATATACAGAGAGCACACATTTTTCACCTCTCTTACCTTTTTCAGCAATTTGATATTGTCTAACCAGGTTGACTTCAGTCTGGGAATGAAGGAATATTGGGTTTCCTTTAAGTATTTATTCAGTAAATCTGGGCACACTTTAAGAATATTCACCATGAGATCAGCAACCATCTCATCCTCTGTTGCAGTTTTTAAATTCAACAGAAAGCGCAGAAGCACCAAATTTCCTCCTCTGTAAACACAAATTTTGGGGGGAGGAAAGTCACAATTTTACTATTTTAAAGTACTCCACTAGTTTGATAACTCCAGTATTAATAATGTTATAATGCAAGAGGTCAAATTCTGCTGTACGCTCATGTTTGCTGGTGTAAATCCATTGACATTAATAGAGTCACTTTGGATTTACACTGGTATAACTAAGAACAGAATATAGCTAAAGGTCTCTTACATGATGTACTGTAGCTAAAACAGAGTCTTCATCATCACAGTGTCACAGATATATTCCAACCAAATTTCACAAACTTGAAAACATAGAATTATAGCATTATATTAAACTGGAAATATTTTTCTGTGTCCCCCTTACGAAGATAGGTTCTTTTAAAATCTAGTTTTAATTTTAAAATCTGTTCAGTCATGGCATTGCAAATGACTTCTTCCAAATGACCCTGAGCAAAGTGAGATAAATCGATCGCCAGCAGCGCCCCCGTCGACTCCATAACTCCAGCTCACCAAGAGCCGCAAGCTAGAGTCAACAGGGGAACGCACCGCCGACCACCGCCATCGTGAGGATGGCAGGTAAGTTGGCTGTAGATACGCCGATTTCAGCTACATTATTAATGTAGCTGAAATTGCGTATCTACAGTTGATCCCCCGCCCTAGTGAGGACCAGCCCTAAGAATTCCAAATGGACTTCAGCCAACTGATTTGTCTAACAATGAAGCACCACATCACTGTACCCACCTCCTTCCATGGAAACATAAAAATTTATATTATTTTCCCTGTTGGTCATAAAATGGGTGCATAAGTATTTTATCCAGTAAGCCAGCGGTGACTGTGAGACAAACGAAAAACCTTGGCAGGTGTTATGAACTAAATTCCGGTGCCACTGAAGTCAGCAGCAAAACTCACATTAAATTTAGGGAGACAAGGATATGTATATGTAGTACTAAAAGCAGTAACTTAAAACAGATACTTCGGTGTGGCAAGGTCTATATTAGCAATTTCATCTTTGTTACTTTATGCTAGCATAAATGATTTGAGGTCTGGAAAAGATACATTACAATGAAAGACTTAAAGTACTTAATCTATTTAGCTTCTCAAATACCTGATGGTTAAGAGGCAACTTAATCACAGTCTATAAGAACCTGTGCAGGGAAAAGCTACCTGATCCTAAAGGGATCTCTAACTTAGCAGACAAAAGCATAATGAGATTCAATGGCTGGAAATTGAAGCTTAAAAAATTCAGACTGAAAATATTTTTAAACATGGAAGGTAATCATTGAAACAGATGCCTAAGGAATGTAGTGGATTCTTCATTACTTGAAATCTTTTAATTGAAATTGGATGTCTTTATAAAACATATGCCTTAGTTCCACCCGTTACTGAGCTCAATCCAGGAATTACCGAGTGAAATTCTATGGCCTGTGTTATGCATATGGTCAGACTAGATGACTAGAATGGCACCCTTCTGGCCTCAAAAAAATAAATAAAATCTATAATATACAGACTGGAAACCCAGCTCACACTCCCCGCCCCCCCAGAAAAAAACAGACAAAAAAGCCCTGGTAATTCACCTGCCAGATGTGCCAAGGCTTCGATCATAGAAATTAATGCCATGTTTCAGAGAACAGCACAGGTCCATTAAGAAGTTATGAACCAGTTCTCTTACCAGGACCTTTCCCGCTTCTTCAGGATCTTGAGTAATCTACACGTTCAAGAGAATTGTGAAAAACAAACATTTTAATTGTTAGTTTAATGAAAGAAAATCTTACAACAAATTCACTTTTATCTATATTTTATACAGCTTGATTTATACACAGACAACTCTGACTTCGCTCACTTTGGTTTTTGGTTAAGTTAACAAGGCAAGTTTTAACCTGTGTATTAAACACATTCAATAATAGAGGATTCCTTCTATTCACAGGACTCAAATTGCATACCTTGGGAGTGTTTTTATTAATTACAGGGTATTGCCACCTAGGGCTTTCTGGCAAGAAATAGGGACAGTAAAAAGAACCAGGCCAGATGAACAAAGAGAAAAATGAAGTTAAACAGAGATGTAAGTATGTCACTTTTATAAAGGGATTATGGTCAATGTGCTGGCATCATAAACATTAAGATTTAAAAATTAATTTGAAATGTCTACTTTCAGCCTTATTACTAAGAATCAGGGTAAGAAAGCTGTCTCAGAAATCACAGATACTATCAGCATGAAGCACACAAAACAAATATGTTCCTTGGGCCAATTTTGGGTCAAGATGCTGGTCACACCGAGAAAGAACAATTTTAATACAGTACATGAAAGAGGGATAGCTAACAATGTCCTGATCATGCTAACTCTTCAGGGATGAAAAAAGCATGAATTCCATTACAGATACAATACAAAAATGAGAGAACAGACCAGTAATATTTATCAGGTCAGTGACTGGTTACTTTAATTCTTTAGATATGGCAGAGTTTAAGACTTCTGCAAATGCAAAATTCATGGGCAAGTTATTGTTGGGAAATTGCAAAACCTACTGACAAAGCAGCAGTTTGATCCACACTGTGACAGTGTGAATAATTCACAGCTGAAACACATGTAGAGTCATATGTGCGCATGGCTCTGTACTAAATACTTAATGGAAACAGGAGTTTACAAGCTTCTTATAACCTGAACTGTATATACAGTAGGTACCAGGACTGGAGCTGACAAAGAGACAGACCATTAAAGGTAGAAGTTTCCTTGGAGAGAGTTGGTCTTTCAAAATCTATGGATATGGATATAAAGGCCAGATACAAAGCCCATCAAAAGCAATGGGAGTCTTTCATTCCATTCCATAAGCTTTGCATAAGGCCCTAAGACCATTTAGACACACCACATCTCAGATATTTCCATTACACAAAAGTGGAACTAAAAGAAAACAACATATGCAATTCTTGTTATACAGAATAAAAACAAAGTGACTTATGCAGCAGCGATGCAGTGCTACCAGGTACTAGGTTTCAGAAGAACGACTCTTAACTCATTAAAGGCAGTTTTATACAAGCATCACTTCATTTGCTGGTGGAAGCAAAAGCAGAATCACTCCCACAGACAAGGCTGCTCCTTATTCTGGGGCATTATTTCAGAGTCAGCTCAGTCTGATGTATGGGAACTGGTTACAGGATATTGAGAGAGGCACTGCACATTCTAATCTTTGCTCTCTCCTCCTCCATCTTGCCCTAATGCAGGGAGCAAATTCTTCGTGACAGTCAAGCAGAGAAGAATGCTGAAGTAACTACATACCCCAAAGGCAGCACTTTTGCTCTGGAGCTCCAGAAATTCAGGGGACAGAAAAGAGAGCCTCCTTCCCAAAAAGCAGCATGAAGGTAGAGGTCCCTCCAGACCTTTCAGGCCATCAGAAAAAAGGGAGCAGCCCTACTGTCACTCGTCCCAGGACTGAAGCATTGGTAGTCACCAGCCCAGTCAAGTCATTTGTTGGTTTCTTTAAAGCAGCATATGGCATGGTTCTCTCCTCTTCTTGGGATTGTAAACAGAGGTAGCCCTAACTCCATCTGTCTATTCCTCCTCTTTGTTGGCTGCACAGATTCAAGCCAGGAGAGTGAGGAGAGAGGTACAGGATAGGGAGTTAGGAGAAACATCGTACGAAAGAAATTACCAGACCTTGACATCCTCAGTGCTGACATCAGTAATCCCATTCCAACGGTAAAGAGAAGCAATGTGACTTAACACTTCCACAGAAAAAAACCGCACCTTCTGCGTCTTACTGATACTTTTATTTTGAACCACCTGAAAACAATAAAAAGAAAGTTTTTATGTATTGCTCATTACAGTGAAATGGAAAATAATAGCCTCCATCATGCTTTGCACTTGTATTGCTTTTGCACAGTTCCCTCTCCTCTACTAGAGCAGAAGAAGCGTTGCCCCTTTTCTCCTTGGCTTGGGGTAGCAGCCCTCTCCCACAACTGCCCTTCCTTCCTGGCTAGTGTACTGCGAGCAGCCTCTTCTGTTTCAATCTATTTTAAGCACTCAGCATAATAAGTGTTTGCAGGATTAGAGCCCCACTTTGGACAAAGTGTCAGAGGGGTAGCCGTGTTAGTCTGGATCTGCAAAAGCGACAAAGAGTCTTATAGCACCTTATAGACTAACAGATGTTAGGGATCACAAGCTTTCGTGGGCTAAGACCCACTTCATCAGATGAAACCAGTTTGGACAAAGGAGCTTCTGGCACCTTTGGAATGCCAAAACCCCATTAGCTCCAGACAAGGAACTGGAAAGCTGTTAGAAAAACTGGCAGAGCTTGCTAGCTGTGGAATCTGAAGAGGAGGAAGTGTTAGCTATACACGGAGTTTGTGAATATTGGAAGCTCTACTCTGAATACAGAAGCTGACAAAATCCACTGGGGGAAGCTGGCAAGAGTTGTTACCAGAGTAATCCAATGAATGCACCAAGCAGATGTTAGCAATGGTGACTGGTTTGCTTCAGGCTAAGACATAAGCTTTGAAGAATCAGAATCTTCTGCAGCTCTACAGGACCTGAGCTTCAATCAGACCTTCAGGGGACACATCTGACTTTTGGAGAACCAAGAGTTTTGGTTAAGCGAGTTTTGGTTAAGCAAGATTTGGGTAGCTGAAGCTTGCTTGTAGTTGCAGTTCAAGGAATTTACATGTTCTATGGGAAAAATCTGAGCAGCATATAAATTTCACACAACAAACAATTCCAGATGCCTCCTCCCCACTTCCCTACTGCAAAAATAACCACAAAAAACCAAAACCATGCAGCAAAAGTAAATGTAAAAAATTACTGTAAATACAGCATTAACCCTGTAACATACAGCAAGGAAATGCCAAAAATTAATGCTTTTCTCCATAACATTTTCTTGCCTTCATTTTTTTATTCCTGTTTTCCTTGTTAAATTTTAAACCTTGCGTATTGTGTTATTAACACAACCTTGATACATACCAGAATAAAATATGCAACACAGACAAGCTAACAATGCAGGAGAAATTCATTTCTGGAACTCCCTGATTTTGCAATCGCAATGCTAGCTTTTTTAAAGTTTAGTTTAATGTAAACAAAAGCACACTTTTCATTTATATTGTCAGTTACCCTTTCCTGTTAGGTTTCTTCCATATGGAAAAGGGAGAGAAGAGGCAACAGAGCTCAAAATGTGGAAACTGCTGATACACAAAGGGATGTGGCCAAAGCAGCTGAAGACAACTGATTCTACAGCACTTCTCAATGACTTCTGTTATCAGGCTTCCATAGCAGCCTTGATGTAACTTAAATCTGCTTTCCCCTCCCCATGATAGAACCAGACAACATGACACCTCATCAGAGAACCAACTTCTCCCTTCTCTTTCAATGGGTTTACGTGGCACATGGAAAGTAGCCCTTCCTGCAGCAGTTTTCCTAGAGGTAACCCTGGTTTTTTATTGGAAACCTTCATTATAAAAGCCACCATTTTCCTTTGTCCATCAAGAAACAGCTTTGCCTGGCAGACTATGTCACTAGCCCCAAATCAGAAGACTCCCAGTCTCAATTGCAAGCAGATCCAGACCGCAACAGTTATCTCTAGTCAGGAGGTCAGGATGAGGGATGCTACATAACGCTATCAAGCCTAAGTCTTTAATTGGAAACCTATGGCAAAGGTGCTTCACCCACCAGACAAGGATAATTCTTTGCACCCCCTTTGCCACAACAGCCCCCAATACGAAAGCAACATAAAATCTCTGTTCCTTCTGGAAGTGAGGCAGTGTGTTCCATAGCTAGATTTTCGAAGTAAGGGTAATAACTTATTGCGGATGTACTACTCCACTTCTCCAGGATGTAAATGAAATGGGACATGTGAGAAGCATTACATACAAGCAGTAAGTAGCTTTTAAATTCAGCAGCATGGTCATTTCTTTTAAAATTCTACTTAAAAAATATCACACTACAAGCTTTAGCCCCGAGACAATTTTATGGCCAACATATAAACCCCCGATGAACAAAGTCAGCAACAGAAATGCTGATGATCCTTTGCAGCACAATGACAGAATAATAAATAGGTGTGTATTCTTTGGGAATGTATTGCAAAGCTGTCTTCAGTAGCAAGAGAAACAGAAAGCAAGAGACAAAGCCATTTCAAGGGCATACCAGACCTTTGTTCCCAGTGTGGAAAGCAGAAGATTGATAGTAGAAACTTTATCTTCCTTTAATCCAGTCCTAAGAATATCTGGAATGAAATCTAAGAACATATTTCAAAAGTTAGAGTCGTGATCTGAAGACAAGCAGCCTTTGAATATGAAATTAATTTCAGGGAATTTGTACTTGTTTGTCTTCAATGTCATGTCACTCACCTCTGTGTTGTATTTAAAGATGAACAAAAATAACAATATTAGCATGCATGGTGAATAGATAACACAGTGATAAACAAACTGCTGTGACATTGCCTTTTATGACATACCTATTGCAAGAATTATTAGCCAGTTAGTTAGTTCATTTATTATTAATATTTATATTGGGCTAGCACCTAGAGACCTCAACCAGATCAGAGTCCCATTATGCTAGGCTCTGTGTAAAAATATAGTTAGTGACAGCCCTGAAGGACCTACAATCATTGAAGTCAAGGGGATTAACTATAGGGTCTGATCAAAGGCCCAATGATATCAACAGGAGTATTCCCATTAGCTTCAAATAGCATTGGATCCAGTTCTTAGTATGTTAAGTCAAGTGCGTAGATAAGTCTTTTCAGAAGCAGACCCTAACTTAGCTAAAAACCCTGATTCCTTCTCTGTTGTTGTTTTGAAAAAGCTATTCTATGTGGGGCTAGTACAGCCACCCCTTCCTCAGTAGATGGGGGTTGTACAAACACCCTCTGATAGCACTACCCTGCAAAACCCAAATGAAGGGCGTAAGGGTACAGCAGCCATTTGACCCAAGGACAATCGATTCTAAGGGCTTACAAGGGCCTTGCACAGGCTGTCTGCACAGGGATGAATTTCACTGTGTTCAGAAACTAGATCTTGCCTGATTTTTAAATATTTAACTTTAAAAGAAGGCAGCACATCCAATGTTATTACATTCTGAACAAGTTTTAAAGCCATACGGTCTCCTCTGTCTTCTGCTCTTTGTGGTTCTGAAGGTACTGTAAGCTTATTTATCATGAATTGGGTCATCTAGGCCTTCCTTTTTATCCTGTAGTCTTTTTGCAGTCAGAATAAGCAATACCATCACCATTATTTTCAGCCAGTACAGCCAAATGTTTTGGGAATTATAAGCTTATTTAAAATCAGCTTTTAAAAATGAATTTCTTTTGTCTTGGCTGTGTGATCAGTTCATATTTTTAAACATCTTTAAAAGACACTCCTTTAACAAAAGCAGTAACTGTGAAATACCTTTTAACTCTAGCACTTGTACTAGGATTGTGTTGTCACCAGCAATTAAAAAGGAGAGAGCAAACTGAATATATGCCATACGGACATCTGGTTTCCCCTAAAAGAAAATTAAAAGACACTTTTAGCATATATCTTGTACACAATTGCAAAACTATTACAGCAGCAGTTGGTTATCATAAAATATGCAATAAGTTGTATAGATATGTTTCATATAAACACATCCCCAGTATATTTACTGGAATAATTACATGAATTTGTTAACCAGTCTATTAACCTGTGGAGGTTACTTTCATATCTTAGCATCTAGTTAGGAAGGCTGGCTGGTTCACTAATTTTTCAATTTTGAATACCTGGACTAGGTCTCAAATGATAAATGGTTTGGTGGTCACACCCTAATCCCCATTTGCGCATATCACCAAACCACCATAGATTGTTGCGCTATTCAAGACAACCGGCTGTCTCTTAAGACAAACCAAGGACCAGACTAAAAGGGTGCTGTAGTTCAGGACCCAGGTGTAGTGATGATGATACTGAAACTGACAGGCGTTCTATCTGCATAAAGGCCAAGGGATCTAACTATAAATTATGGTTATTTTTAAATATTAATTATTTCACTTCCATCTGGAAAATGAAATCCCTAGCCCGTTACTAAAAGTTTTCTCAACCGGGATACCTGTACCCCTGCGGGTACTCAGAGGTCTTCCAGGGGGTTTATCAGCTCATCTAGATATTTACCTAGTTTTACAATAAGATACACAAAAAAGCATTAATGAAGTCAGTACAGACTAAAATTTCATGAACAATGATTTGTTTATATTGCTCTGTAAATGCACTGACATACAAGTACAATATTTATATTCCAATTGATTTATTTTATAATCATATGGTAAAAATGAGAAAGCAAGCAATTTTTCTGTAACAGTGTGGTATGACATTTTTGTATTTTTATGTCTGATTTTGTAAGCTTTTAAGTGAGGTGAAACTTGGGGGGGTACACATGACAAATCAGACTCTTGAGAGGGGTACAGTAGTCTGGAAAGGTTGAGAGCTACTGTGTTAGTGTAGGTCATTTAAACTATAAGTAAAAATCCCCAAATAAAATATAATTACAGGAGTACAATATGAAACAACTTTCCCTTTAAAAGTGACTTGTAAAAAGGGGGGAAGAAAAGAAATAGTGGTGGGGACATGAAAGATTTTGTCAAAAAGTTGGGGAGTTTGTTGGCTTTCTGCTTGATTTTTACCTTAGAAATTCGGGTCTGATCTACCCTGAGACACTATTACAACTGGAGAACTAGTGAAATGATAACATCAAAATAGAGTGAAATCTGAACAACTGAGAAGAGGAATTTTCAGGCACTGTCTGAAACTCTGTTTTGGTTAATAATATCTAATTTACTCCCATGACTAATGAACACATTGTTAAATGAATATCCTGGATAAAGATTTAATACCCAAGTCCTTCAATTAAGATGTGAGAGTTCACAAAGGTAGATCCTGCAGCAAAGCCCCAGACTTGACACTCCTATTAACTTAACATAAAAAAAAAAAAAAAACACCTATTTCTCCCTCCCCGCAAAACCCATTAGTTACAATTCCCAAAGCAGAATGTAGTTTTTTCATAAATATTGGGTGAAATCCTGGCCCCATTGAAATTGATGGCAAAACTCCCACTGACTTCTACAGGGTCAGGATTTAACCTGTTAATTTTAGAACTGGGCAATTTCCTCCCTCTGAAACATAAGTTAAAAGCATAAATTAAAACATTGCCTTTGCCTTCATTCCATTCTAGCCTTAACATGTGTTGTCTAATGACAGTTCTGTCCTATGGCCACAAAACCACATAATAAGCCATGATGCAGTTTCATAACAAACTAGACCACCCAATACTATGGCACCAAAACTCAACCAGTTTTCTCCATGGCATTATAATCTTCATTATAATCTTTTCTCCGTGGCTTCACTTCAGCAGGGTAACAGAGATCAAGCAGGCATGGAAATTAAATGAGCAACTCCCAGGTGCCAGGACTATGTGACACAAGATTTCCCATAATGACAGACACTTAGAAACATCCATGACTCCTGGATGTTTCCCATTTAAGAGAACAAGAAACTCTTCAGAAATCAGCGCTAGTGCCTATTAGGAACAATCAGACAGAAAAGGGGAAGGAAGAGATGGAGAAGCAGCAGTGAATGAAAATACAGTGGAGTCACATTAGCAAGTTTACTTTAAAAATTAGCAAAAGTAAACCAAAGATACCTCTATGCCAGCTCATCTAACCCCTGCAGATACTTTGCTTACTTTACCTTCTTATCTCTTCTCTTCACTAATGCAGGCAGGAATTTATTATTAAAATCAAAATGGCTATAGACATCCCTGGCAGAATCTGGCCCCTGTGCCACCATGGCCGACAGCAAGGTGAGGCATATTCGAGTCATCCTACGTGAATAAATGGGGGGGGAAATGCATGTTATTGCAAGAATGATGGTTACACAGACATTATAAGGTAAGAATTTATACCTGTCAAATCATCCAGCCACAACTTCCACCGAAGTCAGTGGGAGTTGCAGGCACAGAGCAGCACTCTGAGTCTGTCCCAACGTGAGTAAGCAAGCATAGTCAGGAAAGCTAAGCTCTAACCACATTGAACCTGACCCTGTATTCCTACTGCATGCAAAGCTCTCAATCCATGGGAGCCACGGCTCAATAAGGAATGCAAAATCCAGCATCTTTACAAAGCAACCGTTATTAATTTAAGCAACAAAGAGTCCTGTGGCACCTTAAAGACTAACAAACATATTGGAGCATAAGCTTTCGTGGGGTAATACCCACGCATCCAACTAAGTGGGTATTAGCTCATGAAAGTTTATGCTCCAAATACGTTTGTTAGTCTTTAAGGTGCCACAGGACTCCGCCGCTTTTGCAGATTCAGACTAACACTGCTATCCCTCTGGTTATTAATTTAGCAGATGCACATGACTTTTCCCTAATACTCACAGAATTCTGGCCAATCTTATTTTCATAGTGCTTGTTTTAAAAAGTATGTTTCTCAGATCAAGGCCCTGGGCCTGCAAATTCTTATGCATGTGCTTAAAATTAACTTTAGTATGGGGAGCAGTGCCATTGGAAGTACTCCTGGCAGTAAAGATAAGCACCAACATAAGTGTTTATAAGTTCGTGGCCTTAATTCATTCCTATAGAACTGTTTGTATTATTACCGCTTATTATTATTTTCTTTGTTAAAAAACACAGAAAGAGAACTGTGTTCCTGTCACTGGACCAAATCTTGAGGTCCTTACTCAGCTTTCATTCAAATTTTATATTCAGTCCTTATTCACAGACTGGAGTGGAAGTCTATCTGAGTAACAAAAGGAAAAAGTCAGAGGTACTGATGTAGAGGGAGTAGGCACAAGGGAGTTTACATCTACATTGTTCCTATCAAGTCAGCTTACACACACAAATATACTGGGAGGCTGGATGTTGATTTTCAGAATAAAGGAGAGAGCGCATCAGAAATGAAGACTCTAATCCCTGCTTCCACTGATGTTAACGGGATTTTGCTGTTAACTTCAAAACTGGAGCCATAAAGGCTTGATTCTGCAGCCCTTACTGATATGCGAAAACATGCCATTATTAATGGCTGGTGGATCAAGCCCTGAAGTTCCAATATTGAAATGTCATAATTCATAAAAAATCCTGAGATGCATACAAAGCAGAGATCCTGCCTTCATAAGCCACAACACCATGAACTCTTTATGCTTCAACTGGACAACATACATTCTCAGCAAATTATCCTAATCGTTATATTCTATGCCCACTGGTTCAACTGACACATGAAAATAACTGTTTTGTGACTGTCAAACCCCCTGGCCTTTCCATTTGGCTAATATAGCTACTAAAAATCAAAACACCCTATTTGAAATTCAACAGAGCAGTTTCCCTTAGGCAAGCTCTGGAAGGATTTCTCCAATAGCTATATTTTGGGGTCATTATTATTATGAGGGTACATTATTTTGTTGGTAGTGTTATTGGAGCCATGTTGATCCCAGGATATTAGAAAGAGAAGCGAGGTGAGGTAATATCTTTTCTTAGATCAACTTGTGCTGGGGAGAGACAAGCTTTTGATCTTACACAGAGCCCTGAATGCCACAGACAGGGTCCTTGAACCAGTAAGCACCTTTCCTCATTTCAAATGACACACTGGGACGTAGAGCCAGAACCACCCACCAAACCTCAAGGAAATCTCTCTCTGCGCCTCTCTGGCACCTAAAGCAGATTTCATATCACAAATGACGTAGTTAGGGTAAACAAAGCAAGGAGAGGAAGAGAATGGAAAATTACAGACTTAGCTAAAGTCAAGTGCAGCACTACCCCCTGAAGCATTTCTGCAAACACTTATATGTATGTGCCTAAGTTTATACACTATGAGCAATCCTCCTAAAGTCAGTGGGACTCCTCACATTGCAAACAGTTCAGCACATGTTAAGGTCTTTGCAGGATGGTGGTTCAAGGCAGCATATAGGGACTATGTCAGAGCAACCAACAGAGGTTCTCACTCTGGTATGTAGTAGACTTACCTGTGACTTTCAGAATATAAAGCAGCATAGATTAATCTCATATAGCTATTGATCAACTTCTTTACTATGTTCATCCCCACAACAGAAAAATGTGACAGGTCACTTGCTGTTCTCAACAAGATGGCTTCCAAAGCTTGAAAAATTAACAGCATCTGCAAAGTTCAGAGATATTTTAAAATACTGTTGCCATTACTTTCCTCAAATATCCCTATACAAGCAAATATAAATTAGAAAATTAGAACAGTAAACGTCATAAATAATGAACAACTGTGCAACAAGAGGAAATGCTTCCAAATGTGAAACTCAAGGCAACACACTGATTCTCTTCCAGATGGTTAACACTGAAATAGTATGCTTGGGCAGAGGCTTCCATACTATGGTCTATGGATCACTACTAAGCAGCAGATGTGGCTGGTCACATGGTACCAACTCTTCTCCTTGTTTCCAGCTGCAAGAGTCATGAAATTCAGTGTTGATAACGGCAAGACAAAGTACATCAGAGAGAATCCTTTGAACTACTCATAAACTTACTGTATGCTAAAGTAGCTGTAACCAGTAAAGATTGAGACCTAGGCCTCAATACGGACAGCACAACTAAAACATCTGCTCATAGTGCAGCAGCATTCAAAAAAGGAAACAAGACACATGGATGCACACGTGGATGGAATGGAAAATACTACTCAAATATACAGTAGAACCTCAGAGTTACAAACTGACCGGTCAACCACACACCTCATTTGAAATCGGAAGTACACAATCAGCAGAGAAAAAAAAAGGCAAATACCGTACAGCACAGTACTATGTTCAACATAAACTACTAAAAAATAAAGGGAAAATTTAATTATTTTTTTTACAAGGTAAGGAAACTGTTTCTGTGCTTGTTTCATTTAAATTAAGATGGTTAAAGCAGCATTTTTTTTCTGCAAAGTAAAGTTTCAAAGCAGTATTAAGTTAATGTTCAGTTGTAAACTTTTGAAAGAACCACCATAACGTTTTGTTGAGTTACGAACAACTTCCATTCCTGAGGTGTTCAGAACTCTGAGGTATTGTACTACTGTAATGCCATTATATGCAGAGCTCAAAAACTAAACCCTAAGCCCCAATACTACACTGAGCTCCTCACAGTGAAACCCTGCATGCATACACACACAGCCCTCCTGCAGCATCAGGGGCTTACAAATTACAAACCCTGTTTTATCAGTAGGTAGAAGATTGTCTACACAGCAAGCAGCCGACAAAGCAAGACACACTGTATACATAGTTTTGCTGTTATGTAGACAGAGAGGATACTTTATTAAAGAGATTGTTTACTGGAAGTTAAAAGGGGCTCTATCAACTTTAATCAGCTGTAAACAAACACTTCTTTACCTACATTACTAATAATGCCTTAGATAATTATCAGTAAGAGAATTCTATAAATTCAGTTTATTGGTCACTATTTATACTCTTTTTTATGTTTTGCATTTCTTTCAGCTCAGGCAATAAGTTTTACCTTCTGGTTCTTAATGCTATAATAGCTGGATAGCAAACATTGCAATTGAAAGCTTATTTAACTAAAAATAAATGTTTTTATTAGATTGTGTGCACCTACGTGTTTATAAACAAATTTTATAGAAGCTTTTCTTAACAAAATTCAAAGGTCCCATTACTACAGAGCTTGACTTCAATGGGACTATTCAGAATACATTAGGTTTAGCATGTGTAAGAGGCTTTCCAGGATGCCGTTACATTTTATGACAAACTTATAAGGCCAATGCCACCTTAAATGATTTTTCTGCTCCTCAGATCTCCAAATAAATTATTTTATTCTGTATTTATACTACAACTATTAAATGTTCTATTCAGTGCACACTCTGTTGTCCATTACAAATGCAACGCATGTGGACAACTTACTTCACTTTCAGGCCTTCTTTCACCATCCAAAAGTCTGAAAATTTCAGCACACTCCACAGAAATTTTTATATATCCCTCTACCACATCATACAGTTCAGTAGATGGTAATGTCTTAGCTGTGGAGATGAAGTTTTCTAAACCTGAAAGAAAACAAGGATTTACATCTGTAATCAAAAGCATGCCTTTCAAATGACATATACAACCTTTATTCCATATTCACCAACTGTACAATGCATTATAATTTGTCAGGGTTCACGGGAGAAGTGTCTGATATGGGGTATGCGACATTCAGTGTGGGAAGAAACTTAGACCAATGCCATCTACTTATTAACATTTTCTTTCTTGCCCTATATTCATCAGAATACTAGACATATTATTGCCAATCAAAAAGCACACCCACTAATACAGAATGGGAAAATTACAAGTGCACAATGCAATCAACGACACAATGCGACCAAATACACTTCACCGAATAAATCCCCACAAAGGGCAGAATTTATCCAAGAATATTTCTGCTCTGAACACTGAATTACTTCATATCATTTCAAGATCATTTAAACATGAAAAAACAGAGAGAGTAATAAAGGTGCCCCTTTTTTTCCCATAAGATACAGGAATACTTGTATACTGAAGAAAATATACATAATGTACCCAACTACATCCAAGGCTGCCTAGTGAAAAAGTAACACATACAGAGAAAATGCAAAATGTTTGTGAACAGTAACAGCGAGCGACCCACAGTACAAATGCAACAATAATTCATTTATTACCAGGGCACCTGCACTAAACAAGCTCCTAGGTGTGGGTCTCAATCCCGCCTCCCCTCCCCGCAGGGGATGGGCCATAATGCATGAGATCAACGTGAATGCAACAGTGATGCGCTTGGGGCAGCGCAGAGTGCGCGGACCGGGAATGAGGCGGGGCAGGAGGCGAACGCAGCAGGAACTCGGCCCACTTTAAACAGTGCAAGCTCCCAGAGCAGCACAGGGGCGCCCCAGGCTGGTGCCCAGCCAGCGCCAGTTCGAGGGCGACGGGGGGTGGCAATGCACCCGGCAGCAGCGGCGACGGGAGCGGGCTCCCCCGCCGCGGGAAGCACGTGTGCGCCCGAGCCCCGCTCCCGCCCCGGCTCACCCTGGGCGGCGGTGTCGGGGTCCCGCAGCAGCGATTTGAAGTGCGCGCCCGTGAATTCTCCCTCCGCGCCGCGGGCTCTCTTGGCCTCCGCCGGGCCCGGCGCCAGGCTCTTTCGCTTGTGGGCGCCCATCGCGCCCGCCTCCAGGCTGCGCACGGCGGCTACACGCGGCGGGCTGGCCCGGGCCTGGTCTTTCCCGGAAGCGGCCCGCGTCCCCCGCCCTGCTCGGTCCTCTGGAAACAGCAGCCCGGCAGCACCCCGGCCCAGAGCCGCCCAGCCCCTGGCTGAACCAGCCCCAGGCGCCCCTGCCCTCCTCCGTACACCCCTTGGAAATCCAGCCCCAGGCCTCTAGGCCACCCACATTCCACCAGAGCACATCTACCTAGGGAGGAGGCAGGGAATTAGCCACCCCCCCCCACCGACCCACACACACACACACACACACACACACACACCCCCACGGCAGGTTTAGGCCTTCAGTGCCTAGTCCATCAACCTGCAAGGAGGAGCCCAATGAGTGCTCAGAGTCAGAGCAGCTCCCCTTGACAGGCATAATGTTAAAACACCCGCGGGCTGGCCCCACAGGGGCTTCCCTCCCACCTTTGCTGACACCATGGTAAGCAATTGCAGGACGTTTTAGAAAACCGGCCCCTACAAGCCTCTGAGAACACAAGGGAAATTCCCCTAAAGATCCTGCTTTCTGGGTATTGGCTAATCCAACAACAACAGCAAAAATCAGTGGAATCCAGTGGGTGTCTGTTTGTTTCATTCTTCTTCAGTGAGAAGTGCAGGGCCATCCTTGCAGGAAAGGTTATCGTAAAAATATGTGTCTGGTATTTCACCAGAAAAACATTTTGTGCAGGCTGCTTTAATCTTAATCCCTAAAGGCAGTGCTGATACTGAGTACTGTTTTATTTCTCAAGGACTCCAGTTAATTTCAACTGGACAACTCAGCAAGAGTAAGCACAGCAGAACTGGGCCTTAAATCGTAAGAGATGTTCCAACTCCCCAAGTATAACCATACAAGAATGAGGGGAGGAGGCATAGTCCATCTGTCACTTCTTCACTGTCCCGTAAATATCTCTCTGTTAACCCTCATCACTGTAGTACAGCAACCTTTCAGAAGCGGTGTGCCGAGGCTTCGTTTACTCACTCTAATTTAAGGATTCGTGTGCCAATAATACATTTTAACATTTTTAGAAGGTCTCTTTCTATAAGTCTTTAATATATAACTAAACTATTGTTGTATATAAAGTAAGTAAGGTTTTTAAAATGTTTAAGAAGCTTCATTTAAAATTAAAATGCAGAGCCCCGTGGACCTGTGGCCAGGACCCGGGCAGTGTGAGTGCCACTGAAAATCAGCTCACATGCCGCCTTCGGCACATGTGCCATAGGTTGCCTATCCTTGTACTATGTGAGCCTCTAAATCAAAAGTTGCAAAGTACGGCCCGTGGGCCACATCCGGCCTGTGGGATCGTCCTGCCCAGCCCTTGAGCTCCCGGCTGGGGAGACTAGCCCCCGAGCCCTCCCCCATAGCCTCAGTTTGCCATGCAGCCAGCACTCTGGGCAGCAGGGCTGGCTCCGGCCGGGCTGCACAGCTGTGAGCTCCTGCCACTCTGAGTGGCATGGTAAGGGGGTGGGAATGGGACACTTGGATAAGGGGCAGGAGGTCTCAGGGAACAGTCAGGGGACAGGGAGCAAGGGACGATTGAATAGGCTTGGGAGTCCTGGCGGGGGCCTGTCAGGGGACGGGGCTGTGGATAGGGGTCAGGGCAGTCAGGGGACAGGGAGCAGGGGTGGTTGGGTAGGACATGAGGTCCCAGGGGACAGTTAAGACTGGGGTCCCAGCAGGGGGTGGTCAGGGAACAAGGAGCGGGGGTGGGGGTTGGATCAGTTGGAGGGTCTGAGGAGGGCAGTCGGGGGCAAGAAGTGGGAGTGGGCAGATGGGGGGTGGGGGCCAGCCTGTTTGGGGAGACAAAGCCTTCTCTACCTGGCCCTCCATACAGTCTCCTTAACCGGTAACTCCTTAAGGTCTCCTTACCCAGTGGCTCTCAACCTTTCCAGACTACTGTACTCCTTTAAGGAATCTGATTTGTGTTGTGTACCCCAAGTTTCACTCACTTAAAAACTAATGCTTACAAAATCAGGACATAAAAATACAAAAGTGTCACAGCCCACTATAACTGAAAAGTTGCTTGCTCTCTCATTTTTACCATATAATTATATAATACATCAATTGGAATATGAATATTGTACTTCCATTTCAGTAAGTACATTTTCATATAGAGTAATATAAACAAGTCGTTGCCTGTATGAAATTTTAGTTTGTACTGACTTTGCTAGTGCTTTTTGAGTAGCCTGTTGTAAAACTAGGCAGATAGCTAGATGAGTTAATGTACCCTCTGGACTGGAAGACCTGTGTATACCCCTAAGGGTATGCAGTACTCCTGGTTTAGAACCACTCTAAACCCCACTCTCACTTCCCTTTCCTCCCTAGATTCTCTTCCCCTTTGCTCTTCTCTCTCCTTGTATTTCCCATATCCTTGTGCCTCCAACCCCCTTTCCTATCTTCTGAGGATTCCCACCCTGGAATTCCCCGCTCTAGGCATCCTTCTCCCACCTCCCAGTTAGGTGTACACCATTGGTGATGCTGTTGTTGTTACTAACATTCCCCCTGCAGCTCAACTGGATATACTGTTTACTTTCTGTAGTGGACTATTGTGTATAATTACTGCTTGGTGTCAGTCAGTCCCCACATTCAGTCCCAGAGATCAGACATATCAGTGCTGCTTGCAGCAATCTCTTTGCATAGTCTCCATACCAGTTTGTTAATGTCTGTAACACAGTTTCAGATCCTTCTGAGTGGAAGTTGCAAATGATTACAAATATAAGATGCTATTCTAATAATAAGTCAGTTATACCGGTTGTGTTCCAAGAACCTGTCAGACATGGGAAACAACATATTTAGGGTGACTAGATTTCTTTGTTTCCCAGAATTATACTGAAACCAGGGTTTTGTCTTGGTTTCATTAAAAACATGGGACTACAGGTTACTCCAGCATGAAGCAGAGCAGTCTGAAGGAATGAACTGGTAGCTGGGAAGCTGGAATAATAATTTTGCAAGATAAATGTAGAATACTTACATTTCTCTTCTTTACAGGATAATTAAGTTAAACAACATTAGCAGCACAAATGAGATTCTTCCAGACAATGCTTTCCCCCGCAGGGTTATACACCATACAAGAATATATGGTAGCATGCCGCTCTTGGCAAAAAAAGACTTCTGACTCATAAGTAAGTGCTTCACTTTTGTCTGCAGGTGACTTTTGTTCAGGCTCTGTTCATATAACCTATTCGTATGCACACTGCATTCATACATACACCAACTGTTACTTTAAGGCAGAGGTTCTTAAACTGTAGTCCATAGACCACCAGTGGTCCATGAGCTCTATTCAGGTGGTCCGTGATAGTTCCCTCTAAGATATGTACCTGGGAAACTGCACATGAGAGACTGAAGGGCCACCCACTTAATTAGTGGACCCATGCAGGTGTGGCTCCACTAATTAGGTGCCTGGACTCTGGAGAAGACAGACATGTAAGGTGAGGTGGTGG
Organism: Dermatemys mawii; assembly: GCA_007922305.1. Taxonomy (NCBI): domain Eukaryota; kingdom Metazoa; phylum Chordata; order Testudines; family Dermatemydidae; genus Dermatemys; species Dermatemys mawii. The sequence continues at coordinate 4,791,909 of ML677384.1, read as the reverse complement.
CCTTGAGGGGAACAGGAGGTAGGTGGAATGGGGCAGTGGGATGAGAAGAGAGGGTGGGTGAAATTTTGGACAATCAGGGCTGCAGCTGGCGGGGAGATACAGCCCTCCTTCCCAGCCCCAGCTTTCTGGCTGCTGTAGCGGGGGAAAGACCCTTCTCCTCCCAGCCACAGCTTGGGGGCTGCTGCAGCGAGAGAGAGAGGGCACATCATCACATTAGATAGGTAAGACTATTGATATTAAAATGAGTTGTGTGCTTTTGTTTGTAGAACAAAAAATGTTAATTTTTTTTAATATAGCGCTTTTATCCAAAGTGCTTTACAATAGTTAGCTAACGGTACAAACAACATTTGGAAAGATCATTAAGTGGTCCACTGAGACCCTCAGCAATTTTCAAGTGGTCTGCAAAAAAAAAAAGTTTGAAAACCACTGCTTTAAGGACAGGGCTGGCCTTACTATGAGGCAAACTGAGGCAGTCACTTCAGGTGCCAGACTGTGAGTGGCGGGAGGGGGCACTAGGACCCAGAGTATAGAAAATTGTGTCTGCTGCTGGTGCATATGTATTCTCTCTGCTCTAGATGCATAGAGATGGTGGAGTGCTGTGCTGGAGGAAAGAGGGTTCAAGAGACATAACAGGCAGTCAGGAGAAAAGATGAGAGGAAATAACAGAAAGTAGCATGAGCTGCAGGGAGAGAGAGGAGGAGGAGGAGCCTCTTATGTACCTCTCTAGCACCCCCAGGAGCCTGGTCTGATTAACCACAGCTTCTCAGGGAGCTTCCTGTTTTCTATTGCCCCCCTGAATCCACTTGAAGAGAACAGGCAGTCAACTGAAGTAGTAGGAACCAGTTAGGCCCTTAACACGCTGATATCTTCCCTCACTCAGGCCCTGCTATCAGCCTGCTTATTTGTCCCCTTCAACTGAGTGTTGAGAGCCATTATAGCTGGCACAGAATAGCAGTCATGAATGAAGAAGAAAACGTCCCTCTGGGGCAGCATTCAGAAGAAGAAAGAAAGCAAAGGAAGCTTTTCTATTTAAGCAGGAATGAGCTTTCCTGAGATACATAGACACAGGCGTTCAAGGGCCCCAGTGAGGATGTGAGTGGTGAGGAGATTGTTTCCTTGTACTCCCCTATCTTTCTCTATCAATCTGTTATCTATGTCTTATACTGAGACTGTAAACTCTTTGGGACAGTGATTTTTTTATTCTATATTTGTACAGCAACAAACACAATGGGGTACTGGCCCATGGCTGGGGCTCCTAGACATTACGGTAATAATAATGAATAATAAATTTAATGTTAATTTTTAAAAATAATCCAGATCCAGTCAGAGCACAAAGAAACATTTTTACAGCATGTGTCCTAGACATTTTATAAAAGCAGACACTGTGGCAGAACTACACAGTTCCCAGAATGTAACACTGCAAGACCGTAAGTGCTCATTGCTTAAAAATAGCCACCATACCACATTAAAAACTTGGGTTATTACACCCAACTTTAGAAACCTGTGCTAAGAGGTATGATTTTATAATCCTGAAAAGTCTGTGAAGGACTATTTGGTTCATTCACACTGTGAATCAATTAGGAATACCCCTTTCAACATTCCTCCTTCTACAATTAATCTAAAAAATGGGCAATGTATACTTGGTACAAATGCTCCTATACACTTTAATAATAAAGTATTCTGTTAAGAATTTTAATGCATGTAAAGAACACATCGCCATATACACATGGTCATATACACAATACATGCCCTTATAGTTCCCTCCACAGTACATCAGCAGGACTAAAATACAAATTAAAAGCAATGGATTACTCTAAGAAATACATCTCAGAGAGCCTTTTGCCATTTTGGCACAAATTTTAATCTCTTTAATGGCAAACCTGTTTCTTTGAGATTTATTAAGGTTGAAAAGGTTAAATTATCATGCGTGCATGGTGTTCAGAACACAAAATCACTTCAAAGGGAGGCTTTGTGAATTCCTACTATGGTCACAATGTGTTAGAATGTAGAAATATAGACCATGAACTTACCTATAAATAAGAGTCAACTCACTCTTTGCTTCTCTACTCTGTTTCCTTTCCCCGTGCTGACTTGGTTATCCATATATATTTGCTTCAGGAATACCTTGAGCAAAATGTCAATATTTTTATTCCTCTGTTCTAGATAGATCCCAACCTTGCTCCAACTGAGGTTGACAGAAGTCCCATTGACTTCAGTGGGTACAGGCCTCAAATGGAGATCCTTGGTGGGTATAAACTGCCATAGCTCCATTGGCTTCAATGAAGCAACAACATTTTACACAAGTAGGGTCTGTTCAATGTGCCACGTTACACATGACTGTTTGACATGCCAAGATTTTGACTAAAATAATTGTAACCTTCTTCCAAGTGTTCTGGTATTTGAGTGATGATTAAGAGCCAGATCTTGTAGTGCTGAGGTAGTCAACTCCTATCTAAGGCTGCTGCAGTTATTGATCTCCTTTTCCTTTACTCTCTCTTGTTCCTTCATCACTGGTTTTCTCCACTCACATCTACACTATCCTCTTTTTCCACTACTCTCATCTGGTAAGCTCTCCAGCTCCTGTAGCATACCGGGTGAAATTCACCCCCATGAAGAGGCCCTACCTATACAAGCATAAGTTAAGCCCTATGTTAAAGTTGACATTTTTAAAACTGCCCACTAATTTTGGATGCCCACATCAGTCACCTAGGTGCAGATTTTCAGAGGTACTAAGCACCTACAATTTCAAGAAGAGCTGTAGGGGCTCAGCCCTTCTGAGCATCATGCCCGAGATGATTTTGGCTCAACCCTGCACCCAGTTAGAAGTCGTTTCTGAAAACATTGGCCTTGACACAGGGCTTAAGAACTGCATAAGGCCTTGTGTGGGCCCAGGAACTGGGGTAAATTTCACCCTTTGGGAGTGCCAGCCTGCGATTACATCCTTAATGTGTCTCCACTGCTGAGCCAATGCAGCCAAGCTGGGTTTTCTGTTATTGACAAGGATTAGCAGCTGTAGCAATTTAGGTAAACCACCACTTGGTTTAATCTTAAAAAAAAACCCAAAAAACAGTCTTTTAGCTGTTTCAAATGGAGCAGCACTTTTCTAAATAGCTAAAGAACTGCATTTTAAAAAATGACTTGTGAGGGTTTATCTTCCTCACTGTCATATTTGAGCCATATCAATATCAAAGCAACCAACCTGGCTGTGGTGTCAGCAGCAGTGGACATGCTAGGATTTCAAGCCAGGACTCAGAATGGTTTGGGAATTGGGCTGCTTGCCCAGAAAACACAAACTGGGGAAAAGATCAGGACAGAAGAGGAAGATGACAGGGACCAGCAAACAAAGTGAGAAAACCTGGAAGAGCAGGGAGCAGTAGAAGATGAAGCAATTGTAATCACTTGTAATGAATAGAATAAGCCCCTCTGCCCACTGGCATTTTCCGCACAGTAGTTGGGTTACAAAAGAAAAGGAGAAAGGGTAGCTTACACCAAAGCCGAAATCTCACCCACTTTATTTTAATAGAATAATGATAAATTACCATTAAGCCTTAGCTACTTTGACTTTATAAACTGATTATCTCCTTGAAATTCATCACTGAACCCCTGCAGTCCAGAGAGACAGAGCATCAGTGCACGTACAAGCAAAGACCCAATGAGCACCAACGAGTAGGCTGATTTTCAAATGTGCTGGGTACCAGCAGCTCCTATTGATGTCCTTCCAGAGCTGGTCTGCAAGGCACATACTCTCCCTGCGTTCTGATCCCTCTTGAACGCCCACTGCTACTGTGGCATAAGAGATGATTTGACTAATAATGACTAGACTGAGGACCAATTGGGGATGATCTACACCATCAATGCTCTGACTTATTGAGATATGGACAATCAAAACTTTGACCTCTCTATATCTATGTTTTCTTTCTTTCTTTCTTTCTTTCTTTCTTTCTTTCTTCTGATGAGGGGGAGGGAAGGTAAGATGTTTTCCCTGCTTTTAAATACGCTAGGCCAAGATCCACTGAAGTCAATAAGAATTTTTCTGGAGTAGAGCATGCAGGATTTGGCCTGTTGTTTTCAAAGTCAAACTATTGCAGACTTGGAGACATTGTTAGATCTTACAGTCTTTAGTACTATATGAAAAGTAAAACTTGTAGCATTCGGAAAACAGCCACAGCTGAAATATACAAGATAGTTCTCTGTTACCAGTTACCCTTTTTATTCTTGTTTCCGTAGAAATGGAGGTTGAATCAGCAAATATGGGACAAGTTATTTTAAATAACCACCATAAAGTAATTATTTTAAAGCACTTACTTAGTTTTAAGTGGTCTGACATTCATTGCCATAGAAACCAACTGACTATGGCAGCCCAGTTAATAGAACTCTCTTGTAGATTTCAACTGTGTCAGAGTGCAAGAAAATAAAGTGTTTAAAACTGTCCTAAGTGGTGGGAAAATCTTGTTTTTTATTTTTCATGATCAGAATTTTCTAAGATAACCAAACAGAATTTTACTAAACATTTCAAAAACCTAATTTTTGTAGCTGAGAACGAGCATGAAAATATTCAGCTCAAAGATAATTTTTTTGAGGGCAGAAGAGTTGTATGTGCCTGAAAACACGGATTTTAGAACTAACATATCTCCAGTGCAGTAACTGTGATGCTACAGTCATGGTGCTATAAATCTGCCTGGTTGAACATTTTACTAATAGTCTAATATTTACTGACTCAAGATTCTTCTATTATTCCACACTACTGGCTTCTTTTCTAACTGACAACACTAATTTTATTTGAGTTTCCATACAGTAAACTGTGATATGACTTTCCAATTGGCAGACTGGAAGAGGTTCAGAGAAAATTAGTAAAACGTAGCTAGGGCATGGTATGTTCTTGCTTCGCCATTCTGAGACTTCCAATGGTAACTTCATACAAATAGCTAGTTTTCCACATTTCTGGCATTATGAAATGATTTCTGTTCTCCCCAGTGCAAAAGAGAGTAAACTGATTTGAGCAGACAGAGTACTCAGCTCAGATGCTAACTTCTGTTCTCAGGAATAAATGGATTCAAGTGTGGCTGCTCCTAAGGAATAACTTCAGAGAGCAAAAGATTATGTCATTCCACTTGTATGGGTCTGGATTACAGTCATGGGTTTGGGAAGTGTTTAAACAAACACATAAGCTGTGTTCTCCCTCTGACTGGTAGATATTGTCAGCTGGCAAAAACTGCTTTCATAGGCAAAGAGTTTACCAGAAGTGAAAGGAGAAAATACATTCTGTAAATATTACTTTCTATCTATCTATGTTAGGGTTTTATATTACTACCCATTAATGTAGTATCTAAACTCCTTCAACATAAATCAATAGCAGTAATGAAGTCCTACTAAAAAGATTAGAGATAAACTCTAACAAACTGTGGCCCTGATTCAGGAAAGACACTTAAGCACATGTTTAAAGTTAAACATGTATTTTAGTCCCATTGATTTCAAGTCCTAAAATGCTTTTCAGAATAGGGATGCTTTCCTGACTTGGGACTTATATGTGTATCTGTCTGTCTATCCAGACAGATAGATGGGTAGATAGATTCCCCCAAATACATGTGGTGGTGATAGCCCTATGATAATTTGCACAGCCATATGACATAGATATGAAGTTATACATCTTTGACTACCTCACCTTGCTCTTTACCCACTCATCCATCTTCTCTGAGATTATTTGCAATATTCCAAACCTTTTAGCAGTTTCAAACAGCTGCCATATTTTAAAAGCAACCTTTCAGAGAAGTGTTACCTTCTCCCCTGGACTAGATGACCTCCTGAGGTCCCTTCCAACTCTGATATTCTCTGATTCTATGTGGATCTTCTCCCCAGAATTTCATCTGCCTGAGGGCTAGTGTGCACCAGATTCAATCCTGAACCACTAATGGATTTAAGGTAATTTTTCTCATAACTTTATAGGCAGGGCTTACATTCTCAAAGTATTTCCTGGGCCCCCCATGTTCCTCCCCCCAACATGCTATAAAAACTCCAGGTGGGTTGAAAATATTTACTCAAGCTCCACTCCAGACAGCTCCAGCTGAATTTATGGCCTGCTTATGAGCTAGAAATGTGAGCTTTATCTCATAGGAAAGGGAAGATTCCCAGCTTCCCAATGGGACATACAGCCAAGGAAGGTCTCTACACATTAAATCATAAAAATATGAATAGTTAAATATAGAAAAGCTATTTTAGGTCATTTAAAAAATTATGCCTCCCTCTGAGTCTAGTACATTGGACTCAGGATTGCTGAAGCACCTGGCTTAACAGGCAGAGGGATAAAAAAATATGGTACTGTACTTAAAACATCGGTGTCCACTGGTGCCTTGCCTATCACTCCCTTCATTGCTAACAGCAGCAGAGCTGAACTAGTGCTATCCATTGTGCAAAATTTTGTGGAAAAAAATCCCAGCATAGACAAGGTTGTTGAGTCAGTCAACTGAGAGAAAAGTAGGGAGTCAGGCAAATTCCACAACACATTTGGAGAACTGGTTCAGTTACAGGTTGTTGCTTCAGAACCAATCACCATTAATGCTTTTCATGCATGGCTAGCACTAACATTTTTATCTGATGTATCTGAATTCAGTAAAAATTAGTGGAGTCCTGACAACCTCAGGCAGGTTAGTGCAAAATGTAATTTAATTCTCTCTGCGAAACTGGACATGAAATGAAGCAAGGCAGTATTTGTTAAGCGAAGGATCTAAATTAGGAGAGAAATCGGGGAAACAAGTTTGTTTTGATCCAGGTTTTTGGTTTTGTTTCTTAAAACAGACACACCTCAGCTGAAGTCCTCGCATCCTGCGTTTTGATCCTGGGAGGAAAGCTGGAGATTGGTTAGGTTTCCCCAGAGACCCATAAGGCGGGCTAAAAAGCAGTGATCCGAGTTAGACCTACGGACTGGGCACCTTCTGCTTTGCTAATGATCGTGTCAAAAAGTCTGAAGTAGAGAAGGAATTGAAGTGTGGTGGGGCTCGCTTCGGTGCCAAGGGGTGGGGGCGGGGAAGGCTCGATTGATCTGGGTGAAGACACCAGGGGGACGTGTACCCCGTCCCCAGCCGAGGCGCCGCGGGGGAGGGAAGGGGCTCTCGCTCTCTCTCTCCTGTCAGACAGGCGGGGACGCCGCGCACGGGCGTGTTACCGCGCCCGCCACACGGGGACTAGGAAGAAGCGATGTGTGTGAATCCGGAGGGAGGTGCCGGGCCCTAGAAATGCCCAGGCGGGGGTGGAGAGGAGCCGGGGGAGCACTTCGGGACTGACTCCCGCAGGCTGTCCCGGTAGCCGTGCCCCGGGGAAAGGCTCTTCCCTTCCCCTCACACACGCAGGCGAAGCGCCGTGCCCGGGACCGGTCGTTGCCGGGACTTCCTCTTGGGGGAAACTGCGCGGAGGCGCGGGCTGGGTCGCGGCGGCTCCAGGCTCCCTCCGCCCGGCCGGCGCGCTCCGGTCCCGGGAGAGGACGGGGCGCTGGCAGGGGGCGGGGGGGTGGCTGCTGGGGAGGATGCGCTGCCAGCCGGGGGCCGGGTTCATCATGTGACTCTCCCGGGCTGCGAAGACCCCCCCCCCGCCCCCGCCGCCCCCTCCTCCCCGCACCATGCGTGAGCTGGATGCTGGGCAGCATCCAAGCCGGAGACAGGTAGAGCCCGGGCTGCTCCTCAATCTCCTGTACTGCGTGTTCCTAGTGGGGACCAAGGAAATCGAGGCGCTGACAGACTTCTCAGGTAAGGCAGCGTGGCCATGCCCTGCCCAGGGCTGGCAGGACCCCCTGGGGCTGGGAGGAGACAGGGGCACTCAGTAACAGGTGGGCATGGCCCTAGCATGCACTGGGGGAGGAGGGGGTTGCGCGCCTTTCTGCCCAACAAGCGGGTGTCAGGACCAGGATCAGGGGGTGTGACTAGGAGGGGCTCCTCAATACAGGGTATGCCCAGCATTGGCTCATCAGCAGCGGGCATGTCCAGGATTAGGGTGCCCAGCTCTCAACTCAGCAGGATATGTGCACAGGGCTAGTGTGTGCCCAGCAAGGATGGGTGGGTGTCAAGGAGTAGGTAGGTGAATGTCTGGGAGGGGCTCATGGGTAGAGCATTTACTCCGGGTTATGGTGCATCCTGGAGTGGTTCCTTATGAGCAGTGCGTGCTCTGCTAGAAAGGTATCATGATAGATGAAAACACCAGGACATTTTACTTTGGCTACATTGTCTGATTTCCATTTTCCATTTAAGCTATTCAGGTCATAAAGGATGATTTTGGAATCAGTGAAATTTCTAACTTACCATTGCTTTGGAAATCACATTTAGGGGTTTAGTTTTAACCTTTGGGCCTGCCTTGGGCATAGATGGTAGCTGTACAAAACCCATATTTAGACACAGGGCAAAGATTAGTCAAAGGGAGAACACAGGCTACCTCTCCACCACAGATCAGTTAAAAGGAGAGACCCACTAACTCTGTAGCATTGAGCAAGATCATGCCCATTCTCACAGGCTATTAGGCCTACACCACAAAAGTTAGTAAAAGCATGATGCAGACCTTCTGGTGCTATAGAATTACTTAAAGTGGAGGACATAGGAAGAGTGGGTTAAAGGGTTTCAGGGAAGCAGCATGGGAAGCAGTGTGACAGCTTTAATCATTCGGCACCATCAATCTCTTTTCAAACAAAACTGTGAGCACACAATTTGGTAGTGAGTAAGAGCCTGTGCCACAGTCCATGGGAGTCAATGGAAAGACTCTCACTGACTTCCATGGACTTTGGATCAGACTCTAACTGAAGAGATCATACAAAAATCAGTTCTGAGAACAGTGGAAACACCAGTCCCCCATCAAATTGACATGTGGCTGATAATGCAAGGGAACTATTTCTTAATGCGAAATGTAAAAAGCTTTTGGAAATTGTACTGATGCTGCTGCTTATTTTAAGCAGAAAGAAGGGACAACATGTCTGTTGAAGATTACTATTTGTTACATTTATTCTGTTACATGACATAGGAGATTTCATTGTTGTTATGAAAGTACTTAGAAGATCAGCTGTTTGCCTTTGCATATTTAATAAAATGCTTAGTATTCCTCTCATAGCTGCACCCTTACCAAACTGTAAGGCATTACAATCTGCTCACATTTTTTCTTAATGCAGCGATGTAATCCGTAGTGATAAAGAAAAAAATCAAAATGTTAGTGATCCCTTTAAGGGAAAAAAGAATGCTGTCCAGAACAATAAAAGCAGGTTTTTCACTAGTTCTGAATTAGTGAAACTGTAAGTCAATGTTTTCTCCTATGGCAAAAGATAAACCTCACAATTAAAAAGCAGAGTGTAACTTTCCAAATCCTAATCAGGTGCACTAGGACAAAGTTAATATATCATGAATAATATTAATATATTATTATACATTAACATAGTTAATGTTAATACTCTAAAATGCTGGTGGGTGGTTGTGCAGGGGCTGGACATGTTTATTTTCTCAAATGTAGGAAAAATAGTTTGTACTATTGCTTCAAATTGAATAAAAGTGAAAATCCTATTTCTGAAGAAGCATACCTAAATTGTAGAGAACAAAAGTTATATGTTACATTACTACCCTTAGATTCCTTTCACATGTAAAATGCTTTTAAATACTTGTTATCTCACTCTTACGTGTTTTGTGGCTTAACTCCCAGTTATTGGTGGTAGTGCTGGAGTTACTAATGTAACTGTCTATAAGTAAGAAAAAAATATTAAAATTCACATTTTCCGTTTCTAATAGCAACTGAATTCAAAAATATCCCTAGATCCTCTCACAAAAGACAATTCAAACTTGAAAATAAGTTATTTCGATAAGGAAATCAAGGTAAATTTCAAAAGTACTTACGTAATCAGTATTTAATTGTTCACAGAGCTATCCAAATAAATGAAATGAATCAAGACAGTTCCTTTCCCCCAACCCAGAATCCAACTTTAAAAATATGCCATACAGACAACGTTGTAAGTAAAAAGTAGACAAGCCTTTTAAATTCCAATCTATTGCCAGCAGGAACTGGTGACATTTGTAGGCATTACAATCTGCTCACATTTTTTCTTAATGCAGGGATGTAATCAGTAGTGATAAAGAAAAAAATCAAAATGTTAGTGATCCCTTTCAGGGAAAAAAGAATGCTATCCAGAACAATCCAAGCAGGTTTTTCACTAGTTCTGAATTAGTGAAACTTACAACAGGTAGTGCAGGCCAAGAGCTGTCAGAAAATCCTCAAGAAGTAAGATGAAACCTGTAAATGCTATCCTGAGTCTGCTTAAAACTAATATACCTGTTAAGGAGCTCCAGGCTATGCAACAGCAAAAACAAGTACTGAGTTTCTAAACTTGCTGACTTTCCTTATACTTTCCCTTCCTTCCTCAACAAAAGCACACAGTTGATTTTCATAAGCCTTGTTGAGTTTGTGAAAACAAATCTGCCTCTTTTAAAGAAACAGTACACTATTGGCACAAAAGACTTGTAATAAACAAAACAATCTCTCTTAGGCAGATTCCCCTTCCCATCTCCCATGTGTCCCCTCTGCTCTCAAGGACAGATGTTAAAAGAAGCTGTGCTGATTTACATCAGCTGAGGAGCTGGCTCTCACATGCATGTTCACTTTTTGGAGAAGGTGAATCTAACAGCAAAATCTCCATGCAGCCTGGTGTGCATTTTCTTTTGAAAACCATGTCAGAGCAAAAGAAACTGAAAGAGTCAAAGGGTCATTTAAGTGTTCCGTACAGTTGAATCCAGTAGTGAGAGATTAGTGATGCACACGGAGTTGGAAGGAAAGTTGCTTAAGCTTTTTCTCCTCTTCACAGATCTTGAGCTTTTATACTAAGATTATCAGGTGGCATACTTTCTTGGTTCACTGATCTTTTCGCTCTATGTGATTCTAGCATCAAATCTCTACCTCAGCAGCCCCAAACTGGGTTGCCTCTCTTTCCTCCTTCTCCTGGCATTCTGATGGCTTCCTCTAATCACTTCCCAGCCTGCTGTGATAGCCTGCATGAAACAACAGTACATTTACCCTTTTCTTTTTTAAATACATTAAATTGTGCAGTCAGTACTAACCTGGAAGTTGGTCCGTCCTTTGTTGGTCACAGGACCAAATTCTCACCACATATGCAAAGGTTTGGAGCATAGAGTTGGGCTTATACAATGGAAAGATACAAAAGAACAATGACATTTTAGGCAAAACAGGGAAGGTAGGGGTTTATTTTTTTAAAAGTGTTCCTGGTCATTTTTGAGAGGGTCGCTACAGTAGCTCAAAGACCCCAGCACACTGGGCTATCTTGCTTTCTCCGTACCTTTCAGGGTCAGCCCAAGCTGCTTACCACAGCCTTGACACGGTGGAGGCCCAAGACTATAACAGGGTCAAGGCAGCCATCTCACAGGTTTTTGATCTCACCACCAAAATCCACTGGCAACGTTATTATCGGGAAAGGTTTCTCCAGGGTGCCCGGCTGCAGGCTATGGTCTAGCACCTTAAGGAGCACTGCTTGAGGTGGCTTCAACCTGAAAAGCAAACCAGGGAGCAGATCGCCGAACAAGCAGAGTTGCAGCAATTTACACAGATTCTCCTGACCAGCAGCTAGGAATGGGTGTTATAACACCCGTGGGGCCTTGGCTGATGCAACTAGGTTGTTGGAGAACTTTCTGGGGGCAGGTGGCACCACAAGAGCTGGGTGGTGGCCAGAAGGCCCTAAACACAGGGTCTCCCTGTCCCCAGGATCCAGAGACTACTGAGGGCAGCACGTCCCACTGAACTTGGGATTTTACCCTGACCCACAACCCAGCCACAGCTTGGATAGGACCCTTTGAGTGTGGGCCCAGGGGACCAAGCACTCCAAAGAGAAACCCAGCCCTGATGGGGGAACTGATGGGGACACCCCATCACCAGTGCTGGGAAAGAATAGAGTGAGCCCCTTGACCAAACCCTGCTTCTCATGCGAATGGCCAGACCATTTCTGTCAAGATTTCCCCTACCTGGTCTGCTCCTATGGGCAGGTCTGGATGGCGGATACCCAGGACAGAAAGAAAATGCCAGACAAAATGGTAATTCCTGTGCAGGCTAATGGGGTGGCCATACTGGCATTGATAGGTTCTGGGTGTAGCCAGACAATGGCCCAAGTACACCTACACACCATCTATCTACAGTATGTCCATGGAGATATATGCCCATACCCCACTAGGGAAGTGCAGCTCACGATAGGTGAACACTCGAGGAAAGTGTGGGTCAGGGTAGCCCGTGCACCGGCTTATCCAGTGATTCTGGGTCAAAACCTGGAAGATTTTAAGGAGATTCTAAAATCCTGGGATAATGACTTGCTGAGGGAGAAGACCCCCAAGGGGGGACCCTGAGTCCCTGAGGTCAGGAAACCTAGCTTGAGTCAGGGATGAAGAGGACCTCAAAGAGAGCCTGTCCCAAAAAGAACCACCACCAGGGAGGCAGAAGGCCTCCCAGTCTCAAGACTGGATTTGCTGATGGCCAAAATAGATTTTATAAGTGCACAGAAAGAGGACCTGACTCTCAGCCAGGCATATGAGCACCTCACAGGCGTGAATCGGGACGTGGCAGACCCATGGCTGCTGCAACTATGCCCTCACTTTGAGCTATGGGAGGAAAGAATGTACTGGATGCCCAAACAGGAGAAATACAGGTGCTAGAGCTGACACATCCAATACCCTGTGTGGGTCAGATTGAGCAAGAGAAAACCTTCAATCAGGTAACCCTTAGTGTTTACTGACTAGGGTACATGGAGATGATAAGGATTATTGTGCTTCATGCCCCGAGGGCCACCTGACCAGGTCCACAATACCCCTGAAAGCCCCGCTCATCACCCTCCCGGTGGTTGGAACCAACTTCAAAAGAATCAGCATGGGTTTGATGGGACCACTCGGGATGACGACAACCGGGTACCAATATGTTTAAGTGGTAGTGGACTGTGCTGAGGCCATCCCCCTTTGAACTTGCGCAGCCACTCCCATCATCCCTGAGCTGCTGAAGCTATTCACCCGGGCTGGGGTACCGAAGGAGATCTTAACCAATCAGGGGAGCAACATGACTTCAAAAGTGATGAAAGAGCTACGTGATCTCTTAAAGATGAAGATCTTAAAGATGTCAGTCTATCACCCTCAGATGGACAGGCTAGTGGAGTGCTTCAATAAAGCCCTAAAAGGGATGCTGAGGAAGATCATGGCCCAGGATCCATGGCATTGGGATAAGTTGCTCCCACCTCTTCTTTTTACTATCTGCGAGGTGCCTTAAGCTTCCATGGAGTCCTCGTTTGAGCTTCTGTATGGGAGACTACCCGGTGCGGTGCTAGACCTCCTCCAGGGGACATGGGATGAGTAGCCACCACTTAAACTCAGTGTGATTCAATACATAATCTGCCTGCAAGAGGATTTGGAGAGGTTAGGGGCATTTTCCCTGGGAAAACTTGCTGCAGGCCCATGAGGACCAAGAATGAGCCTACAACAGAGGGGCCCGGATGAGAGAGTTCAGGCCCATCGATAGGGTCCTGCTGCTCCTTCTGACCTCAGGGTCGAAACTGATGGCTCAATGGCAAGACCTATTCGAGATGCTAAGAAAAGTAGGGACAGTTATTTATGAGATACATCCGCCCAGAAAGTGACGGGAGATACAAATTTACCATGTCAACCTGCTAAAAGCCTGGTTTGAGTTGGAGAGCCTACTCATAGTACCATCTCTGCCCGAGCTGGAACTTGGCTCGCACTTCCCCACAGGACAAGACACTGGACTGATTCCACTGGAGAAGACTTTCAGCCAGAGCAAGAGCGCAGGTGCAGCAGTTGGTGGAAACCTTTCCCTTGGTGCTCACTGCGCTACCTGGGCATGTGGATCTGTTACAACCTCACAGAAACCAAGCCAGGGGAAAAGGTCCAGGAGAACCCCTGGCTCCTGCGAAGGAAGATGTGGGAGGCAGTCCACTAGGAACTGCAGACAATGTTGAAATTGGGGTAGTAGAGGAGTCCCATATGAGTGGAGGAACCCCATTGGGCTGGTACTGAAGAGCAGCTGGTCAGTCTGCTTCTGCATCGATTTCTGGTATGTGAATGCTTTATCAAAGTATGATGTGTACTCAATGGCCCAGGTAAATGAGCTAGTAGACAGACTGGGGGCCCCCAAGTATATATTTACCCTTGACCTAACAAAGGGTTACTGGCAGATTCCCCTAATTGCCTAGTCACAAGAGAAGGCTGCCTTCTCCACACTGTTTGGATTATTCCAATTTAAGATCATACCCTTCGGCCTACATAGGCCGTGGCCACCTTTCAGTGCCTAATGGATCAGGTGCTACTACATACATTGATGAAATTGCCATTTACAGTCGGGACTGGAATGACCATCTAAGGCATGTGATGGTGATATTGCAGGCTTTTCAGGAGGCAAGGTTAACGTCTAACCCAGTCAAGTGCAAGCTGGCCTGCTGGGAGGTGACATATCTGAACTACCTAGTTGGGGGCGGGCCTCTAAGGCAGGTAGTCAGCAAAATGCAGGCCCTAGAGCAATGTGCCATACCATCCACAAATTGCAGGTGCATCACTTCCTAGGTCTTGCCAAGTATGACAGATTCTTTGTGCCCAATTTTGCCACCATTGCAGCACCCCAACTGATCTAATAAAGGACACCAGCCTGAATATGAGGGAGTTCATGGCCTGAAATAAGGCATTCTGTGAGCTAAAAGATCAGCTGAGCCAAGAGCCAGTGTTCGCGTACCCTGACTTGATCAAGAGGTTCATGCTACAAATGGATGCCTCCAAGGTAGGGCTAGGAGCAGTTCTTTCCCAGGACATTGACGGAAAGGAGCACGCCATACTGTACCTCAGCCAGAAACTATTTCCACAAGAAACATCCTACTTGGTCATTGAGGAGGTGGCCCTGGCAGTAAAATGGGCTGTGGACATCTGAAGATATTATTTGTGGGGGAATCCCTGTTTCTTAGTGGTGGACCATGCACTGCTATGGGGGCTACGCTCTGCAAGGGTTGCCAACACCAGGATCATGCATAGGTACCTCTCCTTTCAATCTTACATCTTCCAGATATGTCACAGGGCTGGGAAGGACCATAAAAACACAGACATTTTTTTTTTTTTTTAAGATGTGTCGGGGGGACTCCAGCCCAGGATCTGAGGTGGGAGGCTGTGTGACAGTGTGTATAAACCCCTCTCTGGACAGAACAGGTTTAAAGAGGAGCTCCGAGCTCAGGAGGCTCTGTCTTTGCTGAGAATACTCCACTGGAGGTGGAGTTTAGAAGGGAGTCAGACAGCTCAGCTGGGCGTAGACAGAGCAGGAAGAAAGACCCACTTTGAGAGTTGTGGAGGAGGAGGAGGACCACGACATAGCCAGATCTAAACCACGAGAAGGCATGCTGATGGATGGCAGCTTTTATAGGTCGGAGGCGGGTAGGCGAGCCTCGAGGTAGCACTTGCAGGGACAAACTGCCACATGCCCTGAGAAAGAGGGAGGTAGGAAGTGGCCCAGGGAGGCTAACTTAAGGCATCCCAAGGTGAAAGACACTGAACAGGCCTCACTGGGTCCTGAGTTGACACCTGGTGAAACAGGAGGGCCTGGGTTCCCCTACCCTTTCTATTGCAACTACTAGGTGGATGGCTGCCAGTGGCAGCAACCACTGGGTGGCAGGCATCGAACCTATTCACAACCCTCTTCTCCCAATTCTGCTCATATAATAATTTTGCAGGATCACCTCACAGTATGAAGGCAATATAACGTACACAGGATTTGTCTCTTTCTTTTTCATAAGAGTCACATTGGCATCTAGGGCTATGGGTGGAATTTTCAATCTCCACACATTTGCTACCACAAATCAAGTTTAGACGTGGTTTTGCCTTTTCTGTAACCCCCTCTAGGGTTATGTAGTCACATATGCTTGTTCTCACAGTATTCCTTAGTCTGGCTTTCAAATACAGAAATAGGGTTTCTCTAGGTATATCTTCATTTTATGAACAGTGTTATCTGAATAATACAGGTCGTGAAAATCCATGCCCCCAGTGTCAGGGTTCTAAACCACTTCATTGGGTAGAAAAGGCTGAGTATCAAAACTTTTCATGTTACATTTTGGAAACAGGACATATCTCATGTAGAAATTGTCCACATGAAGATGTAAAATACATTGGTTTAAAGATCTACATAGTCTGTACTTCTTCAACAATTGTTTGATGCAAGATAGAGAATATTTGTTGTGATGTCTGCTATCCTAATGCCATTTTTTTTTAGTTAATCCCATCCATATATTTAAACACTGGGAACTGAAAGCCAAGGGCTTGAAAAACAAATGTAGGGTCTGATCCAATGCTCAGTAAAGATAATGGAACTCTTTCTTTCCATTGACTTCCATGGGAACCAGACTGGGCCTGTGGCTAGAGCGCTCTTTTCTTCCCTCTTAGCTATTCACCAGAGGAAGTGTAAGGCCCCAGTTCTGCAAAGCATTTAAGCTCATACACAAATTCATCCCTATTCAGCAGAAGCATGGGTTTATCTTTAAGCCCATGCTTAAATGCTTTGCCGAATAGGGATGATTTGCTGAATCAGGGCCTAAATCAGAGGACCCCAAACTGTGGGACACCGCCCCTGCCGAGTTACACAGAGGAATATTTGGGTGCATGGTGGGACTTGGGCCAGCCCCCATGAGAGGCAGGGAGGGAGCACCACCCAGCCCTGCTCTGTCCCCAGCTCCACTCTGCCCCCAGCCCTGCTGCAGCCCCACATCCAGCCGCAGCCATGCTCCTGGCCCCAGACCCTCCCCCATCTGTGGCCCCACTCAGCCACTTTACCCCTGTCCCCCTGCACTGCCCCCCGGAGCTACAGAGCTGTTCCCTGCCTGGTTCCCTGTGGGGGGGCGAAGACAGGGATAAGGGGGAGGGGTGTGACTGTGAAGAGTTTGGGGATCATTGTCCTAAATGCACATTATTTCGTCAGTGGTAACTTGCAACTTTCATATCTGAGAATGGGTCAAAATTCACGCAGAAAATTGAAGACTTTCTGTTATGCTAAATCATCTCATTTCTGAGAGCCACCATCACAAATACTTAGTTCTTTGCTCATTAGAGAATGCTGGAATTGTGATGGGTCACAAGGGTTTCAAGAAGGTTGTGGTCATCTGACCCTTATATATGGAATTACCTCTTTACCCCAGTTCATGAACCACCTCTCTTCATCCAGATCTCTTCTGAAAACCCATTTTTTTTCTGTGTAGTCTCCAAGAAGTAAGTCTGTAATAGAAAACCAAAAGAATCTTAATGGAACCTCAAGATGTGCACAGATTAAAAGGGAGTAATCATGAGAGCTTATACCTGGGTTGGAGAATTATTTTGGGGGTAGAAGAGGCGAAAGAAGCAGTCTATAGTTTTGATAGCTCCAACACTTTTTGTCTTAGTCCACTCACAAAGACATCTGTTTTTTCAAGAACAATTCAGGCAGAAATAATCACTGCTTTAACAAATCAGGCTTGGCCTTCTACCCCAACAATATAGAGCAAATGGAGTCAATGAAAAGTAAACAAAAACACTCAAGAAACATCAGCTGACCACGCAATCCTTCTGCACAATAAGTTTCCATTAATTTCCATTAATTAACACAATCCAGATTCTCCTAAACACAAAGAAAGCAAGTGAATGCCATTTTATTTGGGCCTTTTAATAAAGCAGTAAGAATTTCAATGGCCACAGCAATGCAGCATTTGTTTTATTGACTTACCATGATAGCAGGAGATAGAATCCTGTATAAATCCACTGAGTAAATTCTGTTGACTCGTAGTAAGTGATGCTTGGAACTCAACCAAAATATTAAGAGAAATGGTAAGAGGTGTAATTTCTTGATATTGTTTGAAAAGGTTAGGTGCAAATGTTGGTTGCTATATTTAAAGGAAAACATTTGTTCCATGTTGATAAGAAATGGATGAAAACATCAGAGTTCTGGTCTGAACTGGTCTACGGTTAAGGATCTGAGATTTGGTGCTGTGAAATAGAGGTATACACCCAATGTGAGGGTTTAGTTAGATGTGGGTGTCTTGTGTCAGGTCCATCTCTATATTTTTTGAGTCTGCCTTTTAGACTGTTAACTCCTTGAGACAAGAACTTGCTTTATTTTTGTGTCTTCTAATGCACTGAGCATATTGTTGGCACATAACAAATTTATATTCTCTATGTCAAAGGAAAAGCAAATTTCATAAAACAAATGTATTGATTAGCTCCTCCTGCCTTTATACTACAATTCAAGCTGATAAACATTTCAGTGGGATAGGACTTTCAGGTGACTTCAGCTTTATTAAGGAAAGTGGGTACTAATTCTAAAGAAATACTAATCCAATTTCTTATGCAATATGTTTCACATTTCTCAGTAACGTTCTCTAGGTTTATAACTAACCACTCCCCAAGAAAAAGTACTTTAATCAGTCACCAACTATCAGACTTTTTTCATCTTCCAGCCAATCAACAATTATAATTAAAATATTTTTCTTCATTACCAAACATAAAAAAAAATATTGTATTGTCTTAGAGAGAACTAGAGAGGCACAACTAGGCATGGTTGTCCCTTATTTGTTCAGCATTGTGAGTCACTTCATCTGAATTTCTGTGCCATTTTAAGAGAGCTGTTTAAAAGATCCATTGTGCGGCTTTTGGCAACAAAAAGAATACCAGCACTGTTTGGACACTAATTTAGAATTAATTTTAAAACATAAATTGTAACATAAAGCCTGGTGCAAAATCCATTTAAGTCAGTGGAACATTTCCCAAGGATTTCAGTGGGCTTTGGATCAGGGCCCTAAAGAATTGTAGACTATTTTTTTTTATTTATCTTTGTTCACTTGCTGGAAGACATGAGTTAGATTTTCAGATTCATTTTGCATTTTTGGACCACAGCAAAATTTTTGGTCTTTCAGTTTCTCCAATCTAAAGTTGAATTGAGTAAAAAAATAAAAGTGAACCCAATTGCTGCACTAATGCAAGTAATCCAGCCATGAAGATAGCTTTTCAGCCTTGTTCTAGTGTATTGTTACTGACATCTTCTCTGCCAGGGGACTGTAGGCCACCCTTGCAAGAGAATGGATTAAGTGATTCCCTGCCTCACCTCTAACTCATGTGATCCTATGTCATGTGAATTTTAGAGAGTGAGATATAAACTAGGACTGTTTAAACCCCACAGAGTTTCATTCACAGTGGTGTTTGCAAACTGAACCCTGCCTTGTGTTTCTTGAGGGATTGACCCCAGCAAGCTTGCATGCAGATTCAAGTTCGCAAACCCAAATTTTCAAATGAATATTTTCCTACAGACTCTAGGATCCTCCTACTTAAAATCTTTGGGGTGCAATGGTTTCCTGCTATCTCCTGGGCATGGTTGCCTCCTTCCTCAATCTTCAGAAGATGATGTCACCAGCTATGTATTTCTTTCATCTTTTATTTACCAGGGTGCTAGCCAGAGCTACTGCCCTCAGATACTTGAGGGTAAGACTGAGGTCTTGAGGCAAGTTCATTCCTGCTGTAACTCCATTGGATCCTCTATTTTGGCTTCAGTGGAGTCACACCCATGATGACTTTGGCCTTTACATGTCAAACTTCAGTCAGAGTTATAATAGGTAAGATAATTATGGTCCACAAGACCTGTTTATGAAATAAAGGAAAGGAAGTGTTTTGCTCTAGGAAAATGTATGTTAAGAAAATATTTTACTGTAGCTAGTGACTATAATCTTCATCACTACAGTCTACTGGGATTGCTACACCTATAGTAAAACACTTATTTTTAATATTTGCTTATGAAGGGCCTGCTCCTCCAGCTCTCATTGAGATCAATGGCAAAACACTCAGGATCTGGTCCTAACAAAGCAAGACAGTCAGAACTTAAGATCTGGAACTAGCATTTTCTGGTTGCAGCTCTGCTGAATTCTGGACTAGACATCTGAGAACGAGAATTCTAGGGTTACCAGTTTACCATTGTGCTTTCAAAGCGAACATCTGCCCATTACAAAGGGTTAAGATAACACCAAGTGCTGGCACAATGCCTAAAATTAAAAATAAGATGATTATACAAGCATTCTTTCCCTTGCGTGACAGCACAGCCTCTCATGCTGCCACTGTGGGAATGGGAATCTCCAACCCACGCTGCTCTGGGGGGCTCCATAGGGATTCCAGAAATGTTTACAATTCACAGTGAAAACAAAATGATAGAGTTAGCTTCATGTTGCAAGTTGCGTAGAGGTGGGGGGAAGAATCATATCTGAAAAACTAAGGAAATGGGAAAACTTAAGTAAAGCTAATGAGTATATGCAAAAAATAAAATCTAACAAAGCAGACACTCTGTCATTATGCTCAGCGCTGTACAGAATGTGGAGTAGACAAGGTCCCTTTCCAAAGAAGATTACCATTGAATAAGACTATTGGACTAGGACTTTTGAACTATGCATCCTGGAAAACTGCTTCAGGGAACTTGGGGGAAGAAAGAACCAAATTCTGGAACAGACAAATCGGATTGCTCTGAATTCCTGAAAGTAATGTTTTTCATGGAGGACTTCCCCCTCTGTCCTAAGCATTAATATTAAAGAGAACACGCTATACCTATAGAAAGAGCTTAAAGAACACCTGGGAGATGGACTAATAAGAGTTACATTGACTCTTTGCTAGCTGCGAGGCCCCTTTGTGAAGAATATTAGCTAACTTATAGGCAATGGGAAGGAAGATCCCTCGCTGCGTACCTCACAATCAAAAGAGTTAATGTACACATATAGATCCTGATTCTCCCCTCGCTTTCCCATCTATACCAGTGTAAAACTGATCTACCCTGGCATAAGTGAGAGATGAATCAGGCCCTTTATGTCTGCCACCACTAATTTTTTTTCCTGGAAACAGAGCTGATGAGAGGAGCATTCCCATTTTACCTGCCAAACCTGTACTAGACAAAGCTTTCTTTTATCACTGGACACACTGCTGCCATCTCCAGCCCACTCTTCTTGCATAAAGTCTACTTGTATAACTCATTCTTTTTCATTCTGGGGGAGGTTTACACTCAGTTCCTCATGTAACTGACTGTTATCATTCATTATTGTTATTAATATATATTATTTGTATTGCAGCAGTGCCAAAACATGCTAGGCTCTATCTAGAGCAATATGAAGACATCACTGTCTTTAACCAGAAGCTTAACTTTGCTTTGATGGGCAAACCCCAAACTTTCGTTCCCTCTTGATTTTCAGACCAAGATTGCATGCCAGTTTCAGCCTGCTCAATTGCCACCTACTTTGCTTATGTACAACAAGCATGTGCATGCACGAAAGCAGTGATTTTCATGTCCACAGAGGTAGATGGCAGCTATCCATATAGCTATCCAATGCACATGCTCAAGTCTTTGATTTACACGTGTATGTGGTAATGCCTGCAGTAAGCTGTAACGCACTTGAACACATAATCTCAGTTTGAAGATCAGTCCTCTAATGTTTTGAGTATGATCATTCCTTCTCTTACGTTCTTCCTAAATGCTGCTTCTTCAAACTCAGGCATCCAGAACTCTGCAGCCAAATTACTTTTTCACTCCAGGAAGCAGGAACACTGAGTAACAACTTAACCCTCTGTCATTTTTGATGGCTTCATAGTTTTTTCTAAATCCAATTCATGTGTCTCTCCATGGACATGTTTCATGCTACCTCTCTATGTTTGCTTGCCTGTTTCCTGTCTATTTCACTCATCTCCTCTCTCATACCTCCAAAGGTAGAGAATTATTCATTTGTGCTGCCCCTTTTATGGCCCTTTTCCCCTCATTCATCCCCTTGAATGACTTTCCTGCTTCAAATTTCACCTTAAATCCTTTGTTTTATGGTAATGATGATTAACTTTCTCTGAAAACTGTTTTGTGACATCATGAGTGGAGATCACTGTATGCGACATTAGTACTGTATTGTAGCACAGTGAAACTGAGCCGATTAAACCCACTTTCATTTCAGCACTGCAAAGTGGTGAAGCTGCAGTACATAGTCGGTGGTATTAGCTGGATAGAGCCACCAGAAATGGTCAAGCAACCTGTACAGAAATTATAATTCTTGGAGCATTATTAATCAATTATTTAACACTGCTAGATAGCCCTGCACAGTGTCCTTTTGGGGCAGCAGTTCCAGCTGCAGACCAGCTGAGAATCAGTCACTTTCTGGTAACTTAGTGGGAGAAATCCTGGGTCCTTTGAAGTCAATGGGAGTTTTGCTGTTGACTTCAATGAGGCCAGGATTTCATCCTGTCTCTCTACTTATCAGTAAAGGAAATGTGGCTGGGTAGCTATTGCTAAAAATTCACCCATGGAATAGCCAGTGTCCAGAGATAATTCTTCAAGAATTGACTAATATCTCAGTTGTAGTCGAGCTTATCTGTGGTTTAGTCATCACTGGGAGAGTTCTCCTCTTCTGAGTCTGTCGATCCTGCCCAGACAATTTTTTCTGGCTGTCGGCACAATTCTTGGAAAAACTGCAGGAGTTGATGGAGATTTATAAAATGGATTAGCTTTTTGGGACTCCAGCAATAATATGTGTGGTATTTCAGTCTATTTTCATCTGAAATGAATTAGCATCTCTTAAAAAATGGAGAACAAATTACTATGCTACTCAAACTAAATTGAACTATGAATTATACCCAATATAATAAACATACATAAAGGCCTGATTCAGAGAGCTGCTAAGTGCTGTGGGCCTTTCAAATTAGGCTTTAAAAATAAATGTTTGCAGAATGCATTTGTGATAAAAAGGCATTCTATTAGTAAACTCTTAGATTGCTTTTAATATGTGCCAGGTATTATCCTCAGAACTCATGATTATGTTCTGACAGTGCCTTTCTTTACTAAGGGTGAAAGGCATCCCACTGCAGTGGGCCTGCACAAAGCTTATGCATCACTTTAACAGTATTTTGAGGGAGATGAGTGATGCACAGGTCTTAGGCTGGCCACATACACAGAGGTGAATTAATCCCAAGTGGAATGATATTATTCTGGATAAATACAAACTAATGAATTCCAATGCTTTGTATGGTCAATTACAGTATTTGTGCTATTTTATGATACACTGGAGTATTTCCAGACTTTCTGATGTTTACATTTGTAAACTACAACATTTCAATTTCCAGACTTTAAAACTTAAAAATAAAATTCTCCCTGAATTTCCTGACTTTCAAACTTTTTTAAATTAACTGCTACATCATTCTAAGAATGTCATCTGAAGTGGATCTTAGCCCACGAAAGCTTATGATCCCTAAGATCTGTTAGTCTATAAGGTGCTACACGACTTTGTCTATTTTAAATTGAGAGATCTATTTACAATCTTAACTCTATTTAAGCAAGGTTGCGGGTTTTGAGCTGAGGTTGTCTTTATGGTTGATCAGTGCCATATCTTCTTTGCAATAAGAAGTGACAGTGAGAGGCCAACTTGCCAAATCTCTAATGATCTCATCCTAGCTAAAGCTCAGACCCAGTATTGCACCTTCCTTCTCCAGGGCATGCCAGCCGCCTTTGACATCATCAACCAGGCTCTTCTTGACATCTTGTTCTCTTGGCTTGTATAACTCTATCCGTTCCTGGTTCTCCTTTCACCTCTCTAGTCACTCATTCAGCGTGTCCTTTGGAGGATCCTCCGCATCTACCCTCCAGTTGTCTGTGGGGATTCCACAAGCTCTTTTCTTGGTCCTCTTTTCTTCTTCCTCCAAACCTTATCCCTGGTCATTTTATTTGTAAACCCAAATTTAACTACCATCTCTATGCTAACTTGCAGATCTACCTTTCTACTCCAGAATTGTCGCCTTCTGTCCAAACTAAAATCTTGGCCTAGTTACATTCATAGCATACACACAGAAAAGTCAAACAACCAAAAAATACTGCTTACAAAAGTGTAACACTGCTTTATTTCTTAGAATGCAGGTAACATATGAGAACTCAAAAACAAAGAACAACAAAGCAAGTTGCTGCCTAAACCAACTCAGCCACCTTCCTCTAGGCCAGGGGTAGGCAACCAAAGGTGGCACATGAGCTGATTTTCAGTGGCACTCACACTGCCTGGGTTCTGGCCACTGTTCTGGGGGACTCTGCATTTTAATTTAATTTTAAATGAAGCTTCTTAAACATTTAAAAAACCTTATTTACTTTACATACAACAATAGTTTAGTTCTATATTATAGACTTGTAGAAAGAGACCTTCTAAAAACGTTAAAATGTATTACTGGCACGTGAAACCTTAAATTAGAGTGAATAAATGAAGACTCGGCACATCGCTTCTGAAAGGTTGTTGATCCCTGATCTAGGCTGTCTGGCTGCAGGCTGATTGCTGCTCCCAGAGCACACACTTCCCTACAGAGTTCCCTAGCCTGTAAGCAGGACCAGGAACCCTTCACTCATTCCCCATGCTCTTACAGTGATGGCTTGCAATTTCAACACCGTCCTCAATACAATAGAGGCCTCTCTCTCAGACATCTCCTCGTGGATGTCTAGCCGTCAGTTCAAGCTCAGCATGGCTCAGGTCAGGTGGGGCACTGAGACAGCTGGGTGTGGAGGCAAGAGTGTGACTTGAGGGATGGGGGCGAGGGGAGGGAAAGAGGCTACAGAAGCTGTTGCAGCAACCAGGCTTGGCCTGAGGAGCAGGTAGGAACTGGGGTGATTAGGCCAGGGCTGGGAGCAACTACCCCTGGCCCAAATCCCCAAGACCCTTCTTCCCAACCTGGTGCCAGCTGTCCCCCTCCTCCAAATTATCAGTAGCTTCCTTCACATGCCATGCAGAGCACCACCCTGCTCCCCCTCCTATCCCTGTCACCTCAGCTGTCCTCCTCTCCTCACACGGAGCACCCATCCTAACTTTCTCTGACATCCCAACTTCTTCCCACTCCCTCTGAGTCTCCCCGTTCCCCATATTAGTACATTTAAATTTCCATGGACACCTCCACCCCTCCCATTCAAAGCAACCTTCTGCCGCCTTTGGATGGTTTTCCTAGTCTAGTGCTTTGACCGTGTCACACATCTCTTTGAATCCCTCCATTGGCTCCTCCCTTCTCAATTGCATCCGACATAAGCTGCTTGTTTTCAAGGCCCTTCACAGTCAATCCCCCCTACCCATCATCATGGTGTCGGTGCTTGCCTCCACTCGCCCCATAATAGTAGCCTTCACTGCTGACTTGTTACATTGTCAAATGAGCACCTTCGTGCTTTCCCCCATGCTGCCCTTCTTGCTTGGGAGGTGCTCCCCATAAATATCCACAAAGCTATCTCGTTGTCCCCCTTCAAATACAGGAACTCCTCACTTAACGTTGTAGTTCTGTTCCTGAAAAATGTGACGGTAAGTGAAACAATGTTAAGAGAATCCAATTTTCCCATAAGAATTAATGTAAATAGGGGGTCTTAAGGTCCAGGGAAATTTTTTTTCTCCAGACAAAAGACATCATATATATATATATATATATATATATATAAAATATATGTTTTAAACAAACAATTTAATACTATTTAATACTGGTAAACAGTGATGTTGATTGTGAAGCTTGGTTGAGGAGTCAGAAGGTGGGATATTTCCCAGGGAATGCCTTACTGCTAAATGATGAACTAGCAATTGGCTGAGCCCTCAAGGGTTAACTCTCACTCTCTACAAGGCAGCAGGAAAGGAGGGAGGGCAGACAGAGACAGAGACGTACACTGTGTGTGTGTGTGAGAGAGAGATTATGTGCATTTCCCCTTTAAGTACACTGCCTTGTTAATTAGATCAGCAAGCTGAACCGCAGCTGCTGCCAGGGCAAGCTCCCTCCTGAGCACTGTCGTGTGTCCCCCCTGTTCTATGGAAGATGGGGTTAAGGAGCAGGGGGACACCTTGACATTAGCCCTCCCTCTTCCTCCCCTCCCTCACACAGCAAGCAGGAATCTCAGGGAATAGCTCCAAGGCAGAGGGCAGGAGCAGCACATGGCAGCGTGGGGAGGGACAGCTGAACTGCCGGCAATTGATAGCCTGCTGGGTGGCTGCTGCATAGGGAACTTAGGGGAGCAGGGAGCTAATAGGGGGGAGCTGATGGAAGGCTGCTGGTGAACCCTGGTTCCAAGCCCCCACCACTAGCTGCAATGGGCTGCTCTTCCTGCAAGCACTGGACAAAGCAGGTGGTTGCCAAACGACATTAGAAGGGAGCACTGCACAACTTTAAATGAGCATGTTCCCTAATTGATCAGCAGTGTAACAACAAAACAATGTTAATCGCGATGACTTTAAGTGAGGATCTCCTGTATCTCCTTAAAGTTCTCCTTTGCTGTGATGCCTACAAAAAAACCTGGACAATGATTAGGTTGCTGGTGTTTCGAGACCACACCTTATTATGCTGGCCAATACTGTGTTATTGTTTATTTGTGCTCCCTCATCTTTTTGCATCCAGCTGTTATCTCTAGTTGTATACTTAGAACAAAAAGATATCTGTTCCCCATAATGTTTACAGTCTGTTTGTTCAGAGCATGGGAGGCCAACTTGAGCCCGAGAAGGAGCCAGAATTTACCAATGTACATTGCCAAAGAGCCACAGTAATACATCAGCAGCTCCCCCACCCCACCCCTGCTCCCAGCGCCTCCCACCCACCAGCAGCCCCGCCAATCAGTGCCTCCCCCTCCCTCCCTGCACCTCCTCATCATCTGTTTTGTGGCGTGCAGGAGGCTCTGTGGGAAAGAGGGGAGAAGCGAGGGCACGGCAGCCTCAGGGGAGGGGAGGGAAGGAGTGGAGTGGGGGCAGGGCCTGTGGCAGAGCCAGAGATTGAGCAGTGAGCACCCCCCGGCACACTGGAAAGTTGGCGCCTGTAGCTCCAGTCCCGGAGTCGGTGCCTATACGCAAGGAGCCAGATATTAACTTGTGAAGAGCCGCATGCGGCTCTGGAGCCACAGGTTGGCCACCCCTGGTACAGAGCCTAGCACAATAGGGTCAAGGTTCATGACTAGAGCTCCTAAGCGCTATGGTAATAATAATATAACAACAACAACAACATAATGCTGTATCTCAATCTGCATGTATTTCATGTTTTAGCTGTGTAGTGAATTTTAGTCAGAGTTCTTTATCAACACAGTGAACACTGTAACTAAGCTGGTCAGTTCTGGAAGAAAGGATTCAGCTTGGATTTCACGTCTCTTTTGAGTCCTAATAAAAAGTTTCAAGGTTTTTCCTGAAACATGAGAGCTAGAAAGTGTGAACCCTGATGGCTCAAAAACCAGAAGACAAATCAAAAGAACCCAACATTTATTATTTTTTAAAATCCTGATTTTTAAGCATCTCTCATGATTTTTGGGGCCTGACTTGTGAGTTTTGTAAGCTCAGGTTCTGAAATACTATCCCTGTCAGGTTGGCTATGGCTCCCAGTTTAGATGTGTTTTTAAAATATACTTTTATAGAACAACCAACCAACAGAACTACTTCCCTCATAATAAACAAAAAGGAGACATCTTGTAACACAAATAAACATTCCCCTGTAATGTTTGCAATAATACAGACAACACTGCAGACCAGAGCTGGTATCAGAACCCAAAGTGAAAGGACTTTAAAGCAGTGTGAAACTAACCAGTTGCCTACAACATTCATTGCCACTGGCCCAGAGAACTGCAGAAAAGTAAACAGACATCATAAAGATTGACAAATCTATTCAGCTGCTAAAATGTTCTCTCTGAATAATCCCAGCTGTTATTAGTTAGAGAGATAAGGACATTTCTTCTAACCTGACATTGCCCTTTGGTTGGAGTAGTTACCTTTAGGAAAATTGGTCTCTGCACAGGGTTATGTAAACAGTATAGAAGCACATTGTGTCACTGAGGCACAGGCCTGCATTAGAGGTGTTATGAAGTCACACTTCCTGGGGAAGTTGAAGGAAGCAATTGGAGATTGCTACTGTCTGCATGGCCTGCCTGGGAGACAGCAGTTTTTCTGGGAATGTTATTCCCCTCCATGAGCAAGTGGATGGAAAGTGTGCAGAGCCTTTCCCCCATCCTCCCTCCAGCATAAATCAGAGGAACTAAGTCAGCATGAGGAGGTATGCTGCACTTTGTAAAGGACTGCAGTGACTTATTTCCTCCTGGAGCTAAGGAGAAGCAGGCAGATAATTGTGGCTTTCTGAGTCACCATCCCTTCCCAGGGCTGCTGTGTGCACCACCTGTTCCACAAGGCGAGACGTTCAGTCTCAGTATAGCCTTCCAAGAGTTGCAAGGCCGTGTGTGTAGTACTCTGTGTAATAATAAAAATGCACGTCTACATAGTCTGTCACGTGAGTGAAACAATCCAGATACCAGTACGTCACCACTTTTCTTATCAAAGGTTAGCAGCCAACTTCCAGGACTATTTTTATCCTTTATTGTGTGCAAATATACAGGCATTTTAAATGCCACTTTGAAGGCTGGAGAGCATGATTTCTTTTTGTGTCAGTCCTTTGAACATTATTTTCTGAGACAAATGCACCTGCTTATATAAAATCAGAGCAGATTTTTAAAACTGAATAGTCGTGATTGTTGCACAAAGGTGCTTAGATCCTGGATTAGGAATCTGCAGGATCAAAGTTGCAGTTAAGATGCCAGGGAACTCATCCAAATCATACCATCACTGATATTCTTTAGGGAATACTGGGTTGTTTTGTAGATAGCACATTTGGTTCCAAGTAACTTAAAACCTAAAGGATCAAAATGATTACAGCTATGGGACCAAATCTTTCATGGTGTTGAACATCCATGATGCATGTTGGGCCAGATACTCGTCTACACTATGGCTCCTTTACACCACTCTGGTAGTGTAAAAAGTCCTTAAAGCAGCAGTAAATGACATTTAAGGCCCCTTTACAATATTAGAATGGAGCAAAGAGGCCAGTGTATATGAGAATTTAGCCTATCTTCAATACAAGCCCAGCACCTCTCAGGAGGGCTCAGCACCTTTTGGCATTGGACCCACAGAGAAGTGTCTCTGGCAGGGAAGGTACTTTATTTTTGTATAGTTTGAGGAGAGAAAAGCTCTTGTCTAACGAGAACGTTTTATAAGAGAATGTAGAGCCTGATCCTGAAAACACTTTTGCAAGTGAGCAGCCTCGCTGACCTTAAAAGGACAGCGCACATGAGTGAGGGACTGCGATGTTAGGGTGGAATCCTAGGCTTCTTGAAGTAAATGCCTAAGCTCCCATTGACTTCAACAGAGTCAGGATTTCACCCCATGTCTTCATTGCCATGGGAGATGCCAGATGACAGCCTGGCAGACTCATGCCCTCTGTTTATCTTACAGTAAAGACAGTGCAAACTTTCCCCTCCCTCTTCCCCCAGGCCTCAGACTTTTTCTGGACTTACCAACTCTAGGCATGAGAGGGTAGTTGAGTCTTCATGTCCATACAGCCCTGGGCTGGTATGCTCAAATTGCCAACAAAGGTGTCAGTTCAGATGTCTATCCTTAGGAATTAGATGAAGAATGCCAAATCATTTCATATAAGCCCCTACACAGCCAGCAGATAGCAATGGCTTTTGCTGGCTATTAACCTACAGTAGATTTGATGCAGTGACCTAGCTGTGAAGGGTCCCATATCTCCTTCTATAAGTCATCTATTCCTTTACTAAATCTATCCCTGGGGCAATTAAATACAGAGGTTTGATTTGCTTCCAGCCAGGGGTTTTCTACCATAGACTCTGATTCTGTTCTCACTGAAGTCAATGGAAGCAAAACTGGGTCCTTAGGGAGTTCTAGGGGTGAAAAAAAAGTCAAAATTAACAAGACTAGGGGAATAAAAAACTTCAGGAAATACCAAAGCAAGACTATGGGCTATTTTTAGTGGTTAAAGAGATGACAAATCAAGGAAACTTTATGACTTAGAAGTTTTCAGCATATGAGAATATCCTTTTTTTGTGTGTAACACACTTTAATATTATAATTCCCGTCTTTCTAGAGGTGCAATTGTTGTAGTCAGTAACTTCTCATGTGTCTCAGGGGTGGCTGAATTTCAGCTGTAAGGTGAATCCCTACATAAATATAGGTTAATATTTTCAAAAACGCTTTTATGCCTTTGAAACCTAACTTTCATTTACAAAAGTGTTCAAAGCACCGAGGAGCCTAAAACTCACTGAAAGTCAGTGGGACTCTCATGGGCATAGTCCCTCCTCCGCACCTCCATGGGATTCAATGTGGTCCTGTACTCAGCCTCTTGTCATCCAGGTCTGGGGATGGAAACTCAGCCCTCTGGTTGGGGTCCACTGGAGCTTACTCCTTCCAGCGTTTAGTAGAAAAGGAACAAAGGAAAGGAAAAACAAATGAACAGGCACAAACATCATGCAGGCCTCCCTTCTTTAGTGTTTACTTTTGTGGTTGGTTTGGTAAATCCGGGGATTAGCCACCAGTCTTGGGGTCTATCTGCCCTGTTTCTCAGCAGTTTGTCCTGAATTTGGCACTCTCAGTTGTGACCCTCTGAGGCACAGTTACAATCATACTCATATAGAGTACAGAAAATGCAACATGGCTTCAGAGTTCTCACTTGTTCAGAATGTTTTTCAAAAGAAACAGATTGGTGCGAGTAGGTAGTCTAGGCAACATCATCTTCTGTCTCACAGATAATGACTCATCAGCTGTCCTCAGTCTCCTAGAACTATTTGTGTGTTTCTAGTGAATTGGGCACGTGATAG
The DNA here is from genome assembly GCA_007922305.1 of Dermatemys mawii. Lineage (NCBI taxonomy): Eukaryota > Metazoa > Chordata > Testudines > Dermatemydidae > Dermatemys > Dermatemys mawii. The sequence goes on along the minus strand of ML677384.1, from coordinate 4,761,273 downwards.
ATGATAGCAGTGGCTGGGATTTTCAAAGGCCCTAACGGAGTTCAGCACTGAACTCCTATTGAAAATTTAGGGGAGTTATGAATATTTTAGGGCTCTTTGAAAACAAGCCCAGGTGCATATAGTATCATACCACTATGTCTATTTACTGTAATATTTTGACATTAAACTGTTTAATAATACAAATAAAATCCCATACTAGTCTTTTGTTTCTTGTTCCTTCTAGTCATTTTTTGCCTCTACTGTATATTGTGGTGTTTTATTTTCCCTCTTATTGCTGGTTCTTTCCTTCTTTTCCCCTTCCTCTCATTCCTTGCACTGTGTTCTTTCCCTCCTTGCCCTATGTTCATTCTCTCTGAGTAATCTCTCACACCTCACTGCACAAGCACATAAATCCTTTCTCTACACATACCCTCTCTTCCGCAAATCTATTCATTGTATTAGCAAGTAGACACACATCTAGATCCATCCCTCTGCTTAATCTCCTTAAAGAAGTGAGAGTAAATTGACTTAGTGCTAGCTTTAGCTGGTATATCTGGCTTATAAGGATATGTCTACTCTACAAGCGCTACAATGGTACAGCACTGTAGTGTCTATAGACATTTACTACAGCGATGGAAAAATTATTCTGTTGACCTTGCTGCTTCTAAAGCAGGGGTTAAATTGTCCTAACTACATCACACAGGGCATGCAATTTTTCACATGCGTGATGTAGCTGGGTCAACCTAAGTATTAGGCATAAACCAGGCCTGAGAGTCTGTTCCCCAGTTTCTTCTGGGAATGGAGGGGATCCAGAAGCAGAATATGTTTTTCTATCAGTTCCCCCAGAGAGGATGGGGAATCTTCTTTTCACTTTCTCTGGTGCTTCATCTCTCCTTCCACTTCCTCAAAGGGTGAGTCCGGTAGGGCTCTTTCTTCTCTCTTCTCTGCACAGACTAAGATGAGGAGGCCTCCAGGAGCCATGGACACGTGAACAGATTTTTCAGTTGGGTTTCAGTGTTGGAAATTTAAAATTCCTCATGCTCGTTTTAGTTCACTCTGGAGCACAAAGCCCTGGAGCACATGTTCTTTGAACTGAGGGCTTGTCTATGTGGGAAATTGCCTGGAACAGCTTTTGAAGAATAACTAATCTGCAATAGCTGCTTATATGGCCACTCTTATCTACACTAAAAGTTTCTTTTTATAGTTTAGCTTAATCCACTTCCACATCTGTTTTAGAAGTAGATTAAGCTAAACTGCAAAATGGCACTCCTAGTGCAAAATAAATGTGTCCACATGGGCAGTTAGTACAGAGTAGCTGTTGAGCTTTACATTCACAACCTTGTTTATTTTGCAATAGCTTCCCCCATGTAGACAAGCCCTTGCACGCAGATCAACAGAATTAAGGACAGGGAGAGGTATGAATAAAGACAGAGGGAAGGCATCGGTGCAAATAGGCCTCAGAATGACTATACTCATTGTTTCAGTGTGTTTTACTCCAGATATTTACTCACAACATGTGGGTAAATCCAAAGCAGGGGATCTCAATCTGGGGTTCATCACCACCTTGCCCTTCTCACGTTGCTAAACAGGAGAGAGGTCTTTGAGAACCACTTACTTACAGTTTCACACCCCAGTGCATGCCTAAAAAAACCCCAGTGACAATGTAATATACTGTGCATGTTCAACACTTTCTGGTGAGACTTACAATTTGATTATTCCTAAACCAGACTTCTTTAATTATGTCTTATGCGTGTGTGCTTATTTACATCTAGAGCAATGACATATGTGAACTTTTAAAATAAAGCTGTTTTTGAGATATAAGAGCACAGAAAGCTTCTGAGTAACTTTCTTAATATGTAAAATCCACCATTTGTTGTGCTCTGGTAACTCAAAAAGGGCCAAACTGAATTTTCTCAAACTTGCAGAAAGACAGACAGAAATAAATGCTTTGGAATTAGTAACAAGAATGAATATTTCAACCCAAAGGGTAATTATTTTCAGATTCTAAGCATGTGAAAAAATGGGCTGATAATTAAACTTCCTTCTTCTCACTCCAAACTTAGTGCTGCAAGTGGAGCTCTATAAGGGCTTAATCCTAAATTCACTGACATTAATGACAAAGCTTCCACTAACTTTAATGGTGCAGATTCAGAATTGTAGTCGCTTTTTTGTAACGGTTACTTTCTGGCATTCTCAAACTTCCCAAGTAGGCCAGAACATAAAAAGTGGGGTTAGCTGCTAGATGTGGCCTAAACTCACCAAATCATCTATGAACAACCAACCTTAATTTTAACAATAAAAAATCTAAATGTGGAAAGAAATATCAGACTGTACTAACATACAGTATTCAACTCTTATTATGGTAAGGGATTTCCTATTTCCCCCCTGAAATTTCTTAAAAGTTGTTTGTAGAGAATTGAATTGTGAACTGAAGAATTAAAATGACTCTCTTGTGCTATTTATCTTGATTTTTAAAATTCTGTTTTTCTCAGTTTAATACAAATAACTCACTGGAAGCGGTCACTCATTATTAAAAATATTGTGGGACAAATGTTTTTGTCAATAATATGTACTATTTACTTGCTATAGGGTTGTAGGTTTTGATTTTTTTAGGGAGCAAATATATCGAATTTCATGGCCATATAACATAAAAGTTCAAATGTTAGGCTTACAACCTTCCAAGTGCTCCTTTAAATACCACTGTTGTATACACATCAACATAAGGGTCTGTGAAGACTGGATAATTAAAACAGAAGGTAATTAGAGATAATTTTTTAATGTAGCAAATGGGGCATTAGTCAAACAACTCTTTTCTAAAAAAGACAACAACTGTGGCTCTGATTTCTTGGCCATTTCACTGAATTATTCCCCTAATTTTATTTTATAACATGTTCTTTGTTTAAATTTAAATGTGAAAAAAAATACTTAGGGGTGCTGAATACTGAATATGCATTAACTTTCAAATGTGTTATGTAGAAGGTTTAAAAATATAGGTGTTTGCTGCATTTTAAGACAGTAGGGAACATGGTTATGCATATTACCTGAAATCACATGATAAATGCAGGTGTTATGACTATGGTTGCCAGGTGTCCAGTTTTTGATTGGAACGCCCAGTCGAAAAGGGACCCTGGCGGCTCCGGTCAGTACCACCAACTGGGCCATGAAAAGTCCGGAGGGTGGCGCAAAGGGGCTAAGACAGTTCCCTGCCTGCTGCGGCTCTGCACGGCTCCTGGCAGCCATGGCATGTCCCACCTATGGTTCCTACACGTAGGTGCAGCCAGGGGGCTCCGCACGCTGCCCTCACCCCAAGTGCTGGCTCCGCAGCTCCCATTGGCTGCGAAGCGCAACTAATGGGAGCTGTGGGGTGGTGCCTGCGGACGGGGCAGTGTGCAGAGCCACCCCCATTGGGACATGCCACTGCTTCTGGGAGCAGCCTAAGGTAAGTGCTGCCCAGAATCTGCACCTCTGTCCCCATCCCCCATCTCAAACCTCTCATCCCCACCCCCAGCCCAGTGATTGTACTACCAGTCCTCCTCACCATGCCCCAACCCCCTGCCCCAGCCCTGGTTCCCCTCCTGCCCTCCAAAACCCTCTCTCCCAGGCCAGAGCACCCTTCTATATCCAACCCCTAATCCCCAACCCCACCTCAGAGTCTGCACCTCCAGCTGGAGCCCCGCCCCGTTCCGCATCCCAACCTATTCCTCATTCTGTAGCTGCCCCGTTTTCTGAACCGCTCCAGCCTGGAGCCCCCTCCTGCACCCTAAATCCCTCATCCCTGACCTACCCCAGAGCCCACTGCCCCAGTCGGAGCTCTTACCCCGTCCTTCATCCCAACCCACTGCCTCAACCCGGAATCCCCTCTCTCACCCTGAACTCCTCATTTCTGTCCTCACTCTGGAGCCCACACTCCCTCCCGCACCCCAACACCCTAAGTCAACCCAGTAAAAATGAGTGGGGGAGGGAGCAAGCAATGGGGGGGGATTGAGTGAGGAGGCAGGGCCTTGGAGCAAGGGTGGGACCTGGGGGGTGGGCACTCAGAGGAGAGGCGGGGCAAAGGTGTTCGGTTTTGTGCCAATAGAATGTTGGCAATTGAAGTCATGACAGCAGCCTATGAATTTCCACCTCTTCCTCTGTGGTAGTTATGTGCTAGCAAACCCAAAATTATATGCACATCAGACTAGTATATCCAACTTTTATTAATAATGTCTGGGAGAAGTTAGGTGAGATAACATCTTTTACTGGACCAAGTTCTAATGGTGGAAGGACCTGAAGAAGAGCTCTATGTACCTTTCACCAACAGGAGTTGGCCCAATAGAGATATTGCCTCACCCACTCTTATCTCTCTTATCTATTGGGACCAGCACAGCTACAACACCGCAAACAATGTATAATGTTTAACAGTTACACAGTTTCTCTCATCAGGAAGGATCCTGAACAACTTTAGACTCTGACATGGAAATTATACAGAAAGTATCACTTTATCCATTACTTGGATGAAAAACAACAGCCGTTTAAGAGTACAATAGGATTATATCTCAGTTTAGGACAGGAAATCAAGAGTATCCTATCCAACTGAGACCACAGTGGGAAACAGATCAGATAACTGAAGAATAGCACCTTGGAATTTTAAGAAAGTGCCTTGGGATCTTTCATGACCACAAGTTGCCATAACCTAGCTGCAGGCCTCATCTGAAAAATGGCATTTCCGGCAGCACAGCGCCCCCTACTGGAGCATTGGTTTAGTACTGACTCAGTGGGAAGGGTGCCACCTACTGGATCACCATTAAGATTGCTTGTAGTATCTGGATATTTTTGAGGCCTGATCCTGACTAGGTTGCAAACGCTGATAAGCTCATAGTGTCATGAGGTATGGCTATCCTTACAAACCTGATTTTATGCCCTTTCCAGAAGATTACCACGGTTTTCATATTACCTAAAGAGTTTATCATTGCTTGTGCTAATTGTAACATAGCTAAATATTTTCTAGGTTACCTAACCAAACTTCTGCAAAATCACTCTGTGTATGCCTGTGATGGCGATCGTTTGAGCCTGCAGTGTCCTCGACATTCAACAATAAGTGTCCAATCAGCATTTTATGGGCAAGATTACCAAATGTGTAGCACACAGCAGCCTGAAACTGCGATGAAAGACCCCTTAGACTGTGTGGCATCTACCACTTTGCAGGTATCACATATTGTAGATGGTTTTTAAAAAGCAGAATGTTTTTAGATCAGATTTCAGTTTTGTGACCCATATTCTATGAAAATGCCAAGTATTCACAATGTTAAGCGAATTCCGCAATGTTTCAAATGGTATACAACACAAAATGGCACACTGGAACCACTCATTAGACCAGCAGAGATATCAGGTGAATAGGTTTTATTATTCCTGTAGGCACATAAAAGATTGTCAGGGTTCCTTCTACACTAACCTTCCCATTTTTCCACACTTAACCCACCATTTTCGAGGCCCTACAACACCCATTCTTTAGCCAAGCAGATTTGGTCAGAATAGTCTTAAATCCGTCTCAAGGACCCCTGGCATGAGGCACTCCTTACCCCAGCAGCTGAACCTACTGAGCCAAATTAATCACCCAGAGTTTCAAATAACAGTACTTGAACCTGGATCACCAGCATGGCAAGGCTGAGCAAAATCCTCTGACCACAGCAACCTACTTTATCATAAATTTGACAGGAATATTGAAGTTTACCAGTAATATCCTAAGAGTTGCTTCACATACAGAGTAAAGTATGGCTTACACTGCAGTTCTCATGGGAATTTCTTTACATAAGTTGAGGAAGTCCACCTTCAAGTATAGTCAAGAGCTTGTTTCATCACAGTAAAGAGGTCTAGAGTTCCTCTGTTAGGCTATGCTTCAGCCAAGCATTGTCAATGGGAACTCAATGGGATTTAAACATATGCTTAAAGTAAAGATGAGTTTAAGAGCTCTACAGCACAGGGGTGCTTTGCTGAGTCAAGGCCTTAGTGCTTACAGCTGTTCCACTGCTTCATGTTAGCAGGGAATCTCCATTCCAGCTATTAATAATAGCATTAATAAGTGATTTAGTATAACATCCTTTTATAAAAACAGTGTTGTGACAGAGAGTTTTAAAAACGTGGCTTGTCCATGCTGTACTGCAACTAACATCTCTAAAGATATTCCATGAATGACCCTGGGGCCATGTGAAAGTTCAGCTGTCCACTAAAACCTGTGGGGCCAAATGCATCCTTGGTGTCATTTCATTGACTTCAGTGGAATGACACCCGTGATTTATCTGAGTTCTTGAGTCCCGGGGATCTCTGTGAGGTTTCCATGGACAATTTTTCTTTAGTATATTACACAAAACTGTCTGGCTTTGCATCCCAGAAAGCTCTGACTCTGTCAAATAGAACAGACACATACTGTAAACCGAATTCTTGGAAAAGAACTCTGATGATCTCATTCTGTCCCTCTCTGTGGAACAAAGTCTGAGATCTGCATAATCAAGCATAGTATTATCTTACAGAAAGAAGAAAGAATAGCTGGCATTTTATAAGTAGCCTCCTAGTGAAAGGATAAAAGCAAAGTTAGATCTGTCCCAATATGTTAATAACCTGACTAATAATGCTATCTAATTATGATAATATAAGTAGTTGGATGTTTTTGCACAGCTGAGTCAGTGCAAAATGTGAGCACTCTTTTTATAAAGAGATACCACTATAAAAGAGATTTACAGATGATGGTTCAGCTCAGGTGTAAACAGATGCAATGTTCATTGAACTCAATGGGAGTCAGTTATGCCCACTTGTTCAAGGGCTAAATTTCTCCTGATTTGTTTAACTGACGCTTTCCTGAACAATTCCAATAAAGGTGTGCCAGACTGGTAGTGATTACTGATTTGACCTGAAACATTTTAAAAGAAGAATTGAGTGACCAAACTGAGTTCTCAGTCCTTTTTCTTCCCTTTTAAACAATTTAATAGGAATTAAATTCCTATTAAACATTTATTATGTTTATGAAGTGTTGGATTTAAGTCCTTTTTCTCCACAAAAAGGAACAAAAGGGGCCAGAACTTTATAGGATCATTATGATGTGCTGCCAATGTGCATCACTTCTGTTCTGGAGGGACTGTGTCCAAGGATGATGACAGTTCAGCTATTGGCATCTTTTCTGAAAGTGGAAACAGGAGTGTCAATTAGTGCAACTGTTGTGATTTGAACACCTAGTGTAAATTCATCTCTGGTGTAAATCCACTGAAGTTGGTAGAGCTATGCCAGGGATGAATTTAGCTGCTTCTGATAGAAACTAGACAGTAATGGCCAACACATTTTACATTGTCACCTACAGCTATCAGAGCATAATGCTTTTCAATCACTACTGTCTTGGACTGGAATGAGATCGATGACCTAAAGAGAATATACCCAATATCACAATTTGCTGTGTTTTAAAGAATAGGAAAGCATGGAGATAATACAGATGACTCAGAAATAATGTTTAAAAATCCCTGTCTACATTGGGGTTTTTACCATGTTTTGAAAACTGAGTTTTAAGAACATAAGAATGGCCATACTAGGTCAGACCAAAGGTCCATCTAGCCCAATATCCTATCTTCTGGCAGTAGCCAATGCCAGGTGCCCCAGAGGGAATGAACAGACCAGGTAGTCACAAAATGATCCATCCCCTGTCACACACTCCCAACATCTGGCAAACAGAGGCTAGGGATTCTATCCCTGCCCATCCTGGCTAATAACCATTAATGGACATAACCTCCATGAATTCATCTAGTTCTTTTTGAACCCTGTTATAGTCTTGGCCCTCTCAACATCCTCTGGCAAAAAGTTCCATGGGTTGACTGTGTGTTGTGTGAAGAAATATTTCCTTTTGTTTGTTTTAAACAAACTGCCTATTAACTTGGTTTAAACACAGTTACACCCACACTGTTTTCAGACATGATTCAGCATGGCAGAATTGTATTAAAACTGGATTCCAAACCATCTTTGGCAGTGTTTACACCACAGATCAGCAACCTTTGTCAGGCGGCCCATCAGGGAAATCCGCTGGCGGGCTGAGACGGTTTGCTTACTTGAATCGTCTGCAGGTTGGTCAATCTCATCTCCCATTGGCCGCAGTTCACTGTTCTAGGCCAATGGGGGCTGCAGGACACGGAAGCTAGCACATCCCTGAGCCCACACCATTTCCCACAGCTCTCACTGGCCTGGAATGGCAAACTACGGCCAGTAGGAGCTGTGATTGGCCAAACCTGCGGATGCGGCAGGTAAACAAACCATCCTGATCCACCAGTGGATTTTCCTGATGGGCTGTGTATCAAAGGTTGCTGATCCTTGGTTTACACTATCCTTTTTTCCTTAAGATTTCCCACCACCACTACTACTGGTACAACTCCAGCCCCAGCAGCAGAAGCAAAGTGTAAGTGCTGCTGTAAATAGCTTCTGGCCTGCCAACCACCATGTTCTTTCACCCTGCTCAGAGCAGTTCTTGTTGACAACATGGTTATAACATTATAAGCATTTCTACTCTAGTCCTCTCACCCTTACAATTACTGATTACTTGCTGGAGCAGCACAATAGGAATAGCAGAATATTATTAGAAAAATAAAATGATGTAGATAAAGGTCTGAGTTTTTCAAAAACAGATTTAAAGTAGTTTGATCACATCTATGCTGGCTAACCAAATCATGTCTGAAATGGATTTAGGCCCTGACTGAGGAGGGTATTTCGGCATGTGCCTGACTGTAAGATCACGAGTGGTCCCTATTGAGTCTATTCGTATGCTTAAAGTTTATCATGTGCTTAAGTACCTTGCTTCATCAAGTTCTTAGTTTGATCTGTTTTTCAAATGAACTCACCCAAGATTTTCAGCCACCAATCAAAGCCCAGCACAGACATGGTCTTATTCCTGTCACACACACACACACACACACACACACACGTCATAGATGAATTAAATATATACATATTTAATGTATCTATGACAAAAACCCAGTGCCACTGAATAATTTCTTTCATGTATAGATCAAAATACAGCTAAGAGTTTTGGTTGCTGTATAGCTTCATATCTTGTTTTCAAGACTCTCCTTTTTGCCCATTGTTCTAGAAAGTACTGGATGAATGCCAGAACCAGAGAGCCTGCCAACTCCTTGTCAATAGTCGGGTTTTTGGACCTGATCTATGTCCAGGAACCACTAAATACCTCCTTGTGTCCTTTAAATGCAAACCTAGTAAGTAATTTCTACAACAAGCGAGTTAATTTTTGTGTGTGTTTCATTTGTTTTGATTATAATGCCTGTTCAGAAAGCTTTGCATAAATCTACATGAAGTTTTCAGATTTTAAGATTAATAGCAAATTGTATTTCTACTTTATCTTAGCTGTCCCTTTTGTCTGCAATATTCACATGCTTGCTACCAATGTAACTGCTAGTACAGTTTGTCAGAATCTAAGACAGAAAGTTAAAAAAAAAAGATGGAAAAGCTCATACTTTAGAGAGGAATATTATGACATTTTTCATAAAAAGTGGTTTGGATTAAAAGCATACAAATGTCAAAAGGTTAGATACCATGGTGATGAGCGTGGGAAAAAATGCCTAGATAGCTGGAACAAAACCTCAGAAACTTTTGAAGTTCAGCCATAACCAGTTTTTATGCATAACAGAGATTTGTTTTCAGCGGACATGTAAGAATAAATATACATGAAAAACTATTTGTATTTCAGTAGAACCTCAGATGCGGATAGGTTCTGATAACCAGTGTAAAAGGACAGTCATTGCCTCAAAGGGCCCTCATTATACAAACATGAGAGAAAAATAGAAAGGGTAGAGAACAGGGAAACAACAATCAAGAAGTTGGATTTTTTTAAAAAAGTTTTGTCTTATTAAATACAAGAGTGAATTTCAATGCCCCAGCAGCTAGCCATTATTTGCTGGCTAATTTTTTGTATAGTGGAAATGGGTCTTCAAGAAGGCATTTGTATTTTCAGAGGGTAGTGACTTTTCTGGGCAGAGATGATATTCCATGTGTAAAGGAGCATCATCGAAGCACAGAGGGGACTGTGGAAGGAGCAAGGAAACAGGGCATCAAGACTGGCAATAAAGAACAGGAGAGGGGAGGGAGGGTGTCAAAGATACAAATAGGTGAAGAGAGACAATTGTGTAGGACCTCAAAGTCAAGGACAGAAAGATCAGAAAAGGAATCACTAACTTTGAAATAGCACCAATACATTGACTCCTATCACTGATATTAATAGGTGAACCTGTTATCAGAAAAATAAATATGTGCCCGCATACTCACTTTCTAGGATTTCTATCTGTTATATTTGTATGTATCCTGGATATTATATTTAGGTCTCTGTCATTAAAAAGCTCGTTCATTTTAATTGATCTCAGTGGATTGGGACTTTCTTCATTTTTTTAAAGTCATTTGATATTTTTCATCTACTGTAGTGCAGATATTTCATACGTATGATTGACTTTGTGATTTGACTTTTACAAAAGCTCCCTAAAAGTACATTTAATGAAGTTTCCTGTCTGCAAAATTACTTTAAGTAATAGGGTTTTAAGGTGAGTGCGAACAATCTAATCTATCTCAACTAAGATTTATATTTTCAGTATGCTCTTAACATTCTTAGTTAGGTCTGATTTTGGAAAACATCCCTATGTTCAGGAAAGCTCTTATGCATATGCATAACATCAAGCCCCTTTGTCTATACAGGGATAAATAACCTCCATCTAGCCCAGGTCAACTGACTCAGGCACCAGGGCTGAAAAATTGCTGTGTAGCTGTTCACGCTCAGACTGGAACCCGAGTTCTGGGACACTGCAAGGGTAGAAGGTCCTAAACATCAAACTCCAGCTCAAGCCCGAATGTCTGCACAGCACTTTTTAGCCTTGCAGCCCAAGTCAGCTGACCTCAGCCAACCACAGCCATGCCAGGAGTCTTTCATCCCTGTGTAGATGTACCCATTGTCTTCAAGCATGTACTTAAGTACTTTTCCAGATTCTTAGATTTCAGCTTTATATAGTTTTTAGTCTCATTAGGAATGTTATTTTTTCTTTATTAGTATGGTATAGCTACAAAAGTCTTCATTATATTCTTATCCTAGGCAACTGGCTTGGCTTGTCCTGTAGTATAACAGCTTCTGATTTCTTTATTATTTGTATTGCATAGCTTCTAGGAACCTCAGTCATGGATCAGGATCCCGTTGTGCTAGGTGCTCTACAGATACAGAACATAGTTTTAGGCTGTTAGCCCCCCAGATCAGAACATTTTTTGTTTGCTTCACACAACTTTCCTGTTGTGCAGCACCATTTGCACTTCTACACAACTAATAATCAGCGAGCCAATACAAAGAATGTTTAAAAGTGACTACTTTCTGTCTGCTCGTGTGTGGGGAACTGGATTATTCCCAAGGAAATCAAAGCTATTTTATGTCTCTTGTATTTCAGATGAAACAATTAAGTTTGTTTTATGAATAGATATGAAGTTTTCCTCTCTCCAGTCTGATGTTAGTACTTCACATCAACATCCCTGCTAACAATAAGGTTTCCCTTTTCCCCCTTTCAACTGTGTAACCCCCTTTTCCTGTTTTCATGACCCATTTTGAAAGACGTTCAACAGAATGGGCTAACCGCCACTCTCAGTCATGCCTATGCAAACTCATTGCTTTCACTGGAGTCAAATGGCTAAGACCAACATTTGAAATCAAACCATTCTTATATCAAAGTGCCTACAATTCTTTGGCGCTCACTTCAGCTGTATGCTGTGGCACCAAGTGATGCAGATGATCTATATTATTAATGTGTGGGCTGAGCCAGTCAGCAAGGAAGCAGTGGAGAATGTGGCCATGTCCTTTGGAGAAGCAAAGAGAGATTATAAAAATACCCATTACAGTAAATCTAAAGCAGGGAGAGAAGACTGGGAAAATTATTTTGTAATTGATTTAAAATGAGGGAAAAATCTAGGAGGAGTTAACTTTTCCCTCTGCTGTTTGCTTGAGTTCCTTCTTGTAGGTATGCCACATTTCATTTATTAACCATTAACAGTCCAACGGTCCACCCCATAATATAACATTGTTACTGGTTTCTATTTTAGCTGAACACAAAACCAAATCAGCGTGTGAAAACGAAGAACTGAAACTCCACTGTAAAGAGTCAAAGTTTCTTAACATCTATTCTGCCACATATGGCAGATCAGCACAGGAGAAGGACATCTGCTCTACAGAAGTGGGCCACGCCCCTCAGTTTGGTAAGTTTTAGTGTGTTTATACAGCTTTCTTAAAAGAAATGTGGAAATTTAGAAAACAGATAGAAAAGTTGATATACAAGATCCACTGTTCTTTGGAATAGCATCTGACTTAGCTGTTAATGAGAACTGATGTTTTTAAAACACAAAGGGTCCAGGCTGAAGAACAAATATTAGATCAGAAGTAGCTGAGATATAAACTTGCAGTCTAGAAAATGGTCCAGCAATAGTTTTAAAAGTTCTATTCCTGATGTCTGTTGTGAATCTAATTAACTTGTAAATAACCCTGTTTGCTTTCCCTTTTCCCCTAACCTCTGTCTGCTTCTGACAATGGTTAGGCGGCCAATGTGCTGTGACAGCTGCTTATAATGCTTGTTTTATCCTTGCCCTATGGTCCCTGTCTGTCTGTATTCACTGTTGTCTTATACTTTGATTGTAATGTCTTTTGGGGATGATCCTTCTCATTGTTCGGTGTTTGTATAGCTCCTTGCAAAACTAAGTCCTGGTCCATAATAGGAGCCTATAGATGCTACTGTAATACAAATAATAATAATATGTGTCCTTAGACTGTGAAATTCCTTCAGACAGGGACTATACCCTTTTCAAATGTATAGAAAAAAGGCAATCTGTGAGTGCTACTGTAAATAATAACCGGACAATAACAAACTCAAATTCAGCTGATGCATGACAGGAAATAGACCATTTAAAGTATATTACTGCAGCTGCCTTAAAGATAACCTTAAGCCAAAGGTGAAAGTAAGCCAGTCCGCCCCTTCCGGTTGAGGCCCCGCCTCCTCCTCAGGACTCTGGAACACCGGTAAGTCCTTTAAGTTATTTTCACCCCTGCCTTAAACTGTAGCTATGTGGGTGTTTAAGGTTAGTACAAACCACTGACTAAATGAAAGATATTCAGTGACATTCAAGATGTTTGGAGAGAATTTCACTCTGAGGAGCAGCACAAGATCCGTGCACCACTCAAGTCCCACTGAAGCCCTGTGGTGAGATTTAATTGATGCATAGAATGTGTGCTGACCCCCTGCACAGAGGTGTATTTCATCCAATAGTGAGAAATAAGATACTTACAACATTAAGAGGGGATCAATAATTATTCTACAAAACCATTTGTCTGGAAGCCAATGTTTCTATTTAGCTTTATGTGTACTATTAAAAAGTGTATTAGCTGAAAACGATATCCAGTGCTTATACAAAAACTCAGTAAAAAGATCAATACCAATAAAGCAGATAAAAGCTTATGATTATTTTTATGCAAATAGTTCAGATCCTCTGGTGGTACTACAAATAGGCAGTGCATGGAGGTCATGTTGTGTGGAGGATGCCTTTTTGCTCTTCAAAATGGCATCCTCCATGCGGTCTGGGATTCTGGGAGGAAGGAATTAATTAAAATAGTGTCATGTCAGCAAAAATTGTGGGAACCCCGGGTCTACATGAAAACTTGCACCGATGGAATGAAATTGATTTCCTAAAACTGATTTTGTGTCAGTGCACAGCTATGTGTGGCGACACTAATGGCAGAACAAAAAAAAGTCTACAGTCAATTTAGCTAAAGTCAATAACAAAATGATTTTGGCTCAATTAATTTTTGCTGTTTATATTAGAAAATAAGAGTGGTTGCACACTGACTTGCATCGTTATAATTAAATTAGTTTTAATTCACACCTGTTGTTATCTTTGTGCGAGTTTGTGTGCAGATCAGCCCTAAAACCTTTGAATCCGACAATTACTTTCTTTGCCTCATAGTGCAGACATGAGAACTTTTTAGTTTACATCAGGGAAGAAATTACCTGAGATGAAATACTGCCCTCACTACGGTCAATGGCAAAACTCCAGTTGATTCCAGTGGAGCCAGGATTTCACCCCCCTTCAGTCATTCAGTACTGGGTCAAACTGCCGGTGGTGTTGGGTACTGAATTAATTAGAATCTTTTCTAGGTTTTGGTGACCTTGCATCCCATTGAATAGAGTTCATAAGTAACTCATTACTAGAAGCAGCTTAGAACTGACACTATTATAAAACTATTCTAAATTCTCCCTACACTTGTAAAACCAATTAACTGATATTCAGAGGCTTGATTCAAATGGGACCAAGATAAAGTACATAAAACTTTTAGAATTAAAAAACAGATGCAAAAAGTGTGCTCTCTCATACGTGAATACAAGCTAAGAATCCTCTAGGCCATAGGTGCTTAATGCTGAGTGTTCTGTTATTGTTTAGTTTCCCCAGCCCAGAAGGATGAAAATGAGATCTAAAGCTGTTCTTGTTCCAGAGTCTGAGATGTTATTGCCCTGATTCTTTGAGTTGCTGAGCCCCTTTACTGATTCTGCCCTGTCACTTCTGTTTCTTGGAAAGAGCCCCCCTGAGGGCCAGCTCCAAAGGTACTACTCAAGCAGGAGTGGCAGGTGTTCAGGGGGACCTCTGAGGATGTGGCCCCAGCTGAGTTGATGGGAATGCTTGAAGTCATGCTTACTAGTGCAACTTAGTTTCCTATGCCTTTAACAAGGGAATGCAGGAATCAGGGCTGGCTCTACCTTTTTTGCTGCCCCAACCAAAAAAAAAAAAAGAAAGCCACCCAAACTGCCAAAGCAAAAAAGGGGGGAAGGGGAGCCAAATTGTGCCGCCCCTTGTGAATGGAATGCGGCCCCTTTACAATGTGCCGCCCCAGGCATGTGCTTCCTCCGCTGGTGCCTGGAGCCAGCCCTAGTTGGAATTGCCATATTAGGTCAGACCAGTGGCCCTTCTAGTCCAGTGTTCAGTTTCCAACACTGGCCAGCAGCAGCTGCTTCAGAGGAAGGTGCAAGAAACCCTGCAGAAGGCCATTATAGAACAACCTGCCACAGGAAAAGTTTCTTTCTAGCTTCCATTAATCAAATATTGGCTTATGCCTTAAAGCCTGAGTGTTTATACCCCATACATCTTCCGTGGGACATCAGAAGCATTGGCCTAACTCTACCTCTTGACTTCAACAGGAGCAGAGTTAAGCTAGCGCTGAGTGCTTTTGAAGATCCGACCCTTCATGTGTTCCAAGAGTAGAGTCAGTTCAAATGTGAGGGAGGAAAGCAGTGCTTAATTTGTAATGAGAGAGGTGCCATGGCTCAAGCAGTTTTTTTTACATTCATCACGGATGCAGCAAGCCCAGAAGTGCCGGGGCTATGAACGACTGAGCCTCAAGGTGCCGGGGCTGAGCCCTGGCAAGCCTTGGCACAAATTAATCATTGGAGGAAAGGACAAAAACTCCAGAAATATTTGTACATTGTATTCAGAAAAAAACACAAAGATTTTCATTTCAAGCGTGACTATTCAAACTCCACCTTGGTGGAAGTATTTAACTTAGATACCGAGGGACCATGGTGAGATGCCTGGTATAAAATCTAGATGGATATTTTGATTTAGAAGTATGTGTGATTGTCTGTATCTACAGATGTACACTTGATTGCATCTCATGTCTGCAGATGTATCAAAGCATCTGAACTGACGGAAGAAAGTTAAATCCTATTTTGTGAAAGAATGGGGAGTAAGAGTGCATGAATGAACAAAATTAAAATCAAAACTTGATCAAAGAGCTGTGTAAATGAACACCCTAAAAAGCTGAAAGGAAAAATGCACCTTTGGAGGAGAATCTTGGGAGGAGCAATATAAGCCCTTTTAATTATTTTTTTTTAAAGAAAAAATGACAAGTCTAAAGATATACAAAACGACAAATACTTAGCACTTGTGGGCCTGATCCTGCATTCCTTGCAACCCCAAAATTTCCATTGATTTCAACAGGAGCTTTGGGGGTACAAGGAACATAGAAGTAGATACTATATATGATGCACATAACAGGGAGGAAGGATGGTCTAGTGGGCTAGGACACTGGGATATGGGAGATGTGTGTTCAGTCCTGCCTCAGGTATTGTGTGTGATGTTGGGCAAAACATTTAATCTAACCTGTTCCTCAGTTCCCCACCTGTAAAATTAAGCTAATACGTCCCTATATTATAGCAGTGTTCTGACAAGACAATCCATTCATGACTGTGAGGAGGTCATATACTATGGTGACATAATTATCCAGAAGGAAAAGAAATGTCTGTGCAAATGCATTTTAATTACCTTTAACATGTTTCTACATTATACAGCAAATATATATAGAAAGTGACTTCCTTTTTGCACTAAGATTATCAAAAGCATCATAATAGAATCGAGAACTTTTGAGCTCAATTTAGTAAGGCACAACTTTGCTTAAAAATTCATGGTGCCAGATATTATTAAGATACTCTAACTGGGCTCAGCCAATCCAGGAGTTTGTAGCAGTTTGTTTCTGTGTACAGGTTTGTCTTTTCTAACATGTTCTGTTCTTTTCTTTTTCTAAATTCCTAGTAATGTGTGAATGGGAGCAAAACGTAACAGAGAAAATGTATTAGCCAAAGGAAAATTAAGCATTGTGCCAAAGCATAGGTTACCATAGAGAGTGCAAGGAAGCTTCAGGTCAACAAACACTCCTAAATTCATAAATTACTCTTATTAACACATGAAAGTACTTGAAAGAAGGGTTGGCGCATAATAGATAGCCCCTAGCTGAAATGTTCAAGGTAAGATACTAAAATGTACTTTTACACAGATTACATCTGTTTTCCCTTATTGATCATACACGTACATTTCCTGAAGCACTAACAGCCTAATTATGACCTTAGATATGTGTGCTCAGTTCCCACTGAGGTAAGTGGGAGTTGTGTGCATGTTGCTAAGGGAAGAACTTGGCCCTAAATTGCTTATTCATTAATAATCGTCAAAAAGCTTGTTGTTTACATAGTAAGGGGTATGTTGTCCTCTTGATGAGAGGGGTTTCTACATATTGCCCTCTATGCACTAAGATGAGAACACCCCCTAAAGAAGTAAAAGTACAAATCACTGCAGGCAGCTCAAGGAATACGCGTACACTGTTGTAAGTATACCCATTATTAACCATACACTTTTAATTTCCAGAAATCATGAACAGTTTAATGCAACCAGAATCTAGGAAATTGCTATACATTTAAATACCAGCAATTCAGGGATCATTCAATGTATTAAAGGAAAGAAAACTTCAACCATTTTGCTGCAAATTCAAAAGCACTTCTTGACAGGAGCTGATGTACAGGGAAGCAATTTACAGTATACAAGTCTTATTGCTCCTACAAAACCCAGGGACCATGCTACCTTTTTTGAATGCCATCTACTAGTACTTTATGTATTAACTAATTCTTTACATACACATAGACCTGGAGCACTTGTAGCACTTTTCACCATGAACAACCTGGGAAAAACACTTAATGCTCAGGGCCTAGTATAGAGACTGCCAGGAACTGCTGCATGCCCACAATCAGATTGTTTCATGGGAAAGCTGTAAAAAGGGAAAGAGATTAAGAAAGTTGTGAGGCGAGAAAGAGAGATCCACAGTACTGGAGAGAGAGTAGTGGTGTTATTTAAAGGCAGGAAGAGAGCAGCAGCCATTTTGGAATCCTCTTCCACCCCTTTCAGTGCTGGGAGTTAGAGAGGAAAAGAGATGAGGAGTTATTAACCAAATTTTTGAACCTCAAAAACAGTTTGAGAGAGAGGCAAAAATTGAGGGCCAGTTTTCCTTTTACATGAATCAGTTTGCACATCCCTAGTTCTAAAAGAGATATTGTTTCTTGTTTTTAGTTGGTTATATATGTATTTCAGTATGTTTCCCTTAAAAAAATAATACTGTCATTGCAATCCAAGCAGAACCACTGAGAATAGAAGTGACAAAGAGTCCTGTGGTACCTTGAAGACTAACTAAAGTTTTAGAGCACAAGCTTTTGTGGACTAATACCCACTTCGTCGGATGCATGCAGTGGAAGTATCCAGGGGCAGGTATAAATAGGTAGGCAAGAACCAGGTGGGAGATAACA
>ML677384.1:4511707-4742751 GCA_007922305.1 Dermatemys mawii | reverse complement strand
CCGTGCAGAGTTCAAAAGTCAATTGGCAGAGTCTTACCTCCAGCCTGGATGAAGATGGAGGGTAGGGCACGGGGCACCTTATGTGGTCCGAGGCCAACTGCGCCGCCTCTCCGTGAGGTTCCGCTGCAGCTCTCACCGCATTCGGCTCTGCTCCGCTCCGCTGGCTGTCCCACGAACCACTCTGCCCGTTGATCCGCTAGCTGGTCTGCCAGCCGACACACAGACAGCTCTGCCGTGCCGGTCACTCTGCCCGCAGCACCAACGCCTCCGCTAGTCAACAGACAGCTCTGCTGCACCAGTCACTCCGCTAGCTGTCCTGCTAGCCAAACACAGACTACTCTGCTGTACCAGCCACTCTGCACTTTTTCCAGGCCCCCCTACTTAAGACAGTGCTCAGTGATTTCTTTAGCTCTTAGGTGATTTCAGCATACAGTAGGGGAGCCTTAGTACAGGTGCACCAGTGAGCCCAAAGCAACTTTCAGCTCAGCAGCCTGGAATCAGGCTCCTAATGGAAGCAAAATTCATTTCTGACATTCTACAGTAGAGAGAGGCAGGGTGCAATAGGCCTGGGAGGCCCTCAGACAGAACCCTCCCCAAAAGGTATAGGTACTTGTCCACCACCTCTCTCAATCTCACAGTGTTCTGAAAACGCATGGCCCTTGCCCAGTGAGTGCTACCTAGATGATGGCGAGTCCCTCCATCATAACAAGGGCCAAGTACATGTCCATAGTCCTTCATTCACATAATCACAGTAACATCACTTTATCATTCCTGCCCCAATAACATAGAAACTGGGGCTCCCTCATCAGCCGAAGTGGCCATGTGGGCTGCTGTGGGCTCAGGCTAGGCGCAGTGGGTGTGTCTATGCAAATTGATCAGCCCCAGACTTATTTTCCAAGGCTCACTGCAATTCCCATAGTTCACCACCAGATGTCAGAATATATCTCATTCCTGACACTGCTTACACTTCCACTGCATGCATCCGACGAAGTGGGTATTAGCCTGTGAAAGCTTATGCTCTAAAACTTTAGTTAGTCTTTAAGGTGCCACAGGACTCTTTGTCACTTCTGCAATTCCAGACTAACACGGCTACCCCTCTAATTCACTGAGAGTAGGAAATCCAGTCCACGCTTGTATCTGTTTATTTTCCAGACCTTCCTCTTTGATCTGTTCTCCCTCTGAATTTAATTATAAAGTCAGGATTCACACTTTCTGAGGTGAGAGCACTGGTTAACTGCTCTTGCTCAACTATATGGGTACTAGCTGTGCAGTAATGTGTTGCATTAATATATAAAGGCTTTCACTAGGAGGAGATCAGCTTGAGATTTTTGTGGGGTTACAACTACTTCCTCCAGTGACTAAAAATTTAAAGGAAAGTTTTTCTTCAATAGGCTCCTGTACTAAATTAGGTGCCTTGGTTTATATGCCTCCTCCTCGCAGCAGAGTGAGAGAGAAGAAAAAAGTTTGCTTGCTGCATTAGCACCATTGTTTGCTGTCTCCAGCTAGTGGAATCAATCTTGATGCTGATTTTGCTGTAGGCAGCTGATGAAGGTTAGGCCTTGGGACCAGCACAAATCTGCACCATGTCTCAGAATGCTGGATTTTGCATCTGAATTCCAGCACTCTCTGAGATATGAGATCAGAAATATGAAAGCAGCTTCCTATTGCCTATGCTGTTTTGTGTGGCTCGTGCAGTACATTAGATGTAAATTTGTCACCAAAAGGCAGGAGAGGCTTTTGATATGGGGAGGGGATACATCTTCTCTTTCTCTTTCTCTTTTGGCTACTGGAGTTCACTTTCCATATGGAAGTTGCAGAGAAGAGGAATGTATTGAATTTTTCACTTCCCCCCAACAGTCATAGCCTGTCCTACTGCACCTTGCCCAAATGCCTGCTGCTACATCCAACCACTGTGAAGATGTTTCCGCTGAAATGATTAGCAGTAAAATAGTTAACAATGATCATATTTAAAACTTCTCATTAGGCTTCAGAGTTGACATCTTGTTGAGTTGAATGGGCTGAGCCCATCCCTCAGAGCAATTGTTTCAAGTTGTCTGCAGACTCAGGCAGTCATAGTTGTATCAGGTAATGCCCATATCCTTGCAATCCTAAAGGTTGGTTTGGGTTTTTTTAAATGGAAGCTTAGATTGCTGAACTATTTGAAAATGTATTCTGGGTACTGTAGTTTAAAATAAAATAAGAAGGCCTTTTAATCAATCTATATACATATGGAGCTGAATTCTACGAAGTGCAGTGATAAGCATTTAAGAAGTTTACAGCAAACAAATTCTAGTTTATCGATACTCTACTCTGTTATCACCTCATAAAGAATGAGGAACTCCATGTGTCTGTCCTGCACACTTGTGCTGGCAAATTTCTGTGTGTCGGATAGACAAAAATTTTGCTAAATCTGTAAGGGCTGGATTCTCAATTCGGGTCCACTAGAACATAGGACCAAAACGTGAGATAATCCTGTTGGAGACTGATGCTGTCTGTACAAGCACAGAAACTGTTTCTCTGCAGAGAGAGGGATCAGTCTTTCAGGATTGTACTTACATCCAAGGAATGGTTTGAGTCAAAAGTGGCTTTTTAAACCTGATTTCGTGCTTTGTTTACTCATGTACTTGGATCTGAAAGTGAAATGTCGGGAATATGTTTCATGAACACAATGTATTCCATGAATTTGTTACAGTTAACAACATAACTGAGTGTCTTCTGATGCACAAGTTGGGCCCCATGTAATATGCTCCTGCATAAATTGCCATGTTCTTGTCCTTCTTTTTGAATTTCCAGCATTAATGTGCTCCAGAATCGCATTGTTTCCCCCAGTCAATTCCTATTTCCCGAATGACCATTGGGCTCTGCAAAGCATGAGCCATCCTGGTTTGATAAATGGAAAGCAACGATTTCACACTATTCAAAATGCAAGTCCTGACTAGCTCTTTTTTACTGAGGAGACAGCCTTGAAAATATAAAGTCATGAAAACCAATGATCAGGGATGAAAGGAACAAGCAGCTGGGCTCTACTTCTGCAGTAGGAAGTTGGCAAGCACCTCCTCTCACCATCTACACATGAATTAATTATTATTATTTGTATTATAGTTGCACTTAGCACCCCCAGTCATGAACCAGGAACCTATTGTGCTAGGGGCTGTATAAACACAGATCAAAAAAAGACAGTCCCTGCCTGCAGAAAGCTTACAATCTAAGTAAAATGGGTCTATGTTTGAGGTACCTCCCAAAAAAACATCTCATTAACCCTTCACATAATTGCTAGGCTGGCTCTGTGCATGGCAATGGGCTAGTACTGGACAACAATTAGTAAGGAATGACAGAACATTGTTTCACAGGCTTGGCTAAAACTGCTGCTAGAGCCAGCTCTGGCCATTCTACTGTATTGTGGGTTTTGTGTGCGAGGGAAAAGAGAGCAGGCTGAAATGTGAGAAGCTTTAAGAAATCAGAAGAAGAATTGCTACTAATTAAATCCTGAACGATTTATGGCTATAGCGGCTAGGTGTAATTTGCATGCCAAAACATTTCTGACTAAAGCTAATTACGAGCTGAAAGAGCCCTTCCTCCGGAAACAAGGCTTTCTAATTCGTTAAATAACTGGGGTCAGAGCTGATATTTTCCTGCTTTATTAAACCCCCTTTTTGAGGCCTCATATACTTCAGTTCCACTCAGCTACATGTCTGCTTCACAAAATCCACCACCCAACACTGTTGGCACCTAGCTGGCAATCTCAGCAGAGGGGCCTGGAGAATTAACTGTCTTCTCTCTCTTGAGAGGGTTCCTTCAGAGAAGGGTGAGGTAAACTGGCAGTGTGGGGACAATTATACTGTTCCTTTCTGTAATGTCTGTATTCTGTGGCTAGAAGACTTCAGCCTCCAGCTCCATCAATTAGCCATCTTTCACAAGCAATTCATTTCAGACATTGAAGTACTGGTTCAGCAAGCTATGCAAGCACACATCTAATTTAAGCATTAAGGCATTCCAGAAAAAAAATAGTATGTGCTTACCTTCAAACCTTAGTGCATGCTGAAATTCAGTTCTGTTCAGGAAAGCGCTTACACATGTGCTTAGCTTTATGTACATACTTTAGTCCCACTGAGTTCATGGAACTATTCACTCACATGCTTAAAGTTAAGCACTTGTTTAAATTCCTTGCTGAACTGGGTCCTCAAAGAAAAACTCTTTTTGAAGAAATGCTCTTTAGCTGGAAAACAGATCCTGTTTGCAGAATACAGTCTACTTTCTGTGTTTAAACCATTGGTGCCAGAAATATCATAGGGTTGCACAATCTTGAATTAATCTCTCTCATTTGAAGAGTGTGTTATTCTCTGCTTCTCTACAGAAATATTTTAGGCTGTATTTTACTTTATTAAATTTTTCCATTGAACGACAAGGGAACATATTTATTTATACACACACCTACTCATCACAGATGTGGTAATATGATAAATTGCATGTATTATGTATCTTTGACTGACTCACCTACACTTTGCTCACTAACCCATCTCCCCTAGGAATACTTCTCATATTCCAAACCTCCTTTAAACTATGCTTATTCTTCCCCTCCCTTGAGTGGTGCTAGATGAGAGTGATCCCTGTAGTGTTTGTGACAAGAGACATACTGCAAAAGAGCCCCGTAGCACTTAGTGATTCAGGGAAAGAGAGGCCTTGTTTTAACTCCTTACAAAGGTGTGTTTTAGCTAACGCTGTGACATTTGGGGCCAGTGAGGGGTTTGATCACCGTTTGCCTTGTAACCCTGGGTGCCTTGTGGCTATGCAGCGCTGGTCCAGCGCTCTGATCCCATCAGTCTGCCAGCAACTCACAAGCCTCTCCTGGACTTTTTCCAACTTGGTTACTCCTTGCAGGCCAACCTTAGTACCCTTCTAGCCCCAAATTTGCCCCAGAATTGTCCTACTGCAGGAACCAGTCCCTCTCAGTGGACAGTCACAGAGAAAGCCCTAGGCTTGCTGCCTTTACAGAGATATTAAACCTTTCTGGAAGCATGCACCTTACTGAACTTACCCAGCACTGATGATTGATAATGAAAGCAAAACAAGTTTATTAACAAAAGAGCTTGTATTAAGTGACGCTAAGTACAAGCGGGAAAGGTAGAAATGGTTACAAGCAAGTAAAAGTGAAAACCCACATCTAGAAGACTAAAGCTTAATCTAGTAAGATACTCTTTGTTCACAATGGTTTCTCTCACCCACAGTCTCCTTTCCATATTTTTACTGGCTAGGATCCATCACAGAGATCAAATCGTTGGTTTCATTGTCTCCTAGGGATCAAGATGGAGTCTCTCTCTGTTTCTTATATCCCCAAAAAGATGCCTTTTTCATACCGGGGATTCAGTCTCCTGTGTCTCTCTGGGGTGCACAAGCTGTGTTCATTCTCTGTCTCTTGAGTTCAGGATCAGATTAAATCCTGCTGGTTTAGTTCAATGGCTTTGTTTATTGCTAATATGTAAATTGAGGTAACCCCACATTCCTTTGTCTAGGACAGACCAGTTTATCACCTTTTTTCCTAGGCTAAACTGTCTGGGCTTAAACATATTCTAGTAACATCATGCAGATGGACTTACTAACTGTACATGGAATGTTAACACATACATTGTAAAATTATATTAATAACCAGCATGCTATTAACTTTCATATTACACCTCACAAGGCATATTTTGCACAAATATTATTGCAGTAGTGTGTAGGGTGTGAAAACAAGGGGTATCTAGGGTCACAAATGCATATGAGCCAGGGGTTCCCACAACACATTTTGTGGTGGCCTCAGAGGGTGGCCACCAATTCTTGCTGGTGGCTGCTCTGACAAACCCATCTCTCTGTCCCTGCCTCCTGTGGTCGTTCAGCAAGAGCCTGCACCGGGAAAGGTGAGTTGGGACCTCACCGGCTGCCTGTGGAATCCCAGGCTCCCCATGCCCTGGCCAGGTGGGAGTGAGCGAGCTGCCCATGGAGCATCCCAGCAACCAAACACCATAGCTGCCTCCAGCGGTGCATACACCAGCCCCACGTCTATCCAGATGTGCTGCCCGGAGTCCCCAAAGAGGCTGCACTGTGCAGGGTGCCAGTCCCTGCTGGTGAGGCCAGCACAAACACTAACGCAGTGCATCTTGTTGCCCTTGGTAACAGCTATTTCAGAGCAACAGCTGGGTGCTGCAGGGAGAGGCTGTTGCTTCTCCTCCAATCTTTGCCCAGGCTTTGGAGGCTGTTGTGGCCGCAAAAAAATCTGCTGGTAGCCGCATGCAGCCACAGTGGCCTCATTTGAGAAATGTTGGTATCAGGGCCGGCTCTAGGCACCAGCAGAGGAAGCACGTGCTATGGGCGGCACATTTTAAGGTGCAGCATTTTGGCCATTCTTGGGGCGGCACATTCCCACTTCCCTTTTTTCATTTGCTTCGGCGACATTCCACCCCCACCCTTTTTTGGGGAGGAGAGCAGTTGTGGTCTTAGTGCTTGGGGTGGCAAAAAAGCTAGAGCCGGCCCTGGTTGATACGAGCTATCCTGCAGTAAATGCACAGTGAAGACAAGGTACTTTAGTTTTACCATGAGGTAAACTAGTTGAGGTCCTACTCTGCTGGGGATATAGAATTGACTTCATCTAGTTTATCTCACAATAAAGCTAAAGTGCCTGGTCTCTCTGCTTTTACTTTCGGATAGCTCATACATGTTAGCTACCCTGAGGTTAAAGGTATACCTTTTTTAGCATTGAAACAAGGCCTGAGAGAGAACATATAGCAGTGGCCACAGAGAGAGAGGGAAGTGGGGGAACTTGGAGACAAGAAGATAGAGTGGAATAAAAGGGCTAGCATGAAAAATGAGGTAAAGAACAAAAACAAGAATGAAGGCTAGAAGGCAAAACTACAAGAAATATACAGGAGGGGAAAAGAACACAGAGAGAAAAAGGCTCAGAATGGACAATGGTCCATTGTCCATTCTGAGAGAGAGGAACTAAGTGAGACAACCAAAATACAGTGTGATACATTGCAGAAGAAGAATAACTAGGCACCAACTACTACAAGTTGGTGCTTCAGTCAAGAAAAGGATAGACTCACTCACTTGGGCCAAATTTTCAAAGATATCTCAATCCAGTCACATAATTTGCACTTGCTATTCTGTGTATTCAAAAACACAAAATAACACGAATAGAATTTGAATGTGAGAATAGCAACTGCATATGCAGCTCACCTGGTTAGGTGTCAATTTGATTTATCTGTGTAATTTCTGCTTGGGGAGGTTTGCATGAATAAAATTGCAGGGACACATTTTGAGCCTGTTCTTGAAAATGTACTCTTTAATATTAAGTATACAGACTTCCTGCCAATTGAACCACATGTTTGCCAGCACCTAACTAAGGAGAATTTTTGGAAAGATAACAAGCATACACAAAAAGTATACATGAAATTGCAGAACATTTTGAACTGAATTGTTTAGCTGTTAAACACTGGGTAGCCTACAGGGAGCAATTAAGTAGTTTTCTTTAGTCATAACACTTTGCACCTAAGGCCTAGAAAAACTACACCTTCCTGTAAAAGAAAAAAAGGACAAATAATTAGCATGAAAGGTTGGAATGGATCCATCCAACATGAAACCAGGCAGATTCTGGAATTTCCTCCAAAACATTTAGATGCCAAGAGCCTATCAATCTATGTGTGTGCCAAGAAAGGCTCAGGTAGAGGAGCCTAACCCAAAGGCAACATGAATATGGACTAAAAGGAGCTATTAACTTGAACAGCAACATGAACCAACACCTAAAAACACTGAAATAAAACATGTACTCATTATATCGTTGTTGAATGAAACAAGCAGGCCAACGGCTTGAGCTTCATATAAGACACCATTCATATAAATAAGATTAACAGCAGAGCAAGAAAGATTGTAGAAAATATAATTAAACTTGCAGAAACAATATTATTATCACGAGCAGTTCCTGTGTGGATCATCTGATAGCTCCTCTACAGAATGTTCTTTAGTTTCTTTCTTACTTGCCAAGATAAACTATTTTGCTGCCTAAAGAGTCCTAAAAATGTCCACCTCTAAGTCTTCCAACGTTCAGCTCACCAAAGGGAGGCTAAAACAGCTGACTCATTGAATCAAAACTCTTCCTTCTCTTTGTCAGCTTTGAGTTTATAAAATTCCAGTATGACTGACATCATATGTAATGTGGTCAGAAAATTTTGAAAACTAATTTTTTTTCTGATAGTTTTCTGACTCGCATCAAAACTACAGTGCTGGAGTTAAGAGTCATCAGTTTTTTCTTATTGCTAAGAATTGCTTTCAAGGGAATATGTATCTCAGGATTACCAGTCACTAAGCCATTTGCCAAAAAACAAACAATGCAGAATCCTCAGACTGGCTACTCAGGTTTGCAAGTTACTCATAGTTGCTTAAGTCTGGTCTGCATTTAAAATAATTTAATCTATACATTACAGATTTATTCTCTTTCTGGACTTCAAATTTAGAATTTTTATTTTTGTCAAAAACCACAATATGAAATCTGTTTTTTTTCCAAAGGTGACTGATTTTTACCTTGTGTTAAATCTGTTGTGAATCCTATTTAAACTCCTTGTGATCATTAGCATGTTTCTTCTAAAGTAGCACTAGCCAACCCAGATGGAAATGAAGAAGAAGAAGATAATGAGCTGCCTTCTTTGTTTGACATTTGTGGTCAAAAGGAGTGAAATATATTTCTTACCTCTTAAAAGTCCCCAGCTGGAGACTCCAAAAAGAAAGCATCTATCATTCATGGAAAGCCACAAAGGAAATGAAATAATATTGGTTGGGAGCAGAGAGCTCTAGAAAACAATGACCTTCTCCTCATTTGCAATTTCAGAAGGTTTCATATTTAAAAAAACAAGACAAAAATGCATTTTTCCTGTTGGATTTGTGTTTAGTGCATGTGAGAAATTAATAGCATTTAAAGATATTCTGCTTTTTCTAAAGCAGGTAGGTACAGTACATAAACTTTCCTATTCAGTTCATTTCACCTTCAATGTAGAATCCAGATGGATGAGTTTATTTTTATAAAATTAATGCCGGTGGCATGTTATTGAGACTGAGAACACATTTTTGACCTGCAACAGAAATATATAAATCCCATCTCCTAACAAATGCCAGGCAAATGTAGAAGTTAGCAAGGTTTATATTCAATGAAGAAACCTAAGACCTAATTCTGCAGTCCTACTCAGGGAAATCAATGGGAGTTTTGACTGACTATGGATGACAGGTTCAGGTTCATAAGTACACATGTAGTAGATATTGTCTTTGATAACATAAATATATGTATATAATCAACATTTCAGATTTTTTTTATTTCAGACTGCTTCTCCTATACAGCTTTAGAAGTATTATCAAAGAAGTGTTATGGGAAACAAAGGTGTAAAATTATTGTCAACAACAACCATTTTGGAAATCCGTGCCTGCCTGGAGTGAAAAAATATCTTAATGTCAGCTACGCATGTGGTAAGAGTAAATATGTGATAATTTTGAAGACCTCATTCTGCTTGAGAGGGTAATAATGCAAAGTTTTGTGTGTATGTGTGTGTGTGTGTGTTTTATATATATATATATTTATATATAAACGCACATGCCCAGAGCTGGATTCTTAAACCTGGCCTTCCTCTTAGTATCTGTAACCTATTATACTTACATGACAAAATACCTGAGATGTAGGTACAATCACATAGCCAGAGATCTACATAACATAAATTGCAATAATTGAAATATGTGTTTGACAAATGCACTAGATATTAAATTGTGCTCTACATAATTCATCTATAGCAGAGCTAAGTAAAGAAAATCCACTATTGCATTGTGTTAGCCTTTATAATGCACTTCAGCATAACCAAAGCACTATATAAAGGCCCGGATCCTGAAATATTATCCACATGGACACATCTAAGTTCCTTCACCTACAGAGGATTTCCTTACTCTGGGTAAAGTCTCAGACTAGGTCTACACTACTGACATATACTGGTATAATTACGTTGCTCAAGCATGTGAAAAATCCACCCCCTGAGCAACGTAGTTATACCAACCTAACCTCCAGTGTAGACAGCGCTATGTTGACCAGAGAGCTTCTGCTGCCAACATAGCTACTGCCTCTCTCGGAGGTGGATTAACTAAACTGTCCTGTCGGAGTAGTAGCATCTCCACTAAAGCGCTACAGCAGAGCACCAGTGCAACTGCACCCCTGCAGCCAGAGGCAGATTAAGATTTATTGGGGCCCTGGGCACAAAGAACGCTTGGGGCCCCAAAACTTCCCACCCACCATGGGACCTCTTCCCCATCCTCCTCCCAGCTCCTGCCCCTTGGCCAGGCCAGAAGCCAGAGCCAGGCTGTGATAAGAGCCACCGGGGGGCGGGGGGGGGGGGCTGGGCTGCTGTGGAGAGCTCTGGACTCTTCACTTGCCCTATGGGGCAGGAACAGAGGTTGGGGGCTGCTCATGGGGGCTGCTCATGTCTTTCTTACCTCTTCCCTTCACCCTCACAGTATACAGTAGCAATTCTGCGGTGGTTCCTGCTTCCTGTTCTGTTGTGGAAGTATAGTTTGAATTGTTGAACTGTTTGCCAGGTTTTAGGATTAGGAAGGAATTTTTCCCTCAGGGCAAGATTGACAAGGTTCCTGGTGGGTTTTTCTACCTTCTTAGCAGCATCCTGCAGGGCTAGTTTTAGGTAAATAGGGAGCAAAGATGGGCTTTTAAAGTCATAAATTTATAAATGATTTTGTAATTTTGACTTAGGTTGTGGCCAACAGCTAGTGTGGGTGAGATGCTCAAAGGTGAACAAGAGTAAGAGGCCCATGAGATAACTGGGTGACCTTATTAGGCTGGTGAAAAATTCAGAGACCATAAGTCTTCACAGACAGGTGCCCCCATTTGTACCCTTATTCTCCCTTACAGGGAAGGGAGCCAGTAGATTGGGGGAGAGGTGAATCCTAGGAGAGAGGCTGAAGAGGTCCAACCCTGAACATTAGATATTTGGCATAGAGGTCAGTTAACACCACATTGAACCCAAATACATTTTTGGTAATGGGGGCAGGTGGCGTTAGCTCCCTCCATTAAAGTTAAAAATTAATAACATAACATCCTTCCACTTTAAATCTCATCCCCGTGCCTGTGTTTTCATTCTCCTGTGTGTCCTGATCAATAACTGCTCTTGCCCAGGAGTGGGTTTGTTTTAATGGTTCTGCTCACAAAACACCAGAGGCTCCGAACAGTTGGTCGGTGTGCAGGGTAGAAAAGCCCCCAGAGCAGAGAGGGAGCATGCTCTGTGCCCTCTAGGAGCCTGCACAGGTCATTGCACCTGAGCCCCTCTGGGGCTCTGCATTTTTGGCAGCCGGGTAAGAGTGGCATCTAGCCAGAAGGGAACTAGTTAGCTCCTGTAAGCAGCTTACATACAGCCTGATCCAAGTCTTTCCATTGACTTCTTCTGAGGGCTTTGGATCAGGCCCCTACTGCTACACTACAGAAACTGCAATAGTATCATTAACTCCCCCAGGCCTGCTCTTTCCTACCCCCAGGCCTGAGCACTGAGGTAAGACACTGCAGCAATCTGTGCTGCCAGTCCAAAGGAGGTGTTAACTCTTGGCAATGTCACCAGAGATCCTTGCACTTCATAGGTTTGAAAGCTGTGCACCCTGCCCCTTCCCCCTCTGTGCACCTGCAATCTCCTCCCCTCCCTTTGGGGAATATGCCAAATTAACTCTATGGGGAAACACTGTGGAGTTTTCTGAGTCTACCTCAGGCAGGTCTTTCCCTGGGAGAGGCCCAAATAAGCAGTACTCAGAGTTTACTTGCATGGTTGGCAATAAGCAGACATTTTGGGATTGATTCTTATCTTAGTTGTACAATGCCATATATCGGAAGATCCGAGAAAACAATGATCATCTTATGGATTATCTAGAAGACAGGTTCCTTGCAGGCACAACAGGGGATTTTTAAAGATGTTTTAGAGCTTTTAAGAATCTACCCTCATATTTTAGCCTTCAGGTGAGGGGAATTACTAAAACTGATATTTATTTTTATAAAAAAGGAGCTGGAGGCTTGCCATGGAGCTAATACATAATATGCTTAGACTAAATTCTGTATTGTTGGTCCTTTTACAAAAGTGAGTTAGTGGAATTCCCTTTAATTACTCTACCAATAATTATGACACCTTGTTCTTTATTTGTGGGCTGAGGGGTATGTATGTGGCAAGATAACTCATACTATTAATCTTTGTAGTGGTTTTGAAAAGACATATAAACCAGGTAGTAGATAACATTCTTCTGTGTTGCTGGCACATTTTGCAGGTTTTTTCTGCCAAACACTACTAAACTGTGCAATGTGAACATTAGCAAGTGATTTGCAGCTCTAATTATTTTATAGATCATCTAGTAGCTATGAGAAAAGAAGAGTTTTGGAATTCTTGAAATTCCACACACAGGGTGGGAGCTCCTGTTGACAAAAGACTCCCAATGGATAGGTAACAGTAATATGTTTTTAAAACAAATCTCTCCGTAGAAATTTCTGACTATGGCAGTAAATCAAGTTTTACTTTGCTAAAGCAGTTTGCCTGTTGCAGCCAAACTGAACTGAATTGATAGCACATCACAGTGGTAAGGAACGTGTACGTTCAGAAATAGACGGCTTTCTCAATTGTCAATCCACTAAGGACGTACTTCGAGAGATGTTCCTGATTTTGCCTCAGAATTTCTTCTCACCTCCTCCTCCTCTGTGAGCTAGTGGTTTCCCCTCACTCGAGATTTGGATTTCAAAATAGACGATATCTGTCCCGGTTACAGGGCTAGCTGCACCTCTGTCTTCTTTCAGATCTCTCTGAGACCACCCACCTCAGGGTTTGCTCCTTTAAGTCCTTCCCTGTCTCGGGGTGGAATCTTGTGATTCTGTCACTCTTTGGCTGGGACCCAGGTACGCTACAGCTGCTAGTCCAATTGTTCTGCTAATCCAATCACTCGGTGTAGCTCAAAAAAATTTTTTTTCAGTGTGGTCACTCTCACTCAAGCTAAGCTAGCTGAAGTGGAGTAACTCAAGTGTGCTAATTTGAGCCACGGCTATGTCTGAACTACAGGGACTATAGTGGCATAGCTATGTCGGCATAACTCCGTGGTGTAGACGCCGCTGACAGTGACAATGGTATTTCCATTGCTGCAGGAACACCACCTCACCGAGCAATGGAGCTAGGTCAACAGAAGCTAGGTACTCAAGGGTTGGGCAGGATTGTGCTCAGGTGGCTAGCCTGAGCAGATGGCCATGTCGCCATGGCCACACTGTGTCTGTCTACCCACAGTGGGAAGCACCCTTGCAGCTTCTGTGTAGACATACACTAAGATAGAGGTGAATTGTCTTTAGGAACAAAAGGAGGAGGTGGTATGAGGGCCTCATTGAGAAAGCTGGATATGAGGCTTTTCAATAGAAGTGACTGTTGTTCAGTTATGTGGCAAACTGGAGCAATTGCCACGCGGCAAGATGAAGGAGAGAAGTTTTCTGCAGAGGCTTCATGAAGGTTTGAAGCAGTTAGCAGCACAGGCACCCACTCCATGGTGCTCTGGGGCCAGAGCACCCAAGGGAAAAAATTAGCAGATCTTTGCACCCACCGGCAGTCGATGCAATGTTCTGGGTGGCAGGGCTGAGAGCTCTTGCCGGGCAGTGCAGCTGCAGAGCCGCGGCCTGACCCGGTGCTCTGTGCTGCGTGGGGGCGTGGCTGGCTCCAGCTGGGTGGTGCGGCTGCCTGTCCTGGTGCTCTGGGTGACGCAGCTGTAATGCCATCAGCCACTGGCACTCCAGACAGCGTGGGAAGGGGGCAGAGAGCAGGGGGTGGTTGAGCAGAGGGCAGGGAAGTTTGGGGTGTGATCAGGGGGCGGGAGTGTGGATAGGGGTCGGGGCAGTCAGAAGGCGGGAAACAGGGGGAATGAATGGGGGCAGGGGTCTTGGAGGGGCAGTCAGGAAGGAGAGGAGGGTTTGGGTGGGGCAGCAGGGGCAGTCAGGTGTGGGGAGTCCGGAGTTGTCAGGGAACAGGGAGGGGTGGATGGGGCAGGGGTCCCAGAGGGACCATCAGGGTATGAAAAGCAGGGGAGCTGTGAATTATTTTGCTTATTTTAGAAACTTATTCCCCAACCTGGGGGAAACCAAAGATCCTTCATGGAGAGATCCTTGATCTGTGATTTTCACTAAACAGCACATCTCAGCACGAAGTAGTCAGATCCACTGTACTAGTTTTACACCTCAGTTCTTCCCAGAGAATCCCAAAACAACAACTTAAGTTTTACAGAAAATGTAGGCCCCTACCCCCTTTTTCAGACAACACAACTAGTGAGAAATGCTTAACAGACCTTAAAATTTCAAGATAAATGATTTATTCTGTCAAAAAATCATAATGGCTGATCTCTGAAATAAAAATATAACACAATATGTGATTTTCTTCTGTCTCAGCAGTGCTGGGTCTTCCCTTTAGAACATGTTCCATATTTCCTTATCTCTCACCATCTGAGAGTCTCTCTAAAGGAAACATAAAAATACCCCCTAGAGATGCATCCTTTGTGGGAATAGACACCCCAAGGCCTTTGGCCCCTTATCATAAGGGTTATCCCAAGACTATCTTGCCAGATCTCATTTAAAATGCACTTGTACTTTGAAACATGAATTTATAAAAACAGAATCAGGGTGTTCCTTGTTTAGTGTCTTTCAATTATTTCCAGATTATGTATTACAAATGAATAGGGCTATGTTTGCAGTCATGGGTATTTTTTGTAAAGGTCATGGACAGGTCATGGGCAGTAAACAAAAATTCATGCCCTGTGACCTGTCCATGTCTTGTACTATAGACCCCTGACTAAATTGTGGGTGATGGCAGGAGGATGTCCCAGGCACACTACAGGTGCTCTGGGGGTGTCCCGGGGCATTGTGGGTACTCTGGGGCTGCCGCAGGTGCTGGGGGAGCTGGGCACTGCGGGTGCTGACGGGAGGCGCCACATGGCCCAGGAGCCCTGTACGTGCTTGTGGGGGGAGGGGAGCACCATGGCAGATGGCTCAGGGACCTCCGATGTTGGGGTGGGAGGCGCCATGGCCCAAGACTGCCCCGACAACAGCCAGTACAGCTGGCCCAGGGGCTGCCTGAGCTGCTTAGGCAGCCCTGGAGCCAGTGGCACTGGCCGCTGCAGAAGTCATGGAGGTCCTGGAAAGTCACGGAATCCATGACTTCCGTGATCTCTGTAACAGATTCGCAGCCTTACAAATGAACACAGAGATTTTTTTTTTTTTTTTTACACCTGCCAGCTCTCCAAATTCAGCCTAGAATCTGAAAATCAACCTGTTCATTTCCTGGCTCACACATCAATAATAAAGATTCTGCCACTGGAACTCAGTTAACAAGTCTGATGATCCACAAGCCAAAATAGAGGCCAAATTACTCTCCCATATCCACATTGGCTGTGCAGTATTTACAGGAGTCAAAAGTACTAAAACATACTTTAAAAACTTTACCAGGAAATGAAACAGACATGACTTTAATGCCATCCCCGTGGAGAATGGCTGGGAAGTAAGAAGTGCCATTTTTACTGTTAAGTTTCAGAGTAAAACTGTACTTCGACCCTTGGACTGGACTTCCCTGTGTTCCTGTCAATCTTCTTTTACACGGTTTATTGGCAAACATTTGTTTCAGACCTAAAATTTCTTCCATTTTCCAAATGCGTGTGAAACTCCATCAGTCTGTCTTTGTATAGTGCAGAGAATAGGTGCCAAGATCAGGATAACTGGAGAACCCATTCATCTGACACCGGATTTGTGAGCTCTTAACATGTACACAATGTGCCTTCCTTTTAGATCATTTTAATCCCTGTCAGAAGAGTGTGAAAGCTTCCAAATTAAATCCACTAAAATGCACCAGAAGAAAAAGAAGTTAATTAAAAGGAAATAGTTCTCTGGCCACTGAGACCAATGCTGAGTCTACACTTAAAATTTCGATCAACCTAGCTCAGCTAGCTTTTCACTCAGGTGAAAAGTTCACACTGCACAGGACTGTAGTTAAGTTGAAATAGCTCCCAGTGTAGCGACAGCTAAGTCAATGGAAAAATTCTTCCTTCGACATAGCTACCACCTCTCAGAGCAGTGGATTAACTGCAGTGATGGAAAAACTCCTTCTATTGCCGTACAAAGCATCTACACTACAGCAGCAAAGTTGTTGCACCATTGTGTAGACCTGGCCTAAGAGCTCATTCCATCTGGAACACTATCCAGTTACTTACCTTATCATAATTGGAGTTCTTCAAGTTGTGTGGTCCCTTTATGCCATTGCGGGCTCTCTGGCGCATGGAGTGCATGCACACCTGCAATGGAATACACGTAGGGTCCACCACTTGAAGTAGAACAAAACCTTCTAGTCAGGAAAGTTACAGAGCACATCATACAGGGCTTCAAACATTTCTTTACTGGCAGTTACAGACTTGATCTATTCTCCTCATCAAAAGCAGTGGTTGGCATAATCTAAGATCTATTAAAAGTATGCCTCATTATTTCCTGTTCATTGGCATTTCCTTTTGGTCCAGAAAGCTGGATTTAACAATTAGATAGTTATGTCTTATGGAAACCATGCCCTGTGAGACAGATCTTTGGCAGCAGTCCAGACCCTTGCTCTTACCTGGAGCTAAGGGACTTAACAGCAACTTGTTTCTTTTACCATCTATTACTCTTGACTACAAGTAGGAACAGAAGAGCAGCAGAAAAAGCAAGATCTTACCCTTGAAAGAAAGAGAACTTCTCTCCATTTGATTCAGCTTTTGTTATTAAAAAAGAGAAAATTAACTCTTTCAGTAACTGTGGCTCTGGAAGCACAAACTCTGGCCCCACTCCTTCCATCCAACCAGAAGAGCCAACCCTCACACCCTCATGCAGCCACACTGGCTACATGTGAGCTGCACGCGGGCACAGGGTATGTCTGTGTGAATCCAGTTGCTGGACTGGAGCCTTTGTATGAATGTTCTTTAGTAGGTGAGGCCAGCAGAAAATTACAGCCCTGGTCTTCTGTGTTACAATGATCATAAAGTTGTTGATTGTGCACATTTAAAATGTACTAATAATGGGTTTGATTATTATTCTGGGCCATCGTTTTGGTGAATTTTCCTTATTTGCAGTGTGATTAAGATAACAGCTCAGGTAGTGTAACGTTCTGAAAATTGACAGTGCACAATTTTTCTTTTTTCTTTTTAGTTCCCAGAATCATACTTACAGCGGTTGATCCAAAGATTTCTAATCTAAATCCTTCTCTGAAGCAGAATGATGGTGAATATGGTAATTTTTATGGTTTATTGCCATCATCTGTCTTTAAGTCAAAATAGGAAATATGTCTGATCACAGATGGACATAGTTGTATTAGAATAAAGAAGGGGAAATAGTAAAATCATGTGTTAAAACTCACGCTGACCACTGAAAATTGCAAAAAAAAAAAAAAGGTGTTGTATCATCAACAGAATGAGTTCTACACAATTAGATTCTGATGATACTGTAATGTGGGAATTTCACAATGAGAAATCCATTAAGGAACAAAGGCAAGATTCTAGGACCTGCTATTAAATAAGTTATTGTGGGCCAAATCCAGCAGTCCAAATGCCTGTAAAAATATGTGAGATGTTGGCTTGAGCAAGGATTGCAAGATTTGGTCCTAAATTTCAGAGGTGAAGCTAATCAGCTTGCAGCCGAGGGGTGAGGGCACGCTTCCCTCACCTGTTCCTGTGGAAGAACCCGTTGACTGAGGCCTGGTCTACAGTACACGATTATATTGAATTTAGCCGTGTTAGGTGGAATTAAAACTCAATCTGTCCACATAACCAACCCCATTTTGTCGACTTAAAGAGCTCTTAAAATCGGTTTCTGTACTCCTCCCTGGCAAGGGGAGTAGCGGTAAAATCGACATCGCTGGTTCGAATTTGGGGTACTGTGGATGCAATTCGTCAGTATTGGCCTCTGGGACCTATCCCAGAATGCTCTATTGTGACCTTCTGGACAGCACTTTCAGTACTAGCCAGGTACACAGGAAAAGCTCAGTAACTTTTGAATTTAATTTCCTGTTTGGTCAGTGTGGTGAACTCAGCAGCACTTAGCAGCACAGGTGACCCTGCAGTCCCCCCAGAATTGTAGAGCATAGAATGTTTCTACGCCCCCATCATCTCCATCCCTGAGATTATTGCAGATTAGAAGGCGAAAAAACGGCACTCGTGATGACATATTTTCTGAACTCATGCAGTCCTCCCGCGCTGATAGGGCACAGCTTAATGCATGGAGGCATTCAGTGGCAGAGGCCAGGAAAGAATTAAGGGAGCGTGAAGAGCAGAGGCAAGACGCTGAGGCTAATGGGGAGCAAACGAACATGATGAAGCATCTGTTGGAGCTGCAGGAAAGCCAACAAGAGCAAAGCCACAGACCCCCGCTGATCCACTGTATAACTGCCTACATGTTTGTAGATCACGGGTTTATTCTAATGTTTTGCAAAGTCCCTGAAACCATAACACTGGCAGTCCTAAATTTTTCCAGGAGTTCAGTTAGATGACCAGTTCCATGTTCCATAGCCTTCTCACCCAGATGCCCAAGAATGTGCGGGGGTGGGAGGAGAGGAAGGCTCTCTGCACCCATCCACTCCACCCCAGAGGATGGCCCAAGCAACAGAAGGCTGTCATTCAAACAGTTTGATTTTTAGTGTGGCTACAATAAGCAAATGCGGCCTTGTCCTTACCTCCTCCCCCCTCCCACCCAGGTTACCTTGTCCGTTATCTCATTTTTTAAAATTAATAAACAAAGAACACATGGTTTCAAAACAATAGTTACTTTATTTTGAAGGGGGGAGGGTAGTTGGTTTACAGGGAATTAAAATCAACAAAGGGGGCAGGTTTGCATCAAGGAGAAACACACACGACTGTCACACCGTAGCCTGGCCAGTCATGAAACTGGTTTTCAAAGCCTCTCTGATGCACAGCGTGCCCAGCTCTGCTCTTCCAATAACCCTGGTGTCTGGCTGCTCAAAATCAGACTCCATGCGATTTGCCTCAACCTCCCACCCCGCCATGAACATCTCTTCCTCACTCTCACAGATATTATGGCGCACACAGCCAGCAGCAATAACCATGGGAAGGTTGGTGACGCTGAGATCTGACCAACAGTGCCAGCAAATTAAATGACCAAAGGCACATTCTACCACCATTCTGCACTTGCTCAGACGGTAGTTGAACTGCTCCTTACTACTGTCCAGGCTTCATGAGCCATGGAAACAAGGGCTAGGCTGGGGTAGTTGCGACTGCACGGTGCTGCCAGCTGGGAGAGCAGCCTGAGGCAGAAGCCTCCAGCTCGCAGGAGAGTAGGAGAGCAGAGTTGCAGCGGAAGCAGGGGCGTTGTACTCCATGGCCGAGGACGGCTAGCAGTCCTACTGCACCATCTGCTGCGAAGGCACTCAGGAGCTGCTGCTGTGTAGCAATGCCAGCTGCTGCAGGTGCTTCTGTGTCGAATGCTTGGAGGTCCTGGTAGGGTAAGGTAGCTTTGCCAAGGCAAAAGAGCAAGAGCCCTGGAGCTGTTACGTGTGTCAACCACAGAAATGCCATGGGGTGTTACAGCGCCAACCAGACTAGAATGTACGGCTGCAAGACTTCTTCACCAGCGACAAAGGACAGGAATATGATGCACCTAAAATCTAAAAAGGCCTGCACATTTCCCAGAGTCACCCCCCTGGATAACAGAACGTCAGTGATTGCATTGGCTACTTGGATCATAGCAGCCCCCACAGTAGACTTGCCCACAACAGCAGTGGTGACATGATCTGAACGGGCTCCATGCTTGCAGTGCTATGGCATCTGCACGGGTAACCCAGGAAAAAAAAGACGCAAAACGATTGTCTGCCGTTGCTCTCGCAGAGGGTGGGGTGCCTGATGCCATGTACCCAAAACCACCCACAACAATATTTTTGCCCCATCAGGCACTGGGAGCTTAACTCAGAATTCCAAGGGACAGCGGAGACTGCAGGAACTGTGGGATAGCTACCCACAGTGCACCGCTCTGAGAGTCGATGTTAGCCTCAGTACTGTGGACTCACTCCCCCAACTTACCGCGCTTAGTGGGGACACACACAATCGACTGTATAAAATCTCTTCCGAAAAATTGACTTTTATAAATTCAATCTAATTTCGTACTGTAGACATACCCTTAGTAGATGCTCAGTGGCTTTGGTAAGTGAGGAGCTACCCATTCTCTCCAGGACCATAGTGTGCCAATTTCTGCCTGTTATGGCCATCTTTTACAGAGACACAGCCTGGAATTCTGTCTCTACTCCAGAACACACGTGCCCAATGTGCAGTGTAGTTCACTGCCAGTGCTTCTGACTATTTAAAGGGGTGTCTTAAAGTGTGGAGAAGTCATTTGCCTGAAAGTGCCTGTTCAAACCAAACAACCTAAATTACATGGTTGTTTGTACACAGCTAAACATTTTCTGCAAAAAACAACCTTGATCAATAATGTTTTTATACGCACAAGATTTCCTCAAGAATCAGAATGGCGACAGTGGTAATGTTCATTTTCATCGCTGTTCCCCTCAGCTGCTTCTCAGTCTGGCCACTTGCATTCCCTGGGAAGTAGCCATGCCCAGTATAATCTTATTATTGTCTTAGAATATTTCATTCTTGTCCATTAATTTATTAAATTTAGATTGGAATAAGGTAGAGGGGAAAATGCACATAAAAACCAGTTATCTGCTTACACTAAATACTATAAGCTGTGATCTTTAATTAAGCCACTAAAGTCACTTTAAACAGAACTTTAAACTTTTTGCTTTTTGACATTTCCATCACTGGGACATTGGCACATTATGGTTATTCATAACTATTTTACATCCTTCTTAACTGTGGTCAAGAGATGTGAACAGTAACAGTGAGTATAAGATTGTTTCAGACTGGATAATCATGTATGAGTAAAACTGAAATATAGTTTTGTGAACAGCAGGGAAAATGAATGGTGTGGCTAGCACACATCCTCCATTGCCACCCTTTCCAGGGTACTGCAGAGGTTGTTTTGGGAAATGACTCATTTAGAGCCTGATCAAAAGTTCAGTGAAGTCTTTGGGAATCTTTCCATTGGTCTCATTGGGCTTTGGTTTAATAACAACTATGTAGCTTTCTAACTGTCCATTATGTTTTGTTTGTAGATCATGGGTTTGGTCTAATGTTTTGCAAAGTCCCATAACACTGGCAGTCCTAAATTTTTCCAGAAGTTCAGTTAGATGACCAGTTTGATTTAAAATTACTTATAAGAAAATCAGAATTTAGTAGCATTATCAAGCGTAACATAATCTAATTGAATTTCTCTTGCATTTTCACATTACAGATATAAACATTGACCCCAGGGAATCAAGGCTTTCAAAGAAAGATGGAATTATTATTAGCAACTCTTTGGCTACCTTTGCTTACATTAGAGGTAGGAAAATGTTGCGGGGGGGTTCCTCCTTGTATCGTGTTTGATAATCCTGCTACTTCTAGTAATTGTGTTGATAGAGCATTACCACTCTTCTGGGAGGTTGAGACAATCATAACATAGCAACTGACGTTCATGTAATATGTTCCATCCCGAAGGATTCCAAACTCTTAGAGGTTGCAGCCATGATTTTTAAAATAAGTGATTTCAATGGGAATTGCTGGGTGCTCAGCACTTTTGAAAAGTAGGCACTTATGTGGGAGCCTATCTTTAGGAATCCATTTTTGGAAATTTTGGTCTGAGTATATAAGGATCATTGAAGCACAATTAAAATTCAGCCACCTCTGGCATGGCCGATAACTGGAATTCTGACCCATTGCCGCCACCACCACCATCCGTGATCAAGGCAAATCCCAAAGGGATGAGGCCTCCTTGCAGATTAAATGCCAACCAGATCAACTTCTAGCTAGATCTTTAAGATGGTCCAGCTGGATGTTCAGTCTGTGTCCACCATTGGCAATGTGGGAATTCTAACCCAGCAACACTACAAAGCAGGATTTAGGAAAATAAATATAAGATAATGTTGCCTCTTTTAGACCTTAGTGGCTAGTCAAAGTTTGGGGCCATGTAGATATTCCAGTTAGAAGTAGAAATTGGTGATAGGTGTTTCTTTGATCCAGTTTTATTTACAAAGAATATAGAAAGTCTTGTGTCTCTGAATGAAGAGGCAGCACGTAGCAAGAAACATCTTCTTTTACTCCCAGCAAAAAGCTTTTAGCCTGCATCCATAACCCAGAAACCTCTTCCCAGGTTTCTTCCAGAATCAGCCACCATCAGATTTCAGCTGCTCCTTTAGGTTGTCTCTCATTCTCAGGGGAGGTCTACACTGAAAAGTTAGGTTGACCTAACTACATCACTCAGAGGTGTGAAAAATCCACAACCTTGAGTGATGTAGTTAAACCTAAACCATAGTTAAACCTAGCCCTGACCTAAACCCCAGTGTAGACAGTGCTAGGACAGAAGAATTCTTCCACTGATTTAGCTATTGCCTTTCAGGGAGGTGGACTAACTACAGCGACTCTCTTCTCATACACACAGCCATACCCAAAACAGCATTCAGCCAAAAACTCCTGAGTGGGTTCACACACACTTTTTGCCTTTGGTGTGGCTTATGCTTACAGTTATGTTAAATGAAGGAAGAATTCTCACCTACCACTTCCACACCTACCACTTTTAACTCAATCCATAGCATGGTGTCACCCAGCTCATAACAATAGTATCACCAGCTAACCGAAAACTCAGAAAAAATGTAGGTACACAGAATATAACACCACAAGTGGAAATTTGAGAGCAGCCCTGGAGCCAACATTTCTACTTTTTCAGAAAAGGTCATGGGATCCATAAATGAGCACAAGCAATTACGGCTTTGGTTTTACATCACATTTGAGACATGACACTGCTGCAGCAGTGTCACCTAGCACTGTACTGGGAAAGTCATTAAATAGTGAGTCAGACAGAAGCTTGTTCCTTCTTGAGTCACCATCACACCTTTCTGTAGCACACCTTTGCTTTAGAGGCCTCCCATACAAGTACTGACCTGATGTGATGCTCCACAAGGGAACCTGGGTGTGACTGGAGGCTTCAGGGTCCTGCCACACTCCAGCCCAGAGAGGAGCAGAAGATAAGTCCTCCTAGTGGCCAAGAATGGTTGTGGAGAAAGAGCCAATGAGAGAGGCTGCAGGAAGCAATCAATCAGGGCCCAGCAAGACCATATAAAAGGAGCTGCAGAACAGAGCAGCAGTCAGTTGCTGCCTGGAATTGAAGGAGAGAAGCCTGTGTTTCTGATTGTCTAAAAGAGAAGTAGGACCATGGACAGGGCTCAGTGTGGGCAGGTACCCGGGCAGCAAGAGAGAGCTCCTGGCTCACAGCTGGGACTGAGCCCATGACAGTCTGCGGGCAGGGACTGGGGGAGCAAAGAAGGCTCTCCTGGCTGGTTGCTGGGAGTGAATAAGGACTTATTTCACATACAGACAGTGAAATAAGGACTTATTTCACATACAGACAGTGAAATAAGGACTTATTTCACATACAGACAGTGGGTGTGACTCGGCCGGAGGGCTGAATCACTAAAAAACCACCTGAGACAGTACTGATGGGTCACCATAAATGGAAAGACTGCAGACACACCGGACTAGAAGGGGGCATTTGTGAGAGGTGGGTGTCAACCCCGTTACACCAGGGTTGTGAGGCACCTCGCCACCACTTACCCTTAATCATGAAGCAGTTTCTCTGCCTGCTGTGGATCAGCTCCCTGAAACCAACAGCCTCTGGCAGCACAAGCATTACCTTCCAGGCCTCCACAGGTCTTAGTCTCATTGTACAGGTAGGGACAGGCACACACCAGCCCCCTGAGTTCTCAGAGCAATCCCAGCAGTGTCCAGCCCCTTAGCCACTGAACACTCATAGACTTACCAGACTTGCTGTTCCCAAAGGAACAGTACACACCAGCTTGCAAGAGTCAGCTAAGCACGGCATGTTTCTTTACCCAGCACTAGGATGTACTGACAGTGAAATTAGAATGTTTGTTATCAGAGAAACAGAGATGTAAGTGATAATGAGTAAGAATAGCAGAAACAAATGGTTACATATAAAACAAAATCGTAACACACTTTCTAGAGACTAAACTTAACCTATCTAAAGAAGCTTATCTCACCCAAAGTTCTTTCCAGCATTTTCAACCTAGCCTGATTGAGACTCATTTTTTTCTTCCTCAGTGAAGGGTGCCCAGGTGTCTTCTTTCCCTCCCAAATATAGTGGAGCAAACATTTGATGTCTACCTGCAGATGGAGTTCTCTGTGCACCCCTTCCCACCCTGGCCCCCACTGCTTTTCCTTTCTACTTAGTTTCTTTTTTAAATTCTTTCAATCCTTCCTTTGCATTCAAGCCAGACTGGTGATAGGAGCCCCACTGTGAAACATACAACAGTTCATTTACATGAAAACGGTCAGATAGATAAACCTTTCTGGAGAGGACGTGTTTTTCACCTGTGCTGGTGACTAGTCTCTAGACACAAAGGGCTGGTCTTCACTAGCGCGGGGGATCGACTGTAGATACGCAATTTCAGCTACGTTAATAACGTAGCTCCCCCGTCGACTCCAGCTTGCGCCTTTTGGCGAGCTGGAGTTAGAGTCGACGGGGGTGCTGCTGGCAATCGATTTATCGTGTCTTTGCAATAAATCGATCACCATAAGATCGATCTCTCCCGGCTCTAGTGAAGACAAGCCCAAACTTTAGATGATATTTTTAGTATCTATGCATAACTCCGTACATATTACGCTGCTCTACAGCTGAAATGCTTCTGAAATAAATGTAGTCAAACTTTACTAATTCTGGGTCACTGAGAACGAAAATGATGCTTACAATTGTTGATTGGCTCTAGTTTTCAAGATATGCTATTGGGTCAGTATATACGACCCTTGACATGGGAATGGCGGAGGATAAGTGAGTTATAAAGAGAAGGGATCTCAATTTAAACCAGAAATGACTAAAATACATCTTTGACCGGATCTATGAATAAATCTATGACTGGGTTTGGACAGTACTTGCTTTTTAGGCAAAACAATGAATGATGCAGTCTGAAGCTGGTATTGCATCATACATGATATGAATTGCATCATGTTATTCCTAGAAGTCATAGATGATGCAATCATAACGAAGCTTACATCACTCTGCTGAACAAATTGCCCTATATCACCTCTAGAAATCATACAGTGTCGTGCTCTCTTATTTGTCAGTGTTTGATTTTGCAAAGGGACACATTTCTGTTCAGCCAAGGTGAGCAGAGATGCCTTGTACTTGTGTGAACAGGGCAGATAACTTCTGCTATGTTTGTGGTGAAGTGACTTTTGCATCACAAAAGCGCAGTATAACCACTATGGTTAAGAAAGCCTATCACCTTTATTTTGGCTGCAAAATTGGAGATCAGGACAAGAGGTGGGCCCCACACATATGCTGCAACACTTGTGCAACAAATCTTCACCAGTGGTTGAACAGGAAAAGGAAATCTATGCCTTTTGCAGTACCAATGATTTGGAGAGAGCCAACAGATCATACCAGCAACTGTTACTTCTGCATGGTGCCTCCAGTTGGGAAAGGTGTGTCAAAGAAGAAAAAGTGGACTGTGCATTATCCAAACATTCCATCAGCTATACGCCCAATACCCCACAGAGAAGGACTGCCGGTTCTTGATGCACCAGAATCATTCTCACTTGAGTCAGACGAGGAAGAGGAAGAGGATGAAACTTCTGGTCCTGAACCATCAATGTCACAGGACCCACATTTTCTCCCATCCTCCTCCTCTGAACCACACCTCATAACACAAGCTGAACTGAATGACCTTGTCAGGGATTTGGAACTACCCAAGAGTAAGGCATAGCTGTTGGGCTCCAGACTACAGCAGTGGAATCTCCTGGCAGGTGATGTTAGGGTTTCCATGTTCCGTGACCGTCAAAAGGATCTCGTCTGATTCTTCTTCATGGAAGGTGATCTTGTAGCCTGCAACAACATCGATGGTGTGATGGCAGCCCTCAACATTGTTCACGATCCAGATGAGTGGAGACTCTTCATTGATTCATCGAAGACAAGTCTTAAAGCTGTTTTGGTGCATAATGGCAATGTTTTGCCATCAATTCCAGTTGGTCATGCAGTCCATATGAAGGAAACCTATGACAACATGAAACAACTTTTGAGGTGCATAAACTATGACCAACATCAGTGGCAGCTTTGTGGCGATTTGAAGGTTGTTGCTCTCTTGCTTGGTCTGCAGACTGGATACACAAAGTACTGCTGTTTTCTCTGCGAATGGGATAGTCGTGCAAGAGATTCCCACTACATCAAGAAAGATTGGCCACTCCAACAGTCATTGGAGCCTGGGAGGAAAAGTGTTCAGCATCCACCACTCGTTAAATCAAGGAAAATTTTGTTACCACCCTTACACATCAAGCTGGGTCTGATGAAGAACTTTGTCAAGGCCATGGACAAAACACAAGCAGCTTTCAAGTACCTCCGTGGAAAATTTCCAAGGTTAAGTGACGCTAAGATAAAGGAAGGTGTCTTTGTTGGTCCTCAGATTCGTGAACTTCTTCGAGATGATGCATTTGACCATGCACTGCGTGGCAAGGAAAAGACGGCATGGAAAGCCTTCCAGTCAGTGGCAATACATTTTCTCGGAAACAACAAGGCAGACAACTACAGGTTGTTGGTGGAAAACCACCTCGAGGCATACAAAAGCCTTGGTTG
Source organism: Dermatemys mawii (assembly GCA_007922305.1). NCBI lineage: Eukaryota > Metazoa > Chordata > Testudines > Dermatemydidae > Dermatemys > Dermatemys mawii. Next base: position 4,715,993 of record ML677384.1, on the reverse strand, counting down.
CAACATGTCACTAAAGATACATTTTTTGCACTCTCATCTAGATTTTTTTCCACCGAACTGCGGAGCAGTGAGCGACGAGCACGGCGAGCGATTTCACCAGGACATTGCAACAATGGAGAAACGCTATCAGGGCAAATGGAGCCCATCAGTGCTTGCAGACTATTGCTGGACAGTGACAAGAGATGCTCCATTTAATGAATACAAGAGACAAGCCAAGAAGCGCCAAGTAGACACTGAATAGGACTAAACTACGTACATAATAGTTTTTTGCCTTTTGTTTCATAATATATTTTATTTATATACCCCTTTTGCTGATTTTTAAAGTGTTACATAAACAGGAGAGGTGAAATATTATTATATAAAGGAACCATAAACACATGAAAAGACCTAGGTTTACAATTTATGATTAAAACTCTACTATCTACACAATATACATAGACATAAAATGTAAAAACTTCAATATCTTAGAAACAGTAGCCAATCAGTTGTTTTAATTGTCATATTTGAATTCAGCACATCAAAATACATAATAAATATCACATTTTATCTCTGAAGCAGACGACTTCTAAAAAATTGTAGACCAGTGTTATCTGTATATTCATTTCACAATGACTGACCAGTGTGACACCAGCTTTTATCTGAGACCTCATGTGACATTCTTTGGTAAACCACAATGTACATACCAGAATCAGGAGGTTCAGGTAGCCCCTGTGCACCCTCTTGTACATTGGCATTCTCGACTCACATCTGGCCTTTACTTCAGACATTTGACAAGAACACAGCCCAAGATGGAGTGGCTGAAGATTATAGCTCAGATCCTCAGGACTTGCCATTTGGCATGTGACAGCTTGGGGGATGGGAAAGCTGCAACGGGTAAGCTGCTTTTGTGTTTCCCTGGTACTCAGATTGAAAGTGTTGGTCTGGTCCTGAGCGGCAACTTAGAGCAGTCTCAGGAGGGCTTTACAAATACATCTACATTTGAGTTAACAGGTGCTATTCTCAGCTAAGATAGACATACCCACATTAGTGCTGCTTACACTAGAGCACTAACTATAGCAGTGTATCTGGGGATAGCAGGGCCACGGCTTTGGCTAGCCCCCAAACACGTATGCGGGGGGGCTGGGCAGGTATGTACTCAGGCAGCGAGCCTGAGCTGCTGCCCTTGCGACCCTGGCTGTGCTGCTATTTTTAGCTTGCAAGCTGGAGCAGAGCTAGCATGGGTATGTCTGTGCTAGCTAGGAATCACACCTCCCAGCTCAAATGTAGATGTACCCTTTGTCATGAAGGCTGCCACAGCCCAAGGGACTATTCTGGCAACCAGAGTTTGCCAGAACACAGCAGCTCTCTGCCCATGTCCCCCTTTTCCCAAGCCATGCCCATTATGGCAAGAGGGCAGGAAAAAAGTGGCCTGGCTACCAGCCAGTAGTTAAGAGTGCTAGTAAACTATTCATAAAACACAACGTAAAACTTTTAGGGGCAAGTCGTTTTGCACAGTAATTAAAGAAATTGATTAGGCAGGATTTAGATGACAAGTACACAAACTTTTTGTTGCATGGCAGATAAGGCCAAAAAAGTGCCAAACTTAACCAACATCATGTAAGAGCTTTTTGGAAATGACCGCTGCCTTTTGTATCCATTCTCTGATTTTGTTTACAGTTGTTTTAAGTCTGGCTTTTTGTTTTGACTTTTAGATCACCCTGAAAGAGCTGCTCTCCTGTTTGTGTCTAGTGTGTGCGCTGGCTTAGTCTTCACACTGTGCGCTTTGGTGATACATGTGGCATGCACTAACGACTTTCCCAAACTGCACAGAATGAAAGACCATTCAGTGCTGGAAAGCGACAAAGCAGATGATCACAATGAGGATGAAGAAGACGAAGATTCTTCGGATTCAGACTTGCCCGATGAGCTAACAAGATTTTATGGGACTTCTTACTCGGGTTATAATTCAACAGAAGCAGCTGAACTGGCTGAAAGGATAGAGCGCCGAGAACAGATAATGCAAGAAATTTGGATGAACAGTGGTTTGGATATGTCTCCTGTGAGAAATATCAGCCCATTTTATATTAATGAACAACAAAGTGTTTATTTTGGATGATACAAGCTTTTGGTTTTTAATGTACCTTCTGTGAAGGGACATGTGTAACTATATATAATTATTTGTAAAGTAAATATATATATATAAATATATAAAAATAATAAAAGAACTGTTTCAAATCCTTGACTACATAACCCAGTGTGGAACAAATTCTGCAAGTATTTATAGTTTGTTTTTTTTATTGACTAGTTGAAGATGAATTCCTGTATAGAAGTGAAAAACATACACCCTCTCAGAAAGAAAAGTAATGAAGCTGCATAATATAGGATTAGATATTTGTGTTCCGTAAAGACATGGCATTTATTAGTTAACAGGTTAATTAGGAACTGCCATGTGCTATAGCAATGTAAAATATTTGCATTATTGAGGCAGGCAGGGCTAGAAAAAAAAACATCCAGGGCTCCCTGAGGCTCTTTCTGCTATTGCTCCAACCCATCCCAACTCAACCTTGCCCCCCAGTAAACCACTATATAAATGAGTTCAGTACACCTGGAGCTAAAATTCTGCTAGTGTTAGGCAGGTTAACAGGTTTGGTTCTTTAGGGTTGTATTCCGAGATGAAAGTAAGCTGGTAAGGCGTACCAGCAAGAACCGGTCTGGCTTCCCCAGGCAGTAATTTAAAGGGCCTGGGGCTCCCGGAAGTGGCTACAGCCCCAGGCCCTTTAAATTGCCTCCCGAGCCCACTGCTGGGCCCCTGGGGTAGCAGTGGCAGCCGGGACCCTTGGGGCTCTAGTGGCAATTTAAAGAGCCCAGGACTCTGCTGTGGTGGTGGCGGCTGGTAGCCCCTGACCCTTTAAATCACTGCTAGAGCCCTGCTACTGCTACCTCAGGGCTCCGGCAGCAGGGCTCAGGTGGTGATTTAAAGGGCCTGGGGCTCTTGCTGCTGCTAATGCCCAAGCTTTTTAAATCTTCACCAGGTTCAGCAGCAGGGCTCAGGTGGCAACGTAAAGGGCCCAGGGCTCTAAAGGCCCCACCCCCTGCTCAGGATGCTGGCTTACAGTAAGTCCTTTAAGTTACTTTCACTCCTGCTCAAAACCATGGTTAGCCACATCCCACCTTAATGCTCATGCAGAATACATACAGGCCTAGAGCATGAGTCCCTAATGACTGCTGAAGCTCTACTCCACAAGTAGTCCCATTGCTCTCAGTAGCAAAAGTAAGGTGCTATTCAATACAAGTAGGAGCTTCACAGTTTGGCTCTTTTCTCTGCATGCAGGTAGCACGCACATATGCCCTCCCCACTGGAAAAAAAACTTGTGGGGAAGATATGCATCGGGTAAGAAGTAAACTAGTATCAGGACCTTCTGTGTCATGTACCGCTGGGAAAAGGATTACAAATAAAAGTGCCATAAAGCACTTACCTGAAGCATATTCAGTTGTTATAGCTGTCTGTCTTTGAGTTTAGCAACCTCTTAATTCTGTAAAACCCAAAATAATTCCCCCCCACCGCCCTTAGGATTGGTAGCATATTAGACAAGTATTTTTGTGAGTATTGTGGCCATTTCTTTGACTTCAGTTCATTTTTGCTAATGTTTATAGCAAATTGTATGTTTAGAGCCTGTTGATTTGATTTCAAGTTATTCTCCATGAGGCTCTTTGATAAGGGTCACAATCTTCACTTCAAGAGAGTTCATGGACTAATCATGTTTGATTTAGTTCAATCATATAGAAAATTAAAGCAGAAATTTATCTCCACTACAAATGCAGCCTTCCTGCCCTTAAGTAGAATGTCTCCAATGTTTTAACTACGGTCTGTAGGGACCTAGAAGAACAAAAGGAGGAAAAATGTCATTTCCTACTTATGCGGCCACTGTGCTGTCCCTGTTCAGCCCCCATGTACAATGTAGTTGTATGACTCCTTTGACAGAAGACAATATGGCTTGTTTTAAACTCAAAATTGAGTTCAGGGGAAAAAAATTAGAAAAGAGAAGGGGACGTGCTCAACTGGCTTAGCAGCAATCAGCTCTGACCTGGAAAACCTGAACCTTACTGAGTGTCCTGTTAACACAGTTTAAGGAAATGGGGGAAAAATGACATTAGCCCACTTCATTTAGCTAGGCCACTTTTCCAAATTATGCAGATTGTGTGAAGCCTGCAATACAGTGTGAATTGGAGATAGTACTAGTTTTTCCTTAGCTGGGACTTGAGAGCCCCCTTCCCACAGCAAAGTTACTATGGTTAATGCATTCCTTTAACAGGTTTGGGTTTGGAAAAGATTTAGTGAATTACTTGGGCCTTTTCAAGGTGAACTGCAAAGTGAAAGACTTTTTTTTTTTAGCCCAAGGAGCCAGGTTTTTCTAGTGCCCCACCCTGCGAGTAGGTGTTATCCCACGGGAAATGCTGACTGATTCCAGCTGACTCAGGGAGCAGCTGGGATTCATTAACTTTACCCTGCCTATGATGAGATCAGAGTAGTTCTTGGACCAGATTAAGGCCTACCCGGCACTATGCTAGGAGAGACGTGATTACAGCTATTCTGGTATCCATATCAGCAAAACCTCCTAGCGTAGATGCTGGACAAAAAGTGCTTTTGGCAGTAGAGCTTATAGCAATTTCTCACACTAAATAAGCTGTGCCAACAAAAACATGTTATGCCAGCCTAGCTGTGTCTGCACTAATGGTTTTGCCAGTATAAAAATGTCTCTACAAATCACACCATTAGGAGACAGGATTCTATCAATAACAGACTTGGCCTAAGAGCGAGAGGAATCTGCAGGGAAACCCTGCAGACAGCCAAGTGTAAGGGGAGAGCTTAGACCCAGGTTTACATTTTCATTGTTGTTAGTTGAGTCAGCCCTAAAACCAGTTCCTGGAATCAGCTTAAAGTTTGGACTAAAGACAGGAGGCCAGAGCCTTAGCTGCTCTATATATCAATGCACCTTCACTGACAGCAGTAGAGCTATGCTGATTTATACCAGCTGATGATCCAGCCAGTGTACTTACCTTGTCCTTGTCTGCTGTATTGCAATGCATAAGAACTGCCTCAGAGCAGCCCCTGAATCTTTCAGAGCCCTTACCCCACAAGAGTTTCAGCATCCCACACTTCCTTTCCACATGTGTAATTTAGGCTACTTTAGAAATGAAACTCCCTCAGCCCATCACATTGACAGTTGAACATTCTTCAACCCTTTTTATGCCCCAACCTCTCGGTGCCTCTTCCTTCGATTCTTTTCCTACAACTCTTTGTTTGGTCCTGTACGTGACTGTATTTGACATCATCCTAAAGCTCAGGGGTTAGTCCTTCAACCCAGATTTTTACTTAACATCCTCATCGTTGAAGGAGCCCTGGTTGACACTTCTGATCATTGGCCCTTTTATTTCTTCATAAGCATTTGACTTTTGACCACACGTTTTTCTATTCAAGGATATTTTGTACATTGAACACTAACTACACCAGTCTCACCACAACTCAACTGGCAGCCATGGTCATGCTCGACATGCTAACATCCAAGAAGGCTGCAAAGGAAAGCCAATGTGTTACCTGACAAAGCCCCGGTGAGTCTAGCAGTGGTCATTTTGAAGTGGCAGTTTGGCTAAGCAAGCTCTTAGCTTCATCTTCATTATGCTTAGTTAACCCCTTACAAGAAGCAAAATTCATCCAGGCTGCCAATTCTCTGCTCTGCTAAGGTGAAAATCATCTCTATCAAAATGAAGGTTAGTAATTTCTTCTTCACTCTCCTGACAGTACTTGCTCCTAATGGATTTAGCAAACCTGATTTGCTCCAGGATTTTTTGGTAAGGAGGTTGAATTTTCAATTCTCACATTCTTCCCAAAGACGAATGTGAGGGATTTGGTCATTTCAGGTGTTACTCTCAATGTAGTTAATGGTATCAATCAGTGCTCAAAGTAGAGCCAAAATCAATCAATGTATGTTACAAGTTGTCAGGCAAGGTCAGCTGTCAGGTAAGTTTAAACTAGCTTTATTTAGAAAATCCTGGGGCCAATTTCCCAGTGGGTTAATACAAGTCTTGGGCTTTGTGACTCCATTTACTTCCCTTTTACATCTGTGTGATCAACTAGTGTAAAATAGCAGCCCTTGGTTTCCTTAGAAGAGTGATACATGCCATGTGGTAGCTTCTAGTGGCCAGCAAGGTCACCATCATGCTCATCTTAGGATTTATTTATGGTGACATCTACAGGAAGGCACTTTCCAAACAAAAGGTGGCCTGGTCTTTGCTTAGAGGTACAGCATACGAGAGTGGAGAGTTGGCCACATCTTGGTAAATACGATGGTCTAATAATAATGTTTATTATGCCATTTGAGGTCTAACAGGTATCCTTGCTGCATATTATTCAGCAAAAGGATACTTTAAAGCCATCATATGCAACATTAACTGTGAAAGAGCTACTTTGTCAACAGAGAGAGCCACAAACTGCTTCAACCACACTGCTACCCTTTCCTTACACACCCCCTCTGGCCCTTCTGTCTCTTTTCTAAAGTGACGTTAGCCCAGTCATGAGTCTTTCTCCTGTACCAGGCTCTTGAGCCCCTCCCCCAGACCACACCCCTTGCTAGCAGCTTCTCTAGTCCCCCACCACCTCTTCTCTTCAGCAGTCCCATTACCTGCCATCTGACGTTTGGCCTCCCCATGAGTCTTTTTCTCCACCTGCTGCTTTAGCTTTCCACATATACTTCACCATCTCCACCTAGCTCTACTTCACCTCTTTCCTGAACTGCTTTTCCAGCTTTCTCCACTAGTACCTCCACCACTGCTTGAGGAAATGCTAGAACATCAATCCCTGCCTTCTCCCAAACTTAATCTCCCTCCCCCGCAACTAAAAATAAAAATAGAGAAGTTAAACCTATTTAGAGCAGAAAAATATGGGTACCAAGATTATAACCCAACAGTTAATGCATTTATCAACACAGCTAGATAAAGGCTACAATACACTCCGTGTTATTTAGGGCTCCATGAGGGACCTGAGATTTGCAATCTGTCACTAGTTTTAAGAAGTGGTTCTATCCACTTTTGATTGCATGGACTTTAAACTGCTATATCTTCCTTATGGCAACCACCTTGTATTATGGTCAAGACACTGCAGGGATCCTAAAACTTAAGAACACTCCTGTATGTAGGGAGAGGTATGTGACTTGGGAGCCACAGGGTAAGTAATGCTGCTTTAAATTTCTGGCCTTGTGCATTGGCAGATGGGTAAGGTTTGTTCAGTTGTGTAAATAAGCATGGAGTTCAGCAAACCCTCCTTAACATGTGAGGGAACACTACATGACCTCATATTTCCTTGGAGACAGTATTGGTGATACTAGTGGGATCATCCAGTGGTTATGACCGTAGCCTAGAGCTTGGAAGGGTTGGATTCAACTCTCTGCTCTGTCACATATCCTGTGTGACATGGATAAGATAGGTCTCTTTGTGCCCCAGGTTACCATAATAGCACTTCCCACTGCCATAGGGCGGTTGTGAGGTGGCTCAGATCTGATGGTGGCAGGGTCCATATCAGATTCTTAGATCAGCTATAAATCTTTAAATTATGATAACATCCAAAGGCCCCAACTGCATAAAATCATGTCTATGGATTGGAAATGGCAGCTGTTCCACAATCCACCGCTGTCTCTGTAGAGCCACACCCTGAAAATGTGCTTACATACAAGTATTTAAGTGTGAGTATTTAAATGAAACATTAGAGGGTACATTTGTTTGAAATCAGTGTGACAAGTGATGAAAATCAGGATTGCCTGGTGTAGAAGGGGAAGGGGTTTTTTTTTTTGCATAAGATTGGAAACCATGACTCACTCCTGCTTGAGGGAAGTTTCCCCTTCTTGTTTATAATTTGAGTTCATCTTGCTACTTCATTTTTATTTAAAATCCAAATCTTCACAGGCAGTAGCTTGCGTGAAGTTCCAGTGACCTTTTAATTGGTTCCCAGTACTATACTGTTTGTTGTTTAGCTTCACAACAGGAGAAAATTAATCAGCTTTTTCCTGATTGTTTTTGGTAGAACTAAGATACAGTGAGCAGATCATTTCAGTGTTGTTGATAGTCTAGCTCATACTGAAAACAAAATTTGGTGTAAAACTAAAAATAAATATGGAACAAATGTAACAGATGCTATAACAAATTACTTACAATTGTTATAGCAAATAACAATATAGGGTAATTAAACATAATATGGTCTGTACCAAGAAAGCCATTTTCAGTACCACTCCTATTCTGTTTTATCATTGCAGGAGCAATGTGAAAAAGCAATTGACTCTTGTTAGCTAGAAGAGGGATGCACAAGCTGAAAAAATAAGTAGAAATATAGCCAATATCTACTTTGTTTGCAGGCTAAAGCCAAAGACACAATTAACCTGTGTGGCATAGGTCACCAGCATTACAGGAGGGATCGTCCAGAGTTAATAACTAGATGGAGTCTCAACTGTGCAATCCATGCTGCTACTCAGTGGAGCTGCATAAGAAGAAAATTTTACAAAGGAGAGCTTGCAAGTTACTTGGCTGACTTTGTGCATCTTGAAGGCATTACATATTAGGTTTATATTACATGCCTGTCTATGTGAATGACATTGGCATTTGAAAACAGTGCACTCAATTACAACAAACATGAAATATTAAGTTAGCTGGAAGGTTTTGTTCAGTTTGCGTGGATCTATTTTAAATCTATAATTTGCTCTTTTGAAATAACTAGGCCACCCAAGAACCCAAAGTTTATTATCAGAAATCCTTGTGCCAGGCTTGAAAGAAAGAGGTTGAAAATGAATCCTTTTGAAACCCAAGCCTTTCATCAAAATCCATTCAGCTGGTGCGTGTACAACAGTTGTCTGACACTGAAGCCAAAAGCATGAAGCTGCACTGCAGTGGTTTTGCAAGACACTATTGTGATCAGCCAAGTTGTGCCTTGCCGCTTGAAAGGTGTCATGAAGACGACAATACAGAAGGTGTGGTGCAGTATTAAAATAGTTTAGAGCTTTTCCTTATTCTCAAGTGAGAAACTGAAGCACTTGAGAAAGCACAAAAATGTGAGTGCCTGGGAGGCAGGGAATGAAAACAGGAAGGTTTAGAAACCATTCAACTGACCTGACATCAGTATAAACAGCGTGAAGCTTAGAAATCAAATATGTAGAAACCTTGTGTAACCTCTCTCATAGTCACATGGCTGAGCACAAACAAGCTTGGAAGTGATCAGTTCAACCACACACTGAAAGCAATTTTGCAACAGTTGTGAGGCAGACATCTTGCAGCATAGATTTTCTAGGGCTCTCACAGGCCCTCCTCCAAAGCCCATTGATGTTGACGGGAATCTGCCCACTGCCTGTACTGATTTTGGATTGAGCTCTAAGGTTCTTTGTAAACAGTCACATGTTGCTGGTTTTCCACATCAAAGACCACAGCAATAGCACAACTGCCATCAAGCTGAAATTCTAACTCAGGAGCAAAGTTTTTTTTTTTTGTTTTTTTTTTTTTTAAGGCTGTGCAAATATTAGCAGCCTAAAGTTAACCCATTAAAACTCCACATAACCCTTTCAAGAGCTGGGTTGAGTGTTCTTTGACATGCACAGAACCCTAGGAGACAAGTTCCACTCCTATCCCAGTATCCATGACCCTGCTTACACTGACCTGTGTTGCCCTATGAGAGGGATACTCCAAAAACCTAATTAAAATAAAGTATATTAACTAACCATGCCAGCAACCACTGATGACTATATTTGACTATAGTAGCATCCTAACGCACACACTTACTACAGGTGTGTATATCATGATGGCTGCACCTTCCAGGCATATATCTGTGGCTACAAGAAATGAATGCACGTACATTCAGTTATTACAACCCCAGGTGTATATGAATGTTTGCTCCATCTGATACACACACTTCCAGCTACTTGATCTTAATGCCTGTACCCTCATGAATATCTGAAATATTGCACATGCAAAATGGTTCATTCACACTAGTTTGATTTCAGTTTAGTACAGCAGCTGACAGAGATTTGGTTTTGGTTTTTTAAGGGTACACACAACCCCCCAAGAATGTGCTGATTCTTTTCTGCTCTATTTGACTTTGTGCACCCCACCCCACTGCTAGTTTCCAGCATAGGCGGAAAGGGTCAAGAGGGACAAGGAGCGTGAGCTAGCTTGTATCGCAAGCAAATTCAGAGGAAAAAAGGCGTCATAGTGGAGGAAGTAATGTGGGTTGAGATTCATTCTAAGCAAGTCCTGATCTGGGCCAAACTCTTGGCATCAGACACCCTCCAATCCCACAACTAAAAGCTGCTGGCAACTCCTCCTTAAGCCTTAGGAATCAAGGAATTCCCCTAAGGATAAAAAAAATTGAGATAAGAGTAGAGAGAATGGCAGAATATTCAGCTCCTTATAGACTACAAGCCAAATTCTGACTTGAGTTACAGCCCATGCAATCCCCGTGACTCCAATAGACTTGTACAGATTATGAAATAGGGCAGAATTAGATCCTAAGAATTCAAGTTGACTTTCACACTGCCCACAAAGCTATGGTTTAAGATTAAATGCAATAGCAAATACCTGTTAAAATTCCTATCACAGAACAAAGGTTATACAGAATTAATTAAAATCAGAGTAAGGAGAAACTGAACCAGTGTTTATTAGTCACTATCAAAGACTTCTGTTATGTATTTTTTTAAACTTGACAGTGTTTGCCCCTCCAAGCTATGATACGCTAATGATGAAGATAATCCTAAATCATTCACCCTCCAAGATGGAGAGATTTTAACTAACTGCCGCTGCAATTTTTGAAAGCTTTAAGTTCTGTTTCACCCATGTTTCTTTTCTTTGCAGTTACTACTATGAAATAAGCAAAGCATTTTGGGGAAGAAAATAAACATGTCTCAGGTCAGCTGAGGTCTGTAAGGAATTCCCCTTACCCTGTGGTTTTTCCCACCCTCTCAAAATCAGGACTAACTATATTCAGAAGTGATAAATGAAAAGGTAGCAGTTCTTGCTCTGAACAGGAGGCAAAGTGGTGCTGAGGGAGACAGGAAAGCAGGGAGTACCAAAAGCAAAAGTGATCGCTGCAGTATGGAAAAACTGTTGGCTTAATTCTTAAATTTTATGGGTTATGTTTCCAACCAATCCAGCATAATACATTGAGGTACCAAACCACTTAGAGAGACAATGCCCTACGAAAGACTCAAAACTAGCAACAAGTAGCATTTTTGTCTTGATTGAAGTAAACTTTTAAGCCCACTAAAATCTTACAACTAGGAATTTCAAATACATAAATATACTTGGCTTTTATTACTCACTCTCTAATGAAAATCTCTCTCACAATTCTTGGAATATTTAAAAAAATTGCTAGTTTTTTAAGGAAGTACCAAATTTCCTATTTTTGCTATACACTTCCTCTAAGTCCAAAACATTTTAACTGCTGTACAGTATGTACTTCATTTCAGTACAAAGTGAGAACAAGTCAAGGCCTTGAAAGAAACAGGTAGGTGTTTTATGATAAAAAAACACAGGAACCCTCTCCCCCACACTAATTTTGTTTAACTTTACTGAGGAAAGGGTTTGTTTTTATTATGTTTTAGCCATTTATTATGTTCAGCAGCATCCTGTTGGGGACAGGAAGCGGGAGTTTTAGAAATACAAGCCTTCATTTCTACTCTTGGAGATCCCAGATTGAGACATAGTGCTATTTACAGCTTCTGAAAATATTTCACGGAGGTGGTAATACTGCACGCTCAGAGCCTTGGTTCCTCATTCTCTTCTCACTTACACTTAAGTGAGAAATAGTTTAATTGAAGTCAATGGAATTACAGTCCTATAAACTAGTATGAGATGAGACTCAGACCCTTTATGTTCACCCAGTTTCTGACTGAATGAATGGCAATTATCTGTCAGTCAATAGAGTGCCAAGCTAAACTGATCCTGAAATGCTGTGTGTAAAACAACGCACATAAAACTCCTGCGTTTTGATTCTTCTCAAGTCCCTCATGCCCTTGTAAGGACCCTGAAGATTTGCCCATTTCTTCCCATTTAATACCAACCTTCATGGCCTAGCATCATCTCCACTCTTCGGGGCAAGTGGAACTTTTCAGAGCTCCCTTCAGAGTTTGTCAGCCCCACTCAATAGGTAGAGCCATCACTCACTACAGCCCATCTCCTTAGGGGCCGAATTCATCATCTTTGCCATGCTTCCAGTTCTTGCTGGCTCAGGGAGCGAGACTGGAAATAATCAAATCCAGGTCTCCCCAATGGCAGTGCAGAATATATTTCCATTAGGTCACTAAACAAACCCACAATTAAACTCAACTGTTTGAGAGGGGGAGTGGTTAGAGAAAACAGCTAAACCAAAAAACTAACTTAATTTATTTTAATGCACAGTGTGGATTAGATTTATTTTTTACCAAGGCTGACTGCGGTGTAGCCTTCCACTGTGCCAACTGTCTATTTCCCCTGTTATTTGTGTGGGTTTTGCACACAGCAACAGTGAAAGATCAGACACACTAACAACAAAAGAGAAAATGTGCTTGTAAAATCATAAAAATTACCAAGGGGATGTAAGGGCAAGTATATTGCCTAAAATTACTTAACTCATTTTTAAAACATCATTAGATTGCAAATTGACAGTAACCCTTTAGCGCGCCCCCCAATCATTCCCACTTTTATTCCCTAAGCTCAATGACTGTTTGCTTTTTCTTAAAATACCCCCTAAATGATAGTATATTGTAAACAGCAGAATCAAAGGCATCATTTCAAGTGCTCCTTGAGCTCTTAGCATACAATGATAATTAAAAAGTCTTTGTCAGGGTTCCACTGAAGTGACAACTCTCAACAAGACATGGAACTATAGCAGAGCTTCTTAGACTTCTTTGATAAGTTTGCCAAGTGTAATGAGGAGTGTTCTTGGAAAAAAGGACAGGAGCAATGCTAATGAAAAACTGCCATCATAAGCAGCCAACGTAACTGTACAATCTTCTCGAGTTTAAATGCAGAAACGTGTAGAGCAAATACCATTTTATTGTACGATTACTCATATTTTGACTTTTTTGTGATGTCTCTTCCTCTGTTGTTCTTTCACAGTACCATAGAAATTATGAAATGGCTATAAGCCAACAATGACTTCAGTTATTTATAAGCCTAGAAACTAACAGCACAAACTATTCAAAAGAAAGTTAATCTAAGATGAAAGTCCTATTTGTAAGAATGGAATCATTTTGGCTATTTTCAGGCATCCATTAAGACTGATCCAAAACATTTGTGAAACATCGTGCCAGGGACACTGATCTCAATGCAGTTATGACACTAAAACTAAAAAAAGTTCCGTTTAAACCATGAAGCTCAGACAATCCCATTGAGGAATTATTTTAGAGTAGAGCTGTACTCCCTGGCATTGCCTTTGGGCTATAATGTTCTTTTAGATACATTGTACATTGTGCTTACAACTTTATAGAACTCTCCAATTACAAAATACTTTAAAAACATGAACTGTAATGGGACTGCAATTCGTGTGTGTCTTCCAACTCAAAAAAAGCAACAACAAAGATAATTTCAATCTTCCCCCAGTACATTGCATATATCTAAAATACTGTTAGAAAAAAAGGAAAAACAGATCTATTTGTAATGATGGTGAATTATTCATTTACATATTCAATTATTTGAATTTTTAGAAAACATACTTCAGATTAAAATTATCAAAACAATCTCATGGAATAATTGCCGCTATTCCCAAACTATTGTGGCTTGTGGTCCTACTGGCACTAATGAATCAAATATGGCTATACCTTTTGAACTTCTAGCTTTCCTGCACTATACCCTTGCAAGTAACACCAAGTATGTATTTTATGTTTACAGTATGAAGATTTATGATCTATGTGAATGGGATATCACAGGTCACAGATGTTCATCTGAAGAAATGAGGGATTAGCAATTTTTATAACCTACTGTATTCTTTGAATGTATTAAAATAATTCCAAATTAGTTTTTCTTAAACAATTAAAAGATAATATATTTTTAATTCTGAGACTTAAACACCACAGGGTATATATATTGTGTCTCCTTGAGACAAACAACTTCCATTAATGTTCAATTGAACTTTATATGTGAGACTGAAGAACTATTTTTTAAAAATACAACTACTGATGGATGGTCAAAGTAGAAAGATCAGTTACAATCTATTAAGTGGCACAAGTACTATGTTGTGTTTCAGCTATGTGAGCTCAATCAATATTTTGATGCAGCTTGATAATTAAATATTATCATTAGGGAAAACACTTAAGCCCCTTCATTTTCAGCTTAAACTGATTTTTTACTGAAAAATTCCTGGGTTTTACAGAAAGTATTCAATTTTTACCCTACTTCTGTATAATTCAAATATGAAAAATAACTTTCTTTAGGAAAATACAAAAAATTGCACAGGTTATATGTATTACGAGAATACACTAGTCTGTCTTTATACGCAAAGCTGCCTGTTGAAGTAAGGCTATGCATTAGTCTAGAGATACACACAATTCACAAACAGGCAAGCACACAAGTTCTGAAGTGCATGCACATCTGAACATACTGATGAATCACATGCCTGTCACCTACACATTTCAAGTTGTTAGCAGATAATGGTTTAAAGGTTTGACACTAAGATGGGAAGAAAACAAAAATCTGTATTGGAATACGTTTCAGAACACAAAGTATTCAAAAGTTTTAAAAAACAAAAACAGGAGAAAAGGATGAAGTTGAGGATGTGTGCTGCAAATGGTGTGGCCCAATTATTAAATGTAAATATTTATAGGCTGATATTTCTAAGTCTACAACAGTAAGCTGTTCATTCAAATGAAAGGTTTTATTTGGGGACTAGAGATGTATTATTTTCTTAAACTCAGAGGCGGCACTGTGTTTCAAGTTCTGTCTTAGTTCTTCAGCAAACCACACTGAATTTCATTCAATTTAATTCATTAAAGCATTAATCTACTGAATACTTTTTTCCGGTCTTTCCATCCACCAAAATAAACCCACATATCTACCCAGAAAAGTTATTAGGTTTTTGGACTGATTTTCACCTGTTTTTGTTGTAGTTGTAACACTGAAACTCCCAGGAAAAAATAAAATAAAAACTGAAAATGAAGGGTCCTATATATAATGGAAATTACTTGAACTATATATTGAAAATTACGGGCTTGACTTCCTTTTAAATTTTAAACAAATGAAAGAACAGCTCTCCAGCCATCATCTGACATCCTAAATTTGTCAGCGCTTATGCCCCACAGCAATTTTCCTACTGAAAAAGTTTTTACATTTTCAAATCTGATTGTAATCAAATAGTCTTTGGTACCTTGCACTGGATTTCAGCTAGCAGAATCCAATAAACTGGGTTTTATCTTCTTTCTCGTCTAGCATTTGGCAACAAGTGAACTCTCGTGAACATCTCTATTTGAAGGATGCCATAATTCAGAAACCCCATGTCCAGTTCACTTTAAATCTGATAAAAAACCCAGACATACTGCTATGAACTTTGTTATAGAACCATTTGTGTGGATTTCAGAGAGGGGCTAAAATCAAGCTTATAGTGGAAACTTCATTATAACTGGCCACTTTTATTATAAATATTAAAATTAAAAGTATCTGTTGAAAGAAAATGTGATGTTGACACAACCGCTGTAACTTGTTCCAAAGCATAACTTGTTTTACAATCTTAAAAGTACCTAAAATTTTAAAAATCTCACCTTCACATACACAACTATGGTATTGTCTCAATCCTATTTATAGCTGGATTTCCTTGGTCTATACAGAAAAACGATGATATAGGAAAACAAGATCATATTAACTGGGGTAGATTCCGTGCTTGCCATTTTAAAAGAAAAATAAATATAAGTGAAAAATTAGGAAAATGTGAAGTGAAACTGAAGCATATAAAAAAAGTTTCATTGTATCAGTGTTCAAACAAAAACTACTTTGTTTAAATAACTGCTAACAAAAATCCATTAATTTAAAAACGGATAGCTTAAAATTGACCTTGTTAAGATACAAACAAATAGCTACCACCACTGATTTTGCATTGATTCAAGATGGTACACAAGAAAACTGATTTTCAAAATAAAGAAAACTTAAAAATAATTAGATGGTTGTGCTGGTAGCCTTTATTAGCTATGAATGCGGTCTTCAAAATAATTTAAGATTTAATTATTCCAGTTACAAACATTTGTAAAAATAGAATTACGAACATTTACAATGTGTAATCTACATAGTCATACTACAGAAGAGTCCTGCTATAGACAATTAATAGAAATATGAAGTTTTCATTAAAACACACAAGCTTAAAATGAACCTCTACTATGAAACTAGAATTTCAACATTTGTCGCAAATACTAACTGAGGTTTACTAATGTGCTTGTCATTTACACAACAAGGGTGGGTCAATTATTTCTCTTTCTTTCAAAAGAGGCAAAGTCTGTTTGGAAAGCTTCATCTTGGTCCCCACTTAATATCTTTTACACCATGAAACTGTCTTTTCAAAGCATGACTGTCTGCCCATTCTGAATTTAAATAGGAGTCGTCATCATTTTCTTCTAATTTCTGCAAGTAAAATTGTTTCAGATAAAATTAACAAAGAAACCTTTTATGAAATCATTGAAAAGAGAGACTTAGTTCTATTTGCTTCACTCTATTTGTTGTGTCATGTAACAGAGTAGAATCACTTGTTACCTTGAGTTCCTCCTGCTTCCTGTGATAATATAGCATCATCTGTTTTTGCTCTTCATTACTTATCACAGGTTCACGTGATGGGGCACCTTGTCCTTTCTGAAAGTAAATTGATAAAAATTTATTTATGATGGTATGTTCAGTACAATAGAAAGTACACAAGAATCTTAAGGTGCTAAACAAATATGTCCTCAAACAGTAAATCTTTCTTACAGAAAGCCATGACACTTGAGAAGAAGCAATGTTAAGGTTTAATTTAACTGAGAAATATTCTTCTACTTCTGGGCCCAAACATTTACATTAAAGTCAATGGAGTTGTGAGCTTGATGATTACGGCCCTGTCTATTTTATTTATGAACTTAAATATTGAAATTTCTACTATAATAGAAATTAACAAAATGTTTCAAAGCTTTAGCCTATACTCACTGACATCAACAGCAAAGTTTCCATTGGCTTTAATGGTGCAGGACGAGGGCTGCAATTTTTAATGTTACAAAATGAACTCAATAATAAAACATTTTTTAAAATGTCTTGTTTAAATTCTGTTTTTCCACGATTCTAAAATTCTGAAAGATGTCTCATTATTGTCCTGCATAACAATCTTAGAGGGTATATTTACACTGGAAACTTAAAAGCGCGGCTGTGGGAACGCTCCTGCAGCGGCGCTTTCAAGTGGAAGTGTGGTCATGTGCGAGCGCTGGGAGACAGCTCTCCCTGCGCTCCTGGTAATCCACCTCCACAGGGGATTAGCTCCAAGCGCTTGGAGCCTGGCTGAGAAGTTGGTACTAAGTGAACTGTGGACTCTGTATCAGAGGGTACCATGTGTACTTGGTGGCTTGGGTCCTTAGATGTCTGAGCAAACCTGGGCTGTAAACTGCCTTTTGAGTGGGTGAACTGAAAAGATCTTTGCCTTCTTTTACTAGGCCATGAGAAAGGCGACCTAGTCCTGTGCTCACTGTGGGAACAACGTTCCTGCCTATATCTTTCACATGACTGGGTGGAGAAAGAATACTTAGCTGACAATCTTGGTCACTGAAGGGTTTGAGCTATTTGAAGTGAGGCTGGAGTTTGAGCCACAGCTCAGAGGAGCATTATCTGAGGAAGAACGTTCAAGCCCTTTTTCCTCTGTTTCCGAGGAAGCTCTCACTGAGAATTCTGGAGGAGTTTAAGACAGGCCTCTCTCACCTTGGGTGTCCTCCTGGTGGAGGAGCAACACACTTTTGGTTTTGGCTAGGGATGATGTGCCCCTCGCCAAGACAAAAAGGGCAGCTTGAGTGACTGTCATTGAGCAGAAAAAGCCTCAAAGGACAGGCAAGTTTCAGCCATAATCCTAACCACATCCTGGTACTAGGGGAGTCCCTAGCACAAAAAGTTTCACTTTTTTTTTTTTTTTTTTTAAAGGAGAGCCAATGGGTATAAAGAGAGGAAAAATTAAGCTTACCACATTACCTATTTTCACCCCCCACCTCTCTCCCCAAAAAACCAAAGACTAGGAAAGTCACACAACACACAAGGAAGCAGACACTGCAGGGGTTCTGTCTAGCAGCCACAGTCAGTAAGGAGGAATAGAGGGATGGTTGGGCACACTCCACACTTTACGACTTCAAGTGTAAGGGGATGTGGCGAGGGCATCCAAGGTGCAGATGCAACCCCAACACACACTGGTGGCCAAAAGAATCTGATCATGGACATGGGATGCACATGTATCAAAGAGAATCCATGAGGACAATCACTTGAACAAAATTTTCTATTTTTATTTAGTCTAATGCAAACCTTAATATCTGCAATTTTTGGTTGTTCTTTCAAAGTATATTCTGGGATATGGGCAGGATTTCACTGCTGACTAAAGGAATTCATAAAAATGAAAGACTTACGGTATTTGAAGTCTAAGTCAGTCTTAGTTTTATAACCTTAAGAGAGACAAGCTGAAAATTAACCAGATCCATTTTCTAAGTCTATTAGAAATTCTCTGCTCTAAAAAAAAATATCAGTGCTGAATCGTAAATAGAGACTGACAGTAATACTCACTTTCTGTATCTTGACAATGATTTTAGTTTTTTCATTTTTGCCCACCAAGTCTGAAAGTTTGTTTGTTCTTTTCAACTCCTTTGCTGCCCACCATAATTGTGCTTCAGACTCTTCAATAACCTCAAGTCCAGCCTGTAATAATTATAATTTGCAAGAAAAAAATATGGCACTAGTGATTTTTGCATAAACAGAGACTCTTGCAGCAACCCTCCACAGTCAGTTTATAAGACAGTCCCTCTGGGAACAACATCAAAAAGCTCAGTTAATATTTAAATTCCCTTAGTTTTACATTATCCCAGCGGTGGGCAAACTTTTTGGCCTGAGGGCCACACGGGGGTTCAAAATTGTGTGGAGGGCCTGGTAGGGGAGGCTATGCCTCCCCAAAGAGCCTGGCCCCGCCTCCATCTGACCACCACTCACTTCCTGCCCCAACTGCCCCCCCCCAGAATCCCCGACCCATCCAACGCACCCCCTGCTCTGTAGACCCCCACCACCCTAACTGCTCCCCAGACCCCACCCGCTAAGCCCCCCTGCTCCTTGTCCCCTGACTACCCCCTCCAGGGACCCCCTGCCCCCTAATCACCCCCCAGGACCCTACCCAACCCCCCCGCTCCCTGTCCCCTGACTGCCCCGACCCCTAGCCACACCCCCGCTCCCTGACAGGCCCCCGGGACTCCCATGTCTTATCCGATGTCCCTGTTCCCCATTCCCTGAGACCCTCTGCCCCTTATCCAATCCCCAAGCCCCCCTTACCACGCCGCCAGACACACTGCGACGCTGCTCGCATGGCACGCTGAGAGGAACAGCGGGACCGGGGGAAGAGGAGCTAGCCTCCCAAGCCGGGAGTTCAGGGGCCAGTTAGGAGGAGCCGGCAGGCCGGATGTGCCCGTGGACTATAGTTTGCCCACCCCTGCTCTATCCTTATTCAAAAATGGTTACTGCTATATCTTTCTTCCTCTGATCTCAATCTGTAGTGTCTTAGTTCCTCTAGTACAGCACTATTCTCCTCAATTCTGACTCGTTTTATCACTCAAAATGTTTAATTCTCACAGGTGGTGTTATAAAGATACCAGCTATTTAAAATGGACAACCAAATAAAACTACATGAATTCACATTAGTATGGGGCATTTTAACTGAATATATGTTTGTTCATCTTATTTTTAATTAATTTATTGACACTTCAAGTACTTTTAAAAACCATTAGAGACAAAAATATTTAGAAACCAACAAGAAAACAAATAATCTGTCACATAAAAATGAAGAATTTCTCCTTCCTTTCTTAAGAGCATAAACTGTACCCAGCCACTGTACGTAATCCAAATACATTACTACGTACATGAGTTCCCGACAAGTCTTCTTTATCTTCAAACTCCATTCTAATTGGATCATGTGGAGGCAATCCCATCGGATAAACAATCATTACAGCTCCTCGGAGCTGGTCCAGTGCATCTTTCACCATCTCCATATTAACACATACATTAGCTTGAACTTGTTTCTGAGATACAGACAGGAGTCATTGTTAAAATTTAAACAAAGTAATTAAGTTAGGAGGAAAGGATCTGTTTTGCAATCAGTTCATAATGTTAAACAGTGTGATATATAAATGAAGCCAACTGGCTAACCAGAAACTTATGTCAGAGCAAATCACACTTAGTTCTCTTTATCCTCATTCATAAAACAGCTGTATATAGCAGTAAACTTTTGTCTTGTTATTCTATTTGCTTTTATTGCAAAGAAATGAAATCTCAAATATCCATTAAATGCCTGCTACACAACTTAATAACAACAACATTTATGCTTCAAGTGTCTATTGAACACAGGCATTCAAATAAGGGTGCCGATGACTGTAGAAACTGGAAGGAGAAATCTCTTCTTTTGACTATTTGTGATTCATGGACAAAAGATAAAAAGTCAAATGAGGCTAGAAAAGGGGTCCTATAGACCTGAGACTGAGATAAGAGGACCTGCAAAACACAAATGGGATCTGCTTTTAAAGCAATGCTTAGCACTCTGTGCACTCAGCTCAGACAGAGATTTACAGCAGCATAGACACTTAATTGCCATATGATTGGAATACAGAGCCAAGGTAGACAAGGTAATATCTTTTATCAGACCAATTTATGTTGGTGACCTGAAGGGGAGATCTGCGTAAACTTGTCTCTCTCACCAACAGAAGTTGATTCAGTAAAAGATACAAAGGTGAGTGAGGTAGTATCTCTAATATCCTGGGACTGACACAGCTCTAACACTGCAAACAGCATATGTTTGGAATAATCATTGCACAGATAAGAAACAAGAAGCAGCTGAAACAACTTTTGTATTTCACTAATGAATTTGGCCTTGCCAAAGTTTTCAGTAGAAGGAGTTATAAAAAGGAGACTAAAAAAAAATGATGCCTCCTTGTGGCTGTTACTAGCCTCATTAGCTGGCAAGTACAATATATTGCTCCCCAACCTGTAAGACCAAACCTTGCAAGAAAAGTACTGTACATGCGAGTCGCATCTTACACACTTTCATCTTACACAATTTCAGCTTTATGCAGTTGGCAACCCAACCCCCCACCACCAACCTCACTGTTTCTGATTCCGCCTGCCAGTCCACTAAATGAGTGCAAGATGGGAGACACGAATCAGCTGTTTCAACCACAGAACTGTACTGCTGTTCTCACAAAAACATTTTAAAAATAACTTTAAAAAACCCCACAGTTTAAATAGTGTGGGTGTTTCCTACTGCCATTCCACTCAATGACCACATGCACCAGAGTGAGCATGAGATGGGAGACACGAATCTGCTGTTTCCACTACAGTACTGTGCCTCTCATACTGTGCACATCTTGCAATGCTGAACGAGATTCTACTGTACACTCACTGATTTAAAGATACAGTACACATTTTTTGTATAACCATGGTCCCTAAACTCAAGGCAGCTACTTCATCTGGTGCTCAACCAAAGAAACAGCTATCTGTTCTAACACTGGAGGAAAAACTGGCTGTATTAGACTTATTGAGAGACGATACGTCAATCTCCAGCATCGCACATAAATACGACCGCAAGGAATCTAGCATCCGTGTCATCAAGATTCGAGAGAGAGAAATTCATCAAGATGTGGCATCAAGTGCTCCAGTAACTGCTAAGGTGATGAGTCAGGTGCGTGATAAGACTTTAGTGAAGACTGAAAAGACATTAAACTTATGGCTGGAAGACATGAACTGTAAACGTGTGCCTATCAATGGCAACATGTTGCAAGAAAAGGCTCTTAGCGTCTATGCGCTGTTAAAACGTCCTGCCGAAGAGGGACAGCCTTCTGATGAGAAGGAATTCAAAGCTAGCCAAGGTTGGCTTAACAGTTTTAAGAACTGCTTCAACCTCAAAAACGTGTGGACTAATGGTGAAGCTGCATCTGCCAATGGGGAAGCAGCAAAAGCCTACCCCGAAAAATTTAAGGAAATCATCGAGGACAGGGGCTATCTTCCAGAACAAGCTTTTAATGCTGACGAGACTGGGCTCTTCTGGAAAAAATGCCCAACCGCACTTACATTTCAAAAGCAGAAAGACAAGCCCCTGAATAACATACTTGAAGTTAGCATATCTTCGGCCAACTTACCTGCCATCCTCATAGCGGCCACAGTGTGCTCCCCCATCAACTCCAGTTTGCGCCTTGCAGCAAACTGGAGTTCTGCAGTCGACGGGGTCGCCGATGGCAATCAATTTATCGCTTCTTAACAAGATGCGATAAATCGATCGGCAAAAGATCGATTGCTACCTGCCGATCTGACGGATACCAAAGACATACCCTAAGAAAATGATTCATAGGAGTTTCACAGTTTTTATCAGGTCTATTCAAATTATTTCACATTGCCACTGGAAATTACTGTCCTATGCACTCAAATGAAAAATAAAACAATTATTTTTGAAAAACAGAAGAGCTATATAGCATCCACAACATTTTAGAAAGGTTCAGTGTCACTTTAAAATCTTACCTTAGATATTTGAGCTTTAACTTCCTCTACTGTCTTTCGCAAAACTTCTTTCATTTTTTCATTTGGAGCTTAAAAACAATAGATGCATCTTTAATACAATACATTAACATTTCTTGCTATAAAAATCTGCCTAAATATGCCATATATAATCTACCGTAAGCAAGTTAATTTAAACACTACTAAATCATGAACCCAGAAGGCATGCTACTTAGTTTCACTTTATTTATGAAGTCTACGAATTCATAATCAAGTTTCTTGATTGTACTCTAAATACAAAACAAAGAACACTATTTTACAATCGAGGGTAAGATTTATGACATTCACCCAAAGGTCACTTTGATTGGGCTTTGCCTTTTAAATGGTCTTGTTGTACTGAAACATGTAAAGCTTGACTTTCCTGTATTAGCTCTGGCTCATATTGTATGTATTATTTTCTTCATTCTATACTGTGTAAAATTCTGAGCTATGCTTTTATGGGAACTAGAACTTGAATTTCTGACCTTTAATGTTAAATGTGGTTACTGGAATGTAACTTTAAAAAACAGAAAAAGAAGGGAGGAGAAAAAAAGGGTAATTGCTCCTTCCTTAAATAAGGCCTGAGGCCATCTAATGAAAGAGGAGAAAAAGAAATCTTAAATAACTACCCATTCATTAAATAAGGCTGGAGCTCTATGGTAAAAATACTATGTGATCATGTTATTAATGACTACATCTAGGGGCTGAATAATGGTTGCACAAGCAACCTTAATTCTGAAAGTTCCTAATTTTTTTGATACTTGACTATGCAACCTTATTGTTGTTTTAACACTTTTTTTTGGATGCAATCTAAAATACATGTTAAGGAAAAGCAGAATAGTGTTATTCACTCTTGATTAATATCAACATTAAGTCAAGTCTAAATCCAAAAGTGGAAAGTCTCATTTCTTGTGAAACTGCAGCCAAGCAAGCAGTTTCTAGGATTTTAACTGCTGCCCAATGTTACTCAAACTGCCTTTAAAAATCTCCTTTTATAAATAACTTTTAATTATGTACCTCACAGGAAATGGACTTGCTGACAGATATTTCAACTGACATAATTTTAACTATACACTAATATCTACTTGTTTTTCTTTTGCTTAAGTGTTCTGAAATTAAATGAGAGGTTTGTTATGAAATTCAATAGCATTTAGTCAAAATATCAAATAATTTTAAGTTCCTCATGAAGCTGTCTTAGGGCTGGTCTTCACTGGGGGGAGGGATCGACTGCAGATATGCAACTTCAGTTATGTGAATCACGTAGCTGAAGTCGGAGCATCTGCAGCTGATTTACCTGCCGTCCTCATGGCGGTAGCAGTCGGCGGTGCGCTCCCCCGTCGACTCCATCTTACACCTCGCGTCAAGCTGGAGTTACGGAGTTGACGGGGGCAGCGCTGGCGATCGATTTCTCGTGTCTTTACAAGACATGAGAAATCGATCACTAAAAGATCGACGGCTACCTGCGGTAGTGAGGACGTACTGTGACAAAGCTCCAAGTCTGTACTGGTGGGTCCTGCGCTTCCTGGCAGATTTAGGGGCCTCAGAAACTCATCTAGGCCCCAGAGTGACCTCCCTTTCTCAGTATAATTGGCAACAGTCACTGCCTAGTGAGTTACCTTCATCACAGGCCAGTATGGAAGATGGAAAAAGGGGGGAGCACGGGCCCGCCCTCTACACTGGGCTCCAGCCCAGGGACCCTAATAGTATCAGCTAAGATGGCTGACCTTTTATCCACAAAACACAATACAATTCCCTGGGCTACTTCCCCACAGCAGTCCCCGCTTCTTCAAACTCCACTTCACCCCTACCTCAGGGCCTCCTTCATTCTGTATGATATGTTGTCCTACACTCAGTCTCACCAACAGCACAACTTCCTTCCACAGCTCCTGACACCCACAGCCCACCTGACTAACTGGGAGGTTTTTATCTGGTTTCAGCCAGTCCCTGATTGGCTTCAGGTGTCCCAATTAGGCTAGCTGTTTCTACTCCTTTCTAGAAGGTTCTAGAATTGGCCCCAGGTGTCTTGATTGGCCTGGAGTAGCCTTTGTTTGGCTATCCAGGGAACAGGGACCTGCACATCCTGAGACTAATATACCTGCCTTCCAGCACTCTCCTACATCCTTCTGGTCTGACTCCGTCACAGTAGCCTTAGTTATGCTCATACAGACATATGCATTTACCATGTCCATTTCTTCGTCCAATTTCATCCTTTTTAAAGATACTTCCACCACTTGGTACACATTTATCTGCCCATTCATCCTTTAATTTCAAATCTTCAATCTGTTCATCTGTCAGTCCTTGCATATTAGGAGGCAAGAAGACACCATGTTCTGCGAGCTCCTCAATTTCTTAAAAAGGAAGGTCAGAGTTGAGAAGTAGAAAACAATGTGACGTCAAAGGCACTTGTTTGAAGAACAGGCTAAGTTTCACCTTTATAAGAACTGCAGAAGAACTTTTGTAAGCACATGTACACTAGTGCCACCTGCTGCTTTGCTGCCCCCACCTTTTTCTACAGACAATTCCTAAATCTCCTTTGTTTAAATTTCACATTTTTTGAGTAAACAAACAGATTTGAAAATTGGCACAACTATACTTTATTATGATATACATTTTAATAAAATATTTTTTTAATCTGATGTGGGAAGAGAACCTAAAACACCAAAGTACTGAAATTTGGTTTTGCCATCTTTTAGACTTCATACTTCTGGAAAATATAGTTGCATTAGGATATCCTGATTTTTATACTGAAATGTTGTCTCTATGTTAAAACAGGCCTGAGAGGTTTTAAAACTGTTTTAATGACTGTAAAGTAACATGAAACATCAAAATAGTAGATGCTGAAATAATGAAACGGGTTTTAACCCTACTCTGAAATATGCAAAAAGCAATAGAGAACCTATGACTGACAACAGAATTAAGCCAGCTAAGAGATATGCATACAAATGGGTACAAGTGCTGATCCAAAAGCTGGAAGTGAGGAGAGCACATGGCTGCTGTTTCCTACTCATTCAGGAGCACTGGTGGCAAAGATAAATGGAAGCTGCTTGTTCCTCTGATCTGGCTAAAGTATCATCGTCAGTGACTACCATGAGGGTCCCTTTCTGTGGTTAATTTTTGAGCTACCTGAAAAATAAAAAAAATGTTCTTTCTATGAAAAACATTTAAAACAAAACAAATTATTGCCCTGAATCGGGATGAAGTGTCAAAAATTTCCAGGATGGGTTTTTTGACAAAAATTTCATTTCAGGAGAGCCAGGGAGTTCAGCCCTCCCTACAAGCTCTGAGGTCAAACAAGCTGCCTCTCCAGCTCCCAAAGCTGGGGGGGAAACAGAGACCCTAATTTTGATTTTCAGCAAAACTGATATTTTCTTGTCAACTTAGTTACTCTCTCTGTGCCTCAGTTCCCCAACTGTGACATGAGAATGGCAGTACTTGCCTACTGCACGTTAATAGCTATGGAGGCTTTCAGAAACTGTGGTTATGGGGCCACATACGTACAAGAGATAGACTTCCCCTGTCGCTTGTGTGGTGTATGGGTTTGGCTAGTACCTGAGCAAATACGGTGCACTTTGAGCCTGCTATTGTAGATCCTGGTGACTTGCTGTGTTAAGTCTTCCAGGGAGACGCTGCATATTGTTTCCAGCAGGAACTGGCTCTCGTCGCCACGCTTCACATGGAGCTGAACCATTTCTGCGGAAACAGAAAAGAGATGGGAGCTGTTGGCTCCAATTATCTGTCAGATCAAAGACAGAGAGAGCGAGATCTCAGGGCAAAAGCACGGAGAATCAGGCAACGGTTTGCTGCCCACATTTTAACAAGGGACAAGTGATTTCCCTGTTAGCTGCACACAGGAGCGGGAAGGAGGCTGAGAGGGAGGGAAATCTATTAGTTTATGATTTTAAAAAATGGATCTTGTCACAGCCAACAAGTGCGCTATGTGCGTATGCGGGGGGAGGGGCTGTGGGTGTGGAGGACAAGGGGGGCGCTGTGGGTAGAGCTCAGAGGACTCTATAGGGGCCTGTGGGGGTGTATGGGGAGGGGTGCTGCGTGCGGGCAGTCGGGGATCCACAGGTGTGCGTGGGGGGGGCAGTGCTGCGGGCGGGGGGGAGATGCTGGGGGAGGGGCTGTGCGGTGGGGGAGGGGCGAGGCGCGCACTTTGCGGTGCACGGGAAGCGGGTGGTTGCCTCCGCCTGGCTCCCCCGCAGCCTCTCACCCGTCCCCGGGCCCGGGATTCGCTCCGCAGCGGCACGAGCCGGTGAGACGTTCGCGTGGCGGAAACTGCAACGAACAGTAAACGTGACGTGTTGCTGTTTGTGACGCTACACACCGGCCGCGTGCCCAACCCGCCGCGCGCCGGAACCCCCCACCCGCGCCTCCTCTCACCTGCAGCAACCGCCGCGTCCCTGGAAACCAACCGTCAGGCAGAGGAAGGGGGTGGGGCTTTGACCGCGTTGTGCCGCCGCTTGGGACCCTCCACGAATGGTGGCGCCGGCTCAGCGCATGCGCCAGGGGAGCGCGCCCGCGCCGGAATTCCCATCGCTAGGGGGCGGGGCAGGGGGCGAGGCCGATCGGAGCCAGGTTGTTAAAGGGCCAGTTCCGGCCTGGGTGGGAGGGGGCGCGCAGGCAGCAGTCGGGGACTGCGGCAGGAACCAGCCCCGCCCGCCGGGGCGAAGCGAAGAGGACAGCCGGCCTCGGGCAGACCCCTCAGGCCCTTGAAATAGCCGCCCCGGCCACAGGCCCCAGCGACCTCCCTCTGCACCAGCCCTGCGCTGCCCCCCGCCAGCCCGCCGACACCCGGGCCCTGCAGCCCCTCCCCCTATGCGCCCGCCCTGGGGCTCCCCAACCCCGGCTACCCCCCACTCAGGGGACCGGCCCTTATCCCAGACCCCAGCGCTCCTCCCGCACGCTGCCCCCGAGATCCCCACCGCGAGATCCCCACCCCCGCAACGCCGCTGGTTCAGAACCGCTGCCCTGTGCCCCCCGTGCAGATCTACCTAAACGGTGGCCAAGCCACGACTGTCAATGGGGTTAGGCGCACCGGGTGCATGGCCACGGCTCAAGACACCGCCTGGGCAGGAGTTACGGGCAGTGGAGACGGAGGCACTGCCCTATTGATAAATACCAACCCCAAGCAGCACAGTAAATCCATATAGAGCTGCTGTATTCACGACTGGTAGAGTTTGTGTGTATGTATATATACACACACACACACTCACTAAACTATATATATATACATACATATACACACACAAACAACTATATATATACACACACACACACTTGCATACTTGGAGGGGGGCCCAGCGGCCCAGGCTAGAACAGACACATTGTCTAGAAGTTGCCTGTGTTGCTAACTTTGGCTGTGTTACCGCCTCTCAGGATTTTATCATGGGTCCTGTGATAGCTGGTGTTTAGCTCAAAGGCCCAGGGTGCTGGGATCACAGCATGGGCTGAAGCAGCAGTAGAATCAACAAGAGCCTTTGGCTGCACCTACTATCCTAGGAATTGGCAGCTCTTTGGCTGCTGCTAGTTTAATAGCAGCGCTAGCACTAGTGAAATGAGTGGTGTAGACCAGGCCACTGACATTTTATTGCTCTGTACAGCATGTGGTGACATGGTGGCAAAAACAGACGAGTTCGGGTTACAGTAGAACTCTTAGTGCTAAAGGTGCCACTGCAGCAGGCCAGCACTGAGACAAGAGTGAATATAAAGCCTTTTGCAATATCATTTTTTCTTGATTTTTAATAAAAGATGTCAGTACTTTTTAAAATGGCAGAAGGAAGCCCAGACAGCACAGTACTGGCACTATTCAAGAGGGTAATTTTGGAGGTTTCTCTTTATCCAGGCATGTATTATAAGGTGAGAGTTACCCTGCGTGTAGCAGCCGGGGTGGGGAGTTGCTTCAGAACACAGAAAGGTATAACAGTGTAAGGAAAGAGCACATATCCTAGTGCCTTCAACACACCAGTTGTGGCTGCAGCCATCCAAAGTGATTGCACAGCAGCCAGTTTCAGGCTGGCTACACTAGGGCTCACTGCCCATGCCCTGTGAGTAGACTGCTGGGGAAAATCTCTACTTCTAATATACTCCACACTAAAATAGCTGCACCTCTAACAAGATCATTGCAAACATGGGCACTTACTTTATACTTCATACTTCCAGATTTGTTACTATACGTAATGTAAAGCAGTTCACCACATTACTGTGAAAATTAATTATCTATGAGTAAAAGGTCTTGTGACTAAGATTCTCAGAAAATTACCATATGTTTTAAAATGACACTGCTAATTCAGAAGAGTAGATTTTAAAGTTATCAGTTCAAGCTCAATTGGAAATGTAAGAGAATGGAAGCATGATTTCATGGTGAAGGGGTTGTTTAGCGAGGGCAGTGGCTGTTCCTTTTCATCCAGGAACAGAGGCAACAGCAGCAATAGAAGCTACTTGTCCTCGGGCCCACTTAAAGCAGCAGCAGAAGGTAGTGTTGTGGGGGTGTCTATTTGTGGTCGATATTACCCTTTAATTTAGAAGAGGAAGGACAGTCTTGTGGTTAGGGTTTTAACCTGGGACTTCAAAGACTGGACTTCATGTACAGCGCTAACACAGCACAGCTGCGCCACATAGTGCTTTAGTGAAGATGTTACTTTGCCAACAGGAGAGCTTCTCCCACTGGGGTAGTTAATCCATGTTCCTGAGAGGTGGTAGTTATGTTGACAGAAGTTCTCGTCAACATACTGATTTCTACACAGAGGGTTAGGCTGAGATAACTATGCCGCTTGAGTGTGGAGTTTTCACATCCCTGAGCAACGTAGTTATACCAATATAAGTCAGTGTAGACTTGGCCTGAGATCTAACTCTGCTTTGCCTGTGACCTTAGTCGAGTCACTTACCTTCATTTCACAATTGGAGAACAGAGGCCCAGAGAGTAACATTACTTCCCTATCTCACAGGAGTACTGTGAGAATACATACATTCTAGATCATGAGGCACTCACATACCATGCTAACAGGGGCCATGTAAGTACCTAAGATAAGAATAAAGAAACTTCTTAAAGACAGGTATATTTACTTCAATGATACATCACTGCATTTCACAGGATAGGTACGGAATGTTGTATGCCATCAAGTTTTAATACTGCAGTTTTGTAAAGTATACAGTCATAAATAGTGTGCCATAAGCAATAAAATTGTTACACACCTAACAGACCAATTTACTACAGGGAACAATTCATGAAAATACGTTTAGCATTTCTAATTTTACTTCAGTATTTTAGTACTTTTGGTAGTAATTATTTCCAGTAATACATGTTAAAGTGGTTAGCTATTTGTACTATATATTTTAGCATCTTTTTGTGCAGTGTTGTCAAACTCTTTAATCCCATACAAGTGTTGAGGTGCTGCATATTAAATACATTTTAGACAGCAGTTTGTAAGCACTGTAATTAAATATTCATCAAGGAACATATTTATCACAAAACTGCAATTTGCACAAGCAAAGTTTCCAAAACAAAATTGTTTTGCTAATGTAAGAATGTATACCAAAACTACCAATCACATAGATGTTAATAGCCACAGGTTAAACTAGTTAATTCACATACTGAAGCACAAAGTTTATCACAGGTACTGTGGTTTAAAATTTACAAGAACTTTTTAATGACCTGAACAGAAGAAAAGCACAATATAAAACTCACTACTGTAACTTCTATCCAACAGCATCTCCTAATTACACTGTTAAAGGAAGAGTGGATTATTTCTGAAAGGAATATTTTGATAGTATTGGAGAATTTATAAACAACATTGTCATTTTTTGCTGCTATAAATGTAATGCTAGTAAACTATGATTCACTTACAAATGTTGCAAAAATAGCATAATTTGTTTGCTAATAACCAGTAAGTGCAGGTGTGTATAGTGGCTCACCCCCAATACATCTCACAACAAAATTTTGATGCATTCCATTTTAGATGAATGTACACAACTTTATATTAAAAAGTCATGCTCTAAAAGATACTGTGAATACCATTTCCTTAGTGTATATATGTGTTGTTAAAGAAATCTGTGTTATTTTAAATTCCTTCAAGATACCAAAATACCACATTTTATGCAAATACTGTGAACTTCAGAAAACCATGGAAACAGGACCAGTTGCATGTTTACAGTATCCTACGTGAAAAGACGTAGCCTCCACTGACTTCAAAGCAGCACCACAAATGTGGTGTTTACACACCTCTGGGGGAGGGAAGAATGCTGATTTAGCACATGCAGGAGGCTGACAGAACAGTATCTTTCAGCTCAGAGGGTTGCTGCTCTCCTGCTTTCTCTGCTGAAGGTTTTGAAAACATAGCAGAGAGGGACGAAACTGGACAAAATGGTGCCCAACACACACTCCAGAAGTCACTGCATAATTGCTTATTTCCTTATCCAAATCTTTACAGAGGACGAGAAATTCTTCTGCAATGCCTGGGACACCAAAATGAGATAGTGAGAGATTAACTGCAATACTTTGCTCTCCATTACGGGAGCCTGTGTTTTAAAAAAATCAAAGCAAAAGATGAATAATGGGTTTTATTTAAGGGTGAAGAGAAAGACTATCGTAATATCAATAGTTTCCAATTTCTGGGACAAAAAGCCTTTAAGAGTGATGAATAAATGAATGAAATTGATTTACTAAATAGCTATTCTAAGTTTACATCAAGAATGGTGGAAAATACTAGACAAGTCAATAAATTTACTATTTACTATATTAGTACATGAGGTCTTGTTTGTATTTTGAAAGTAACTATTTCAGTTTGTGCCTCAAATTTAAATATAAATTAAGCCTTAGTAATCTCCATAGCCTCTGTTATAAATTACTTTCTAAACAGTACCTGTCCACATTCAATATTTTGATTAAACTTTGGCTGCTCTTTGGTAAATATTTATACATATCAGTTACCAAACAGTAAAAAGGGACTGGAGGGATCTAACAGCTGAAAGTCTCGAACATTTTGAAATTCCTTTGAGAACAGAAATGAAAGTGCTTCATAAACAAAAACAAATTTCCAAGAGTGTTATACATTCTATTAGGATTATTAACCAATCCTTTCAATATGACTACATCTAAATTTATAGTAATTGTGGACAATTCTTTTGTGCACTACCATATATACATATGCAAAATTTATACACAAACAGTGGTTGCTATGAATAGAGTGCATCTGACAATGAATTATTGCACACAGAACAACCGCAATGCCCAATTATTCTTTTGGATACACCTAGCAACAAACTTAAAATCTCTTGTATTTTAGAATATCTATCTTTCTGTAAAATCTTTTGTTGGTGACACTTTAGGTGCCAACAAGGCAAAAGGATCTGCAGGGGATATGATCTGGGTTATTCTTGATGGTACAGGAGGTGCAGGTGGTCGTCTTGCTGGCAGCGTACAGAAGGAACCAGCAGAATTCCAGTCATTACCAAAGGTAAAGTCTGAACCAGGAAATTTATATGGTTCATTGCTCACTAAATCTGGTAAACCAGTAGGTTTCCTGGAACTGACTCTCTTGAATTCTGTAACACATTCAGAGGACATCTTTAGTTTTACACTGGAATGCTCCTCTTCCTCAAATGTTACCCATCCTTTTGGTTTTGTATTTTTCACTATAGAAGATTTGCTTTCCAAACAAAAATTGTCTTGAAAAGCACTGAGAGAGAACAAAGGCTTGTCTTTACTAGGATTTGGAGGATTTAGAGAGGGGAAAGGGTTATAAGCAGCAGGTTCTATTAAAAGCTGTGAAGTTGCTTCAGGTTCTTGGGTTTCAGTTCTAAATGGGTTTCCAGCATTAACAGTTCTTTCAGTGAACGGATTTGTGCTGTTCAGTCTGGTAACCAATGAATTTGGAGAGCTGTGTACATGTTCCTGGTATTTGCTATCGGCTGGATTAGGAGGCATTGCTGGCATGCAATTTACAGTATCCAAAATGTTAACATTGCTTTGTGTTGCAGAAGGCAACCAAGTCAACTCCTTTTGGTTTAAGGTTGGAACAGGTGATATTCGAACAGATGTCTGACCCTTTGATGCAGCAAGCAGATTAAATGACAGATCTTCAAAAGGGTCATTGTTTAACTGTGTTTCAAGTTTAATGTCATAGACTCCATTTGCTTTAATCTGTAAAGAAAACAAGGTGTTCAGTAGTAGCATTTCAGTTTGCTTCTAAGAGCCTTACTATCTCCCATTTCTAATTGCTCCTATGGCAAGAATAGAAAATTTGGGGCTTAAACAGAAGCCTCAATGCAGTTTAGTTATAAGGTACACATAGTAATGATGATGATTTGTTTTCTAGGCAACAATCTTTTTAAAATCCCATTTGCTAAGTGCACAAAACCAAATACCTCCTCAGGACTTGTAAATAATATAAAAAAATGTTACTCTTATTTGCTGATGCAACTTGAATACATTTCATGCAACTATCTGAATCAGACAAAGCACTACTGTACACCACGTTTAATAAATTATAAAAATTACACTTTACCATTTGAAGAACTAAGGCAAATATGGTATATTCTAAACAACTGATAGCACAGAAAAGGTTTTAAGTGCTGTGGGGTCATTGTTTCTTCACAATTTATAGAAAGGGTGATGTTATTAATATTTAAGTATCATAATGAATGGAAAATTAGTTATTATTAGTACACATTTTACTTTTAAAAAAGCCTAAATTAAGGCACTCATTTCTCTGCACGTGAAGTGATGATCACCAGCCTAAAAAAAATTTTAAATAGCAAGTTATCATTGTTTAGAATATGACCAAATGAGAATAAAAATGTTCTCCATGCAACTTCCTCATCTTTTAAAAACTTATGAAAAAACATTCTTGCTTTTATAATTTTCTTGCATGACCAAGTGTATACAGTATAACTTTCACATTCTAACACCATCTAAAAAAGCTCAAATATGAGATTTGTTAAATTAATCACATTGCTTATTATGGATAGTTTTATGCTCCATAATTAACTAAAGTGAAGGAATTATGTTCAAGGAAAAATATTTGTTTATATTCTCAAATTCATAAGCAACTCAAACTTTTAATATAGTTATGTCAGCCTTAATTAGGAATTTTAAACATGAAAATTCTTTTGTTAGTGAAAGTTTTGTTGAACTAGGACACTAACTGCAACCATCAACTAAAATTTAGCTTACAAAGAATCTACATTTGTTTATCTCACAATCTTAGTGTTATATATTTACTATAATTACTTTCAGGCTGTTCTGACTCCTGAGAATTGTTTTATAAAGCATCATACTCAGTATACAGCAATGCACAATTATGGCTCGTGCTTTATAAGTCTAAGGCCTCCTCTAGTATTAAAAGTTTTGCCAGTATAGTTGCACCAGCAGCTTCTGCCAGTATAGCTTATCCCATTTATGCAAACAAAAGAAGCTATACCAGCAAAAGAACTTTCAGACTAAAGCTTTGGCCAGCATATAAATTTTCCAGACAATCACACCTCAGTTGACAGTGCTTTGCCTGCAAATGTTTCTAGTACAGATCTGGCCTAATACAGATATCAATTTGTAATTAAAAAATAATGCACCTTGAACTACACTACATGAATTGCAGGAGCAATTTGTGGGGAAAATAGCATTAGAGTATATACGTTTAATAAATTTTCATGGGGAATGTAGAAAAAAAGGTAAAGCTAACTACAAGATGAATGTAAGTCAACTACAGTTCAGAGTCTGCTTGAGTCCCATGTTGATCAGGCAAGTAATTTAATTTTATGATGTCCAAAATCAACTACAACACAATTACTCTTTAATTTTAACTAGAAATATTTAAGTAATGTTGATCAAAGGTCTTCAAAACAAATTCTTGTCTTTTATGATTCACATATAAGGACTAAATTTTTTATATTGATGCAAGGAATATATTTTACTTCCCAGGATAGCAGCTATTCTACTGTTTAGACTTTGAAAAGGTAAAATCTGTTTCTCATGAAAAAAACTTTCTGGAAGCTTCATCAAGACTAAATTTGAGATAATGATACATGTTATTTCAAAGATCTATTTTGTTCTACAAAATAAACAATAAACAAGCTGTGTAAGGCTTTAATTGGTTCATAAAAGATGATTAAGTCAAATTTTCACTGTAGTGCTAGCAAATAAAGCTAAGAGACTCCTGTCAATATTCATCTATTAAGAAAGGAAAAAGCAAACTTTATGGCATGACAGTTGTTTTAGTATGTGGACAAGTGGGTTTTAATGTGGATGAGACTGCAGATGTATGAAGCAAAAAAAAGACTCATACATCTTTTCTGCTAGAAGAGATGGAGATCACATACAAGACTGGTAAGTATTCAGGTACCTGTTACCCTGATGGTTGCTCCTGCTTGTGAAAGAAAAAAAAGACATCAAAGGAAAAATTAGAGGAAAAATCCAAGGTACCTCACTAACCTCAATAATCCTTATTATCCAAAATGTTTTAAATACTC
Source organism: Dermatemys mawii (assembly GCA_007922305.1). Lineage (NCBI taxonomy): Eukaryota > Metazoa > Chordata > Testudines > Dermatemydidae > Dermatemys > Dermatemys mawii. The sequence goes on along the minus strand of ML677384.1, from coordinate 4,680,791 downwards.
TATTATGTGTGAAGAAAAATATGTCTGATGTTATGTATACAACAGATACAAGATGAGCATATCAGTGGACTTAATACCCTGTATATTGAATTTTAAAATTTTGTTGAAGTAGAACTTCATGATCAAATTTATAAAATCTTATACTCCACTCGAAGACTCAACAACATACTACCTGGTTAATTTAAGTCAGATATTACTTTGTCATTATCACAAGCTACGGAGCAGTCTAAGACTTTTTTTCTAAGCACTTAGTCCACAAAGCTCATTTTGCAACAGAGGGCCTATAACATTTAAATTTCACATTCTATCAGAAAATGTCATTTTACATTTAAAATGACCAGTTTTACCTTAGTTTTAAAGGTGCTTTTTAATATTGCAACATTTTGATTATCCCTATAGTTACAGAACCCATGCAATTCATATTTTTACAGTATTTAATTTTTATAAAGACAGACAACAAGAGTTAAGGTTTTAAAATGCACAAAAATTCAGTAATCTTTAATCAGAGTGTGGGATCTGGACCCATAAACTTCCAAAAGACTTGAACTTCAACTTAATATTTTCAATCCAAAACACTTTTCAGAAGACTATATGTTGACAGATAATACTAAATAAGTGAAGTAGTCATGGTTTCCACTCTATAATTAAATTCTACAAAGAGAAAAAATGAAAGATGAGAACAGTAACTTAAGATCAAGATAGACATCTGAAATTTTCCTTGTGATTAATACCAAATGTTATTCTAAAGTTATCTGGAGGATATTCGCTGCACATATTTCACAAAATTTCAACTTTCAAACTACATCAGAAAGGTTAAAAATAAGGCTTTTGAAAATGACATTTCAGAATCAATATTTAATCAGAACATTTAATACATTCTGCAGTACTTCTTGTGGCAGCTAAGGTGCCTCTATCAGCAGTCTCATATCTACTTCTGAATACAGAATTGCAGAAAGTCTGATGTTCTGAGACATTTATTTAACCATTTAAGTATATCATTTGTAGAGTCCATTTATATTGTGACATGGAGATAAACAGTCATAACTACTATGTAAAAAAAACCCTCCCAAAAGTATGATAATCAAGTTTGGTTATTTTTAAAAACTATTTTTTTGTTGTAAGTTTCCATCAGAGAAGAAAAAAAATTACCAGCCAAAAGTGCACAATGCAGGGAGTGATTCAGAGGCAGGGAGAAGTGCAAGAGAAGGAAGAGGAAAGGTGGTATTTACAGGCTTTCAACTAGAATTTAAAATCTTTAACCCATCAAAGACCATTCAGCCCTTGTCTTAAGCATGCTTTAAGCACTGTGCCGAATAGGGATCATTTTAAGCACATGCTTAAGTGCTTTGGTGCAAGTGCTTTTAAGGTTGACACATTCTTTGATGTGAACGAATATCTAGAATGTTGTCATAATTGTAAAGTATTTCCTGTTTCATAGAAAATTTCTTCTAAAAAATGTTTCAATCCCTATTAGTTGATTTTCAGTCAAAGTAAGCAGTTCAACAGCTGAGAATTACTGTACATTTAAGAGACCAAATTCATTACTGGTGTACGTCGGCACAAGTACACTGATACTTTAAGGCAGCAGAGATATTGGTTTAGTATCCTGTTATTTGGAAGTGAAGTCCCTAATTGCTAACATTGATCTTTAGTATTTTATAGCTAAGGGAAGAATTTCAGCCTTTTGTGCATACACAGTGTACTGCAAATGTGCTTTTAATTTTTTTTTAAAGAAATGTTTAAAAAGAGACGGTTACTCACCTTGTGCAGTAATTGAGATGTTGTCCGTGTGGGTGCTTCACTATAGGTGTCTTGGCACTCTGCGCTTCTAGTCGGAGACTTTTGGTAGCAATGCCCCGATTGGTTGCACTCATGCTACTCCAAGCAGCTACCCTGGGCATGCAGTCAACAGCCACCCAGTTCCTTCTCCACCCACACAGAATCAAGTCAAAACTCTGGAGCAGAGGGGAGGAAGGTGGGTAGTGGAGCACCCACAGGGACAACCATCTTGAAGAACCTCCCTTACTGCACAAGGTGAGTAACCTTCTCTTCTTTGAAGTGTGTCCCTGTGGGTGTTTCACTTTAGCTGACTGAAGAACAGTGCCCCTCGGTGGAAAAGAGGTGCTTTGGAGTCAATGTTTGCATGTTGGAGAGCACCGATAAACTGAAGTGAGCGTCTGTAGCTGACTGCTGTTCGGAGAACCTGGCTGAGGTCCCACATATGAGTCAGGTCCCTTAATGTGGGAAAAATGTTCTGCATACCCTTAAGAAAGTGATTAGTGGATTGGTGAAAACCCTGAGGGGGAGGGATAGTTCAGTGGTTTGAGCATTGGCCTGCTAAACACAGAGTTGTAAGTTCAATCCTTGAGGGGGCCATTTAGGTATATGGGGCAAAAATCTGTTGGATGATTTAATTGGGGATTGGTCCTGCTTTGAGCAGGGGGTTGGACTAGATGACCTCCTGAGGTCCCTTTCCAACCCTGATATTCTATGAGTCCATCTACCTTTTTGTGAAAGGTAGTGATGGCTGATAAGTGCACTCTGAATGAGCTAGTTGAGATGCCCTGATCTTTTGAGTGTCAATATGTACTCAAGGATAGTGGGTAATGGGGCCAATTGTGGAATGATTTGCTTGTCTTGGCACCAAATGGAGAATCTTTGGCGCTTATGTGTGTATGTTTCTTATGTGGAGAGACGTTGGCTGTTAAGTAGAATGTTTTGGACCTCCTTGGAGCAGCATGTTTCGAGTTCTGTCATCCCTGAATTAGCCATATCTTGAGACAAAGTGTTGAAATGTTGGGGTGACGGAGGCATCCTGCATCAGTAGGTGAGGCAGGAGGGGAAGGATTCATGATCTGATAGACATCTGGGTCAGGTAAGAGAACCAGTTTTGTCTAGGCCATGTTGGTGTAGTCAAGATGACCCTGGATTTGTCTTGTCTGATCTTGTGTAGGACACAACAATACGGGGACCGGCGGTAAGGCGTAGAGAAGTGGAGTTCCCATTTGATGAGGAAGATGTCTCCGAGAAAGTTAAGTTCCTGTCCTGCTAGGGTCAGTATTGTCGACATTTGGCACGAAGAAGAGGTCTATTAAAGGGAATCCCTATGGTCAGAATATAGTTTGAAGAATTTGTGGGTCCAGTTCCCACTTGTCCATCCATGAGAAGTTCCTGCTGTGGTTGTCTGCTGTGGCATTCTGGTTTCCAGGTAGATAGGATGCCATGTTGTCTACGTTGTGAAAATGCATCATTGCCAGAGGTGGACTGCTTTTGTGCAGAGTAGATAAGTTAGGGCCCCTCCTTGGCGATACAAATATAAAACAGTCGCCAAGTTGTCCATGAGAATCTGGACTGTTTTGTTGAGGATCAGGGGAGAAAGGCATTTCGAACTCCTCGGAGCTCAGTGTATTTATGTGGAGATTTGATTCCTGTAGGGACCATCGGGCCTGGATAGTGTTGTTGGGCAAACGTGCCCCTCATCCTACCAGAGAGGCATCCGTGGTGATAGTGACTGATGGGGTTTCCCTTTGGAAGGGAACGCCTGAGCAGTCATTTTTTTTGTCCACCATGTGAGCAAGACTTTCACTCTGCTGGATACTGTAAGCCGTCTATTGATCAAGTGTCTGTGAGGAATGTTTTCAGTGTGTAGCCAAATTTGTAGACATCTCATATGCAACCTGCCATGTTTCACAATATCGTCGTAGCCGACATGTTTCCTAGAAGCTGTCGGCACATTCTGGTGGACATTTGTTGACTGTGTCTTACTGTTATGGTTAGTTTTGTCAAGGCAAGAAACCGCTGTTGGGATAGCCATGCTGATGCCATGACAAAGCTGAGGTGTGCCCCTATAAAGTCCAGTTGTTGGGTTGGGTCAAGGTGGATTTCTGTAGGTTGATTTGTAACCCTAGGTTTGTAAATAGGGTTAGAGTGGCATGAACTGCCTCATCATATGTCGGTGCTTTTAACAGGCAGTCGTCTAGAAAGGGGAATATGGTCACACACTACTTGCGAAGATGTGCTGCCGCCACAGCCAGTACTGTGGAAAAAACCCTTGGAGCTATAGAGAGACCAAAGGGAAGTATTTTGTATTGATGGTGTAGATTGCCAAGAGTGAATCATAAGAATATCCAGTGCGCTTGGTGGCTATTGACATGAAAGTAAGCATCCTGTACGTGGAGGGCCGAGAGCCAATCGCCTTTCTCCAATGCCGGAATTATGGATGCTGGGGTTACCATCTTGAAACACTGTGTTCTCACAAACTTGTTCAGTGTGCATAGGTCCAGAATGGGCCTCGAGCCACCTGTTTTCTTCAGAGTGAGAAAGTAATGCGAGTGGAATCGCCTAGCCCTGTGCTGAACTGGTACTGGTTCCACAGCACCTAATTGCAGGCGATGGTGTATTACCTGCTATAAAAGAGGTGGTCATGAGGTGGGTCCTGAAGAGGAACGTCGAAGAGGGTAGATGGAATGGAAAGAAAGGGGCTAGAATGGAGAGAAAGGGGCTGGAGTAGCCCTTCTGTATAATCTCCAGAACCCACTTGTCTGTGGTGGTGGTTCTCCAGACCAGGTAAAAGAATGTAAGGCGGTTCCCTAATGGGCTGGGGATTAGAAGTGACTCTAGGACTGGAGAATATGTTGCTCTTGTGTCCTCGACCAACATTTCAAAACAATTGCCTAGAAGTGGATGGCTGAGACGTAGACAACCGGTACGGCATCTCATCTGGCACTTCTGGAGTTGATCATAATGTCATTGAGGCTGAGTGCATGGGTCAGGACAGAACTGCTGGTCATAGAATCTGCTGTTTCTTTTTGTTCACAGGGATATAGATACCAAACATCTTTAATGTTGCATGGGAGTCTTTCAGGGTATTTAAGGAGATGTCCATGCTCTGCAAACAATTTTTGCCTCTCAGAAGGTGAGTCCTCTACTGTCCCCTGGACCTCACTGGGGAAGCCAGAGAGATGGAGCCCTGAAGCCCTCCACATGACAACAGATGTGGCGATGGAGTAAGCTGCAGTGCCAGCAGAATCCAGAGAAGGCTGCAGGGCAGTTCTGGTAATGAGGAAGCCTTCTGCTTTATCACCTTTATATTGTTCTTTTTTGTCAGCTGGAATGTGTTCAATTAAAAATGACACTAAGAAAAAATGTGTGTGTACTCTGCCAGGAATGCAGAGTAGTTTGCTATGCGAAACTGGAGTGTTGCCAATGAATAGCCTTTCTTGCTGAAAAGAAGTCTTGGCATTTCCAAGTTTTATCACAGGGGTTGGTTTTGGTTTGATATTGCTTCCCCCTTTAATTAACTGCCTCTACCACCAGTGAGTTTGGAGTAGGGTGGGCTAACAAGAACTTGGCTCCTTTAGCCGGCATGTTGTACTTCTTGTCAGATCACTTACAAGAAGCGGGGGCCATGGCTGCAGTCTGCCATATGGCTCTTGCTGGGTTTGTGATGGCAGTATTAATGGGTAGTGCTATCTTGGCTGACAGAGAAGCTTGCAATATATCTATCAGCTTGTGTGGAGTCTCTGGTAACTCAGCCAGTGGAATGTCTAATAAATCTGCTATTTTTTATAAACAAATCCTGACAGTATTTAAAGTAATCTCCCAATGGCGGGGGGGGGGGGGGGGAAGGGAAGGGAGGAGAGGATGTGTCATCCTGAGATGAAGTCAGGATGCGAGTAGGTGGGAGGGGAACCCCTCTGGCTTGTCTGCAGAGTCCTCAACTTTCTCCTCCAGCTGTTCTGGGGAAGTCAGAGCAGATAGCAGATGCGATCGCTGTGTCCTGGATCTGGATGGATTGGATGGCTGCGTTTTCTGGGCTCTGCAGGAAGGCCACAGGAGGGGGCATCCATTGTGGGGGCTGCCTATACACACACTGTGGCTGAGCAGGTCCAGGTTTAGGAGAGGAGTGGTGAGATGTGCACATTCCTGTCTCCACTTCATCTCATCACGGGAGAGAGGAGGGGCCAAGTCAGCAGGTGTATTGATAACACTTGGCCCTCACCGGGCCAGGGTGCCATCGGTGCCAAGAAGCAGACTTCCTGAGGTGGAAGCAATGACGAAGTCTGCATGACTAACAAACTGCTGCAGTACCAGGATAGTCTGTGCTGACAGTGCAGGCAAGCTCATGCTGGGAACCAGTGTTGCTGATGCCACAGACCTGTCATATTGTATTGGTGCAGCAGGTGGCGCCTTAGCTCTGCAACTGAGGTTTCTGTTCCCTTGGCACTGAGCAAGAAGGCTTAGTTTTACCGCTGCAAGAGTGAGACCGCACAGGTCATTCACTCCTCGGTATTGAATGGTGCCGGTGCCTCGCGGCCCAGCACTCTGGGTGTCATTAGTACCGTGACAGTTTTTGCAGTCACGAATCGCTTTTTTTGAGGCAAAACCCAGTATGGTGAGGGGTGAAACTGCTTTTCTGTGGCTCTGCTAGGATCAGGGTCCTTAGCAGCCATTTTTGAAGAGGACCCCATATCTGAGGCAGCTGCAGGTGAGGACTGGAGAGGAGATGTCCTGGACTCAAGGTCCGAGGCAGGTTGGAAGGATCTCTCTATGATTAAAGGTTTTAATTGGAGTTCCCTGGCTCTTCTTGTCCGTGCTTTGAGTTTCTTGCAGTGGGGACACTTGGGAGAAATGTCTCTCTCTCCCAGGCAACGGACACACTGCAAGTGGCCATCTGTCACTGGTACTGAGAGTCTGTAGGTCAGATAGCACTTGAAACTTGGCAAGCCAGGGATGTCTGAGGCTATCTGAATAAAGAATGGGAAGTGTCCTGGTCTAATGTGTCTTCCAAGAACTAGCCACCTGAGGCAGGGAGAAAAAGAGAGTTTTTTTTAAAAAAAAACAAAAAACAAAAAAACACGGGGAAAGGAAAGAAAAATGGAGAGGTTAGCAATGAGAGAAAAGGGCAGAGAATAAAGCAATATGAAAGTAGATAAGAGCGCGGCCAGTCAGGGCACTCTTACCAAACTGCTTCCGACTAGAAGCACAGGGTGCCAAGATACCTAAAGTGGTGCACAGAGACACTCTTCAAAGAACTATTGCTTTTCTTAGACAAAGGGTTTGTTTTTAAATACTACTTTAGCTAGTACATAGAACAAAGTATTCAATGTTCCTGAACTGAAATATTTTGGAGTATTGTATATTTTAGCGAACACCATGAAACAAACAGAATTAATGGTACTTTAGTTAAAATAAGGACTCAGCATTCCCACCTTGAAATGAATTAGCTCCAGTATGAAGCTCCAAGTATTTCCGTGCAAGATTTAAATAGATACTTAGAGATCTTTATTAAGTTGCCCAATCTATAAGTTACAGATCTGTGTTATTGTGAAATGAATTCAATTTTGGAAAACATATTTTTTCCCATAAAAGGTACAAGATTACAATTCTATTGTTCCATGTTCTTACATCTTGTCATGTAATTCATATTTTAGGGAACTATCAAAATTAAAAAATTCTCAAGAAATTAAAAAAAATATTCAGGGTTAAAATCTTCAGCATACAGGAACAATATAAAATCACATAAGTGTTATCTTAATGCCGTGCTGTTATCGTGCTGTGCTTAGGTATCAGAAGTTGAATCATTAATGGTACTTTTTTTTTGTTCTGGGGCTCTCTTATGATCTGTGATGTTAAGTCAAGGTAACCTGTATTAAGGCACACTAAAATAGTCAGTTGTACACTTACTTGCTGTTGTGAAGGAACAGATTCTGAAGGCAAGCTGTGGGATGATCTGCTCCGGGGAGGTGGTTGTGGTGGTGCTTCCAGATTCTGTGGAGGAGTTGTCTGAGATGTATGCATCATCATAGGTATAAGAGGCTCCTGCATTTTTTGAACAGATGGTGGCTGAATGGGGGGTTGAAGAGGAACTACGGCCTGAGGTTTTAGTGGTTCAGGAAGCAAAGGCGACCCTACAAATACATTTACAATGCATTTTATTAGAAATATATTCTGGATGTTTTTTCCATAAAAATGATTAGTAAAATAGATATCTTGATAACTAAGGTCAAATATAAAATATATTTTGGAAATCACTGTTGTACAGATGCATACTCTGAACAACACATATTTAAGACAATTTTATCAGTGAGTTCAGGATAGAGCAGGGATCGGCAACCTTTCAGAAGTGGTGTGCCGAGTCTTCATTTATTCACTCTAACTTAAGGTTTTGCATGACAGTAATAAATTTTTAATGTTTTTAGAAGGTCTCTTTCTATAAGTTTATGATATAGAACTAAACTATTGTTGTATACTAAGTAAATAAGGTTTTTAAAAAAGTTTAAGCAGCTTAATTTAAAAATTAAATTAAAATGCAAAGCCCCCCAGACTGGCGGCCAGGACCCGGGCAGTGTGAGTGCCACTGAAAATCAGCTTGCGTGCTGCCTTCAGCACATGTGCTATAGGTTGCCTACCCCTGGGATAGAGGCTGAAGATGGTCCCTTTGAAAGTCAATTGGTCGTGTGCTCTTAAATCACTTAAGTGCTTTTGAAAATCCCAAGAGAACACTAGCGGTACAGCCATCATAAGCACCAGGCCATCACAACACACAATTTATTACATATTCCTCTTGGTACATTAAAAGTTACTTGTGAAATATACCTAAAGTAGGAGATAGTACTGTTTCCAGGGCAAAATGAGGGAGCCCACTTCTTAAGAAGTTTCCCTCTAAAAGCACATTACACATGAGGATCCATGATCTACACTGGCTGCTAATTTATTTTTAAGTGCAGTTTAAGGCATTAGCTGTTGACTTAGATTATTCCACACATTATGAGTAAGGCTAAGTTTTAGTCACGCATATTTTTAGTAAAAGTCATGGACAGGTCATAGGCAGTAAACAAAATTTCATGACCCATGACTTTTATTAAAAATACCCATGATTAAAAATTTGTGGGGGGCACTTGCCTGGGGACCCCATGGGAGCTGGGGGAGGGTGGTATGTGACCCGGGACCCCTGCCTGCAGGTGCTGTGGGAAGGGCGGTGTTGGTGGGGCCAGCAGTCTACCTACCTGGCTCCACGCCTCCCATCTCCCCTAGCAGCAGCAGCAGCAGAGTTTGGGCGAGGTTGGGGCATGGGATGGGGTGAGGTTGGGGCATGGGATGGGGTGAGGTTGGGGCATGGGCAGCATCCTGGAAGCGGTGACATTCCCCTTACTCAGCTCCATCTAAGGTGGAGGCGTGGCCAAGAAATTCTGCACACTGCCTCTACCTGCAGGCACCACCCCCACAGCTCCCATTGGCCGCAGTTCTTGGCAGTGTTGCCTGGCCACGCCTCCACCGAGGACAGAGTTGAGGGAAGGGTATGCCACTGCTTCCGGGGAGCCCCCAGGTAAGCACCACCAATAGCCCGCCTCACCCAATCCCGTCCCTCCACCCCAACTCTGCTGCTAGGGGTGGGGGCATGGTGGCCCAAGACTGCCCCAGCAGCGGCCAGTATAACTGGTACAGGGGCTGAGCTGCCTCTGAGCCAGGCATACTGGCCACTGCAGAAATCAGTGAGGTCACGGAAAGTCACAGAATCCGTGATTTCCATGACGTTCATGACAAATTCACAGTCTTAATTATGAGGAACGGCCATTACATACAAGAATCTTCATTTTCACAGATAACTGATGGCTTTTTCAGGTGAAAGCCAGTCAAAGGTAAGGGTGGGGTAGGTTTGGAAAGAGTAATAAGACAGCCAACCTAGATCATCCATTAAACAGTTTCCTTTTCATCTGAAGTATGGTATTACCTCTTAGTGGTTCAGCTGGCTTCGTTTGGGTTTCAGGGGTTGGCCTCCCCACAGATGGACGGACATGGCTTTGTGGTGCACTAATAACTCCAGCTCGGGGTGGAACAGTCTGAAATAATAATTGGTAAGAATAAAATACTTTAGCTGTACTTCTGGAACTGAAGTGATCTCCTGTTGAATGACTGATTTATTTTTTTTTGTACTGCAGCAGTGTCAAGGGCCTCCTTCAGACCAGAAGCCTCACTGTTCTCAGAACTGTATAAACATAACAAAAAAGACATAAGAATATAAGAATGGCCGTACTGGGTCAGACCAAAGTTCCATCCAGCCCAGTATCCTGGATACCAACAGTGGCCAGTGCCAGATGCCCCGGAGTGAGTGAACCTAACATGTAATGATCAAGTGATTTCTCTCCTGCCATCCATCACCGCCCTCTGACAAACAGAGGGTAGGGACACCAATCCTTACCCATCCTGGCTAACAGCCATTAATAAAGGCAGTCTTTTACCCAGAGAAGTGGGAGTCACATAGGTGGCTTAAAACTTTTGTTCTGCGGCTTCAAGAAATATACGTTCATATCATTCTGAAAGTAGTAGTATTGTCAGAATTGGTAAATTGCTATTTGATGGAGTTGAAAACCACTCAGATGTCATTTCTAATCAGAAAAAAAGGATTATTGCAGGATGGGAATGAAGAATCAGAGAGACTCTGGGATGGAAAAGACCTAACAGGCAATCATTGTAAACCATTTACACAGCACTATAAAAGTTTACCGAGCACTTTACAAACGCCAGGTATAATGTATTCCATGCCCCGAAGACCTGTGATGTGCAGTACAGAAAATGTTATGCTTGACATGGGACTTATTCTTTAGAAATCATTTTTGCAAATCTCACATGTGGGTACGCTGTCTCCAGGCAGGATGGAGGCATTCTTCCTAACCAAAGAGCGCCAGTAAATATGTTGGCTATTGGATATCCTTGCCAAATGTGTTGGCTATTGGATATGAACTTGTAAAGCAGAGCATTAAAGGAGAAATATGAAATTATTCCAAAGAGTAATTTAATTCGAAAGAACACAGAAGCCTATAAAGTGCGTGTGGTGTGAGTCATGCTGCCAAGAATGGACATCAGAAGAAAACGAATGATCATGTAAAGCAAATGTTTTCTGTCCCACGTTTATCCATGGCTGCCAATCCTACTGTGAGATTTAACAGCAGGTAGAATGTCCCAGGGATTTTTTTTTGGAATAAAATTTACACATAATTCCTCATACAAACTATGTTAAAAAAGAAGAAATCACCCTTCATCTGGCCTAATATATTTATTAGATTTAAAAGACAATGTTTAAGGGCCATAGTCCTGGGTTAAATTCGTCTAATGATTTTTAAATGCTTTAAGCCACCAAGCATCAAAAAAATCAAAAACATGTATAGTTTTTTCCTTTTGACTGCCAAGTGGCAAAAGAACAAAAAACAACAAAAAACAAAAACCCACACCCCAAAAAAACCAAGGTAGTTTTTAAGAAACAAGTTTTGTTAGAATAAAACCCATCCCAAGAAATATGCCCACTTTTCTTTTGGACGTTTAGGAACTGGATATTTAGGGTGATATTCCAAGATATATAAAAGAAGTTGTTTTCATTAGGGAACCTATACAGGCTCCTCTGAATTCGAATAGAATGGAAATAAAACGTTGAAGCAGTGCTTAAAACCACTCAGTGTTCATGGAATAAGCAAGAATAGAACACCTTGGCTGTCTCTAATTCTGAAAGTCTTCTAGCAGAAATAACTGCTTCCAGAAAGGCTGTGTAAGGCAAGGAAAATAAGAAAATTGACCTCTGAGATTTGAATGATTAGTGGGTTAGGGCTCTACAAACCAGATAGTTTTGGACTGAAGTTTAGATGCTGGTCTTTAAGAAATCCTTCACATACAGATAGTAAAACAAACCAAATCTCATCCCTTCCTGAGTTATGCCGGCAATTGCCAAGATGTGGACCTTCCAGGAATTGGCCTTTAGCCCCAAATTTAATTCTTGTTGACAAAGTGGTACAAAATGTTGATTTTGATCTCATTTATTCATCTAAACAGCAATGGTTGAATTAAAGCCATTTCCAGGATAGGAACTATTTGTGGATGCCAGCCAGTTTTAACAACTTCTTTGTAGTATCCCTTTTTGGTTAGTAATGGCAAGAGTCCCAGAAAAGGGACAGGAAAAGATTTCTCCCATGGCTCAAACTGTGTCTGTTTCCTCAGAAACAAAAACAGCCAGTTTAACACTTCTGGTGGAACAATGAAGGCCAGATTCTTGAAAAATTACCTCAAGATCCTTGCACTAGGTCAGGTCTGAGGCAACAGGAAGGTTGTTTCAGTAGTAATTGTACAGGAACAACAACTAGTGAAGACTGAAAATAACTCTGCTTTCTCTTGGCAGGGTCTTTGCTCTCTCACTAGCTAAGGCAGTATGAAGGGCATCCACAATGAGGTATCTACATTTCTGGTTTTGTGGAGGATAGATGACTCAGATTCAACTTTATGGCTAGCAAGGACTTTGCCTCAACGATTTCTCCCCAACACATCTTCCTCCTGGTCAGTAGCTAGGCCATCAAGCCATGTGGATTGAAGAGATCTCAGAACTGATTCTCCTGCCTAGGATGAGAGGATCTAACCTAAATGCTGACTTGGCTGTAGACTTCTGAGTTCTTGTGCTGTATTGATAATGGAAGAAAACTTTGGAGTTATTTGCAGTAAAGGCAAAAATTCCTGCAGTACCTCTAAAAGGAGATCTATGCTGGCTAAGGTCATGTCTACACAGTAGAGTAATATGCACTACAGGGGTGTGAGTTCTAAAGTGCACTAACATATTGAACCTTAATTGATCCATGTAAACTCTGCAGGTATGCACTAATAGTTCTCTAGCGCTCTTTAACACAGTGTTGTTTCAAACAATACTACCTAAAAATTCCCTAGTGCGCAATAGTAGAGTCTATGCGGACCAATTAATACACACCATGTGAGAGTGCTTTAGAAGTCACACTTCACAGTGTGCATTGTCCTACCATGCAGACATGCCCTAAGCCGTCCCTCAGGACTGTTAGCCTTGGCCTCTGTCTTGTCAGTCATTTTGGGAGCCAATCCACGGAGGAGTACTGCTGAGGAGTCTTAGAGAAGGGAGACAACAGTCTCTAATAGCCAGCGAAAATCCGAGGAGTCATTTTAGAAATGTAAGTAAATTTTCAATTTTGCTGCCTTTTGTTTTGTTTAGATAAATTGCTGTAAGTATCCAAAACTCTAAGGAGACAGAGCTTAACTCCAAAGCCAAAAAGTCATTGGTCTGCATCTCTCTCCCTACTCATCAGTTCATTTGGAAATAGAATGTATTGGCAGACACCAATATACAAAAACACATCTTAGCCCTGTATATCTCCAAGCATTTTGTAAATGGCTCTTTTGGTGGAATTCCTTACAACTTCCTTTAGAAGACCAAAATATAGACTAAGTGATCAAAAATATTTCTTTATATCTACCCTAAATTCCCTTTAACAAGTTCATTTCATAGCTTTTTCCTTTCACAAATTGATGCCTCAAACGCATACAAAAATACTCTAGAATATGCTACTGCAGTTTATTTTCCTCTGAAACTGCTATTGTTGTGATTGCAGTGAGGAACAAATAGAAGGAGCAGAGATCTCCTAAGCAACAGAGGTCCTGTTTTTCATGAAAATGTCCTAATAAATACAAGCCTTCTGCAGCCCAGTCAATAATATAGAGGTTCTTCCTAGGATATTTTTCAAAGTATTGTGAGATGCATCAACAAAGCTTTAAACAATTATCTCTGATATCTGTAGACAGCTATCACATCTTAGTAGTCTAACAAATGTATATGTTGTGGCAAGGCACCTCCTTTGCCTTGTTGGGCCCCCCATTCTCTCCCGCCCCCTTTGTCAGGGTGGGGTGGTTGTGGTGGAAGAACCCGCACTAAATCAGTTCCACTAAGGAGCGGTTTTATTCTTCACTTGGGTATTCTGCTCCCCGCCCCTCTCCTCCAATATTTACAAGGTGGGCTTCAGAGTAGGCCCAAAGAGTAGTACTCTTCAGAAACAAACCAAAGAAACAAATTCACAGCTAGAACAAGGGAATATCTTTCCCTGTCCCCTCTCTGGAATATTGCCTTGTGATGCTGGGTGCCAGTTCTTCCCCAAACTGGCAGTTAGCTTGGCTGCTGGGAGGAGAGAAGCTTTCCGCCCAGGAGAAGATTTTTCTCTCTGTTGCAGGTTGTCTCTCATCTCTCCACCTCTCTCTCACCAGAAGAGGGTTTTTAAAAGGTCAAAGGCAGCCCTTAATTGGACTCAGGCATCCCTAGTTGACCTGAGGTAGCTTCTTTTCAGCTTATGAAGAAAAGGTCTTTACCATTCTAGTATGGATTCCACCACTCTCTTACAACTGTGCAGTCTGACTTTGCCACAATATCTAAAGTCTTTTAAATTTTTCCCTATACGCAGCCCTTGGAAAAAGTATTTGCCAACTCACTGGTGGTGAATGGGATGGAGCAGTGAAGTCCCTCTAATAGTTAGGAGGCTTCTGGGGCAGATGGGAAGAAATGGAGAATTTGCAAGTATTCATTTTCTGTTCTAGGAGTCAGAGATGCGAGTGGCTTCAAATTTATCTGAAACCTATTACCCAGCTGGTGATATAAATAGTGGATTTCTGAAGCAAGACCTGGGGACCACCAGATATGGGCTTATCATCATCCTAAAATGTCAGTTGTTCTCTAACAATTTTTCATATCAGCCTTTGGTTAGCAAGTTTAGTCCTTTGAGTAGTTGCTGTCAAGCTTTCCTTATCATAGGTCATTCCATCCAATTTTGATCGTATTAGTTGCCCTTTTCTTGACCCATTCTATATTTTTTGATTTCTTGCTTGTAGAGAAATACCCAAACTACTGGAAACTGTGCACAGTATTTCAATTTGGTCACACTAACACTGCAAAAAGGAACTAAAAGCTAGTGTAATTCAATGGAGTCCTTCATTGTTATACAAAGATCCCAGGCAAAGTATTAAGATTGATTAAAATCAAGGTACAACCACCATTATACATCAATTAATTGCAGAAAACAGAATGCACATAAGTACGGATGATAAATCCTATCTTTCCAAATCATCTCATTTTAAACAAGATTATAAAACATACAAAATAACTGAAGTGTATAATTCTGCTTCACACATTATGTTTATTTAAAAGTGGACATAAAATGCATCACTCATTTGATAGTTTTACATACACTTTGCACGTGTAAATTACTATACAAGGTTGAAGGGAATACACAATTCAAAATCTTTATTGGTGTATTTACAGTCTGAACATAGCAGGAATATGATTTAAGATTGTATCTCTTCACACAACTTGTAAGATGCCCACTCAGTTTTACACCTCTCTCATCCATACTACCATTCCTAATAAAACCTCTCAACTAACTAACTAACACAATGTAAAAACTTCAAAGGGAAAATTATTTAAAGTTTGAATGCCTACCGGTCTGGCTGCACTATATCCAGCAGTTCCTGTGCTTATGAATCCAGCTGAAGGTGGAGGCTGACTACGAACTGTAACAAAGCCATTAGAGACCATTAATTTAGGACACATTTCTAAGTTGAAATTTTCTGTAATATAATTAATGCACAACATTTATCTGTATTACCTAAATTATCTTTTCTTTGTGTTCCAGGGCTTTTTTGAACTTTGAAGCATGAAGAAAAATCAGACACAAATGAGATTTTCATTGACAGATCAGGTGCAAACTGATATTATGCAATAAAAGTATGCTATCACTAACAGAAATGGGAACAATAGGATTGCAATTAGTGATGAAAAAAACCTGTGTGTTAGATCGCTTCCTGCAGATATTGCCTATGTTATTGATATTAGGGTTAAGATTGCCACGGTTCGAGGAAAGTTGCTGTACTACTGCCTATTAATCATAAAAGTCCCAGGTTAGAATGTCAGCTGTGGTAACTTGAAGGATGCCCAATAATGGGTGTGTCTAATCTCAAAATAGGCAGCTCTAAATTGGTTAAATTTGCTCTACTTGGCAGATAATTCTGCTCTCAAAAGTCTATGTCTACACTAGCACTTTTGTTGGTACAACTTATGCCGTTCAGGAACAACGAAGTTATACTGACATGAGCACCAGTGTGGACAGCATTATGTTGGTTAGAGACACGCTACCGCCACTCCTTGGGGGTGGGTTTGATGCTCTCCCCTATTGGCATAGAGTGGCTATATGGGTGATCTTACAGCAGCACAACTGCAGTGGTACAGCTATGCTGCTGTAAGCTCTCTAGTGTAGACACACCTGAAGGCCAATTCTACACTAGAATTGCAATTTCCATTTTGAGTAGACATACCCATGCTAACTACAATTAAGCTAGCATGCTAAAGACTGCCATGGGGGCACAAGCAAGGGAGGGGCTAGCTGTCCTGAGTATGATCCCATTTGAGACAACAGGCATGTACTCGGGGTAGCTAGCCCCTCCCACTGCGGCAATTCTGTTCAATGTGCTAAAATATTTTAGTGAAAATTACTTCCTTGAATATGTACATGACATTCAGTTCTTTGTTTAAAAGGGAAGAAAAAAAAACTTGCTAGAGCCCTGCTTTAGTCACAGATAAAATATTCTTTATTCCTAAGTCTTCTGCCTAGAACAGATACCTATAGGCACCTATTTAAAAGATTTTATCTTAATCCACCCACCCACACAGTCATCCTTCTGAATTATTTTAAACAATTCTGAGATTAAATCTTGGAAATTTTCATTACCACGGTTTAATTTTTTCACTTAATCTTTCATGAGTGAATTTGACTCACAACAAAGTTGCAAGCAACTAAATGCAAGTAGTTAAATAGAAGACAGTCTGGAAAAATACACTATAGAAGGATAAAAGTTTAGGATTTACCCAACAAATTGCTGGACCTTACAACATGAATGTCTTTAAGCAGCGAGGACACTAATGTCATTCAGATATTAAGAATCAGAGGGATAGCCGTGTTAGTTTGGATCTGCCGAAGCGACAAAGAGTCTTTGTCTTAGTCGCTTCTGCAGATCCAGACTAACACGGCTACCCCTTTGATTCTTGACACCATGCAAGGCACTGCATTTAGCCATATGGAGTGGAAATAAACCACAGGACTCTGTTGCCTATTCAGATATTAAAGATTCATTTCTACCATACAAAAATAATGTTACCTTCTATTTCTCTCCTGGCTATCCCAGGACTGGGAGGAGCTCCAAGACCTTTTCAGAGAAAGAAGAGAAGCTGTATATTGCATAAGGAAAGCAGCAGACTGAAAAGAGGCAGAAACATACAGGACATAACATATAAAAGAGCTTTAAAGAATTTTTAGATGGCCTAAGCATATTGCATTCTTACCACCTGCAGAAGCACAAGAAAGTCACACTAATTGGAAATAACGTAACAATTCAGTTAATATTTAGAAATGTTACATGGCTTTAGTTTAACATTTCTGTTAAACAATTAAAATTGCTGCTATATTCACTGCCTAAAATTTTTGTTAAGGCACAATTAAAGTTGACTGGCAGAGCCTTGCACTCTTCCAAAATATTTTAATTATAACTATACTGCTATAGTTATGTGGGAGTAATTATACCATAATAAAGTCACTTCTATTCTGGAATAAAATGTCCACACAGAGGGTTAGTTCTGCCAGTCAGTTTCTTATGTAGATGAGACTAATGTTTCAGCCAAGGCTGCCCTATATTAAGCAGACATGAGGAATGACTAAGTACATGGGATATTTTATCAGGTATATGGTGTTCTTCAAAACTGTATTCTCTCATTCATTTGTATGTACACCAACTGCCCTTCACTGTATTAGGGGCAGCTATATCTTGCAGTAGGTTCCCACAGTTCACATTAAAATATGAGGCGAGGTATGGCTATGCTCAAAGGCATGAGAGATTCTTGGTTTTGTTCCGAGATATTTGGATTGTGAAAATAGTAGTCTGTGGCATACAACACTGCACTACAAGACAGACCGAAGAGCAGGTGATGTTCCAGAGGTAATCCTTAGGATATGGATCAAAGGATGCTAACATCTGGGACCAATAAAGTATTATATTATTACCACCTAGCTCTTATATAGTCCTTTTCATTAGTAGATATCAGTGGTCAAGCAGAGGCCAGGCAGAGCCAGCTAGTCTTCACTAAGACTACCTTAAATACAACTTTTGCCTGAGTGAAGAGTCACTGGTGGTTTCTCCTTGGTACCCATATGCTGTATTCCCAGAGTGTTCCATAGCATCTGGAAGGACAGAGTGCTACAGAAGTCTACCAGGAGCAGGTTGGAGACTCACTCAAAGTGTGCATTGTTAACGCTGGTGGGGGTGGGGTCTAGGGCAGACACTGGTGTGTAACTTAATCCTGTATTTCCTGGTTTTTAGAGGTTTAAAGTATAGGTGCATTCAGTATTCTGAAAGGGGACAGGGCACTGCTACCAACTATAACTCTGTGTTAAGGAAATGAATTTCCCTTAGTTTTTTTGAGGAAGGTGTGGTAGAGAGGGCATGACTGGGGAGCAAAACAAGGCTTCCTGGGAACACCTCACTGCCACTCAGCTACAAGTTCTGTTCTTCCCTTATCTCCTCCATGCCTTCAGTAAGGGAGCGAGGAAGGCAGTAACTGATGGGTTGTGAACACATCTACCAGTTGGAGGCAGAAAGGAGAAGTGGAGGAAAGCCCCAGACTTCATACCCTACTTCAGGGGTTAACGTAGGAGGAAGGGACCCTAAACAATCTTCCTCACTGCAGAGGTGTGAACTGACTTGTTCATCTACCGGAGTGTTCTCCTCCCATCCTCTCCCACTGTTTACCTCAGCTCCTAGTTTGGAGCACAAGTTTTCAAAGCAATCTTACTGTGCATGTGAAATTTAGAGAATTGAATGAAAACCAGCTTCCTGCAGGAGGTTGTATTTGAGAAACCTTTGGACTAAATAACTCCAAATTTACAACAAGTACACTCCTGACTCTGTTTTGGCATACCAATAGACACATGGCTTTTAAAACACTGAATATTAAAAGATCATAATGTGGGGAACCATATATTGAGAACCCCTGGATCAAATGACCCCCAGCTTCCACCACTAATGCTACTCTTGATGTTAATACTTAAGGTTACGCCAGGATTTCTATTTTAAACAGTAGTGGAACAAAGCTCTAAAAAAATTCTGTCTTCTGGGTTACAGTATCACTTTTATTGTAGTTTGTACACCTCTTGATTTTTTTTTTTTTTTTTTTTTTTTTTTTAATAGCAGTGTGTTAAGGAAAATACCATTTGACTTTTGCTTTGACGGTCTTAAAAAAAGCCTTTTGACTGAAATTCTTTTAGTGTCTCACATTCCCCACATAGCCCTGTTTCCAAGGAACAGGGACACATTAAGGAGTGAAACTGATAGGTGTATACTAGATGAATTATTACTGATAGAATGTTGAAATTGGTTTATTTTTCAAAATAAACCATAAATTACTGTTTTCATTAATGACAGTGTCCCTGTGCCACATTAGTCAATGTCCACTTTCCGCCCTTAGAAAAGGGGTTTTGGGTTTCTTTAAGCTTGTTTAAGTTTGCTTCCTAACATTATAAAAATTTATTTTGTCCAGTGTGAAAATTACTCTCCCCATCTTTCTCTCTTCCAGTTACCAGAATGGCTGCCCCCACAATTCCTTCATTATATAATTGCCCCCAGCATGAGCCTAGTGGCACAGCAGCAGTCCCAACACTCTAGAAATAGCATTGAGAGCACTACTATCCTAGCACAGCAACAGTGGATACAACCCAATTATGGAAGTGCCAGTCCCTAGTCTATAGTTAAGGTGAGTTGAGTTTTACACTTTAAGTGTACCCATTTGGTTATACAAGAAGAATTCAGTATATTCACTCCAAATTACAGCACTTACTCTTGAGTACTGAAAGAATTTTCTGAGACTTAAGTAAATCTGTTGATTAGTTTGAATGAAAATTAAAAAAAAAAGTGTTCTTCAGAAATTTAGCACCCTACACCAAAGCTTTTCTTTTTTTTTCGCTACTGAAAACTTCTTTAGTAAAGGATACAGAATTTTGTTTTAAACAGAATTCCACAAAGAATTACCTATTTTCAAAATGGCTGCCATGTCCTAAAGCATCCGGACAACCTTAACTCTGCCCCATAGACACACCAGAAGAGGAAAAAAATTTTAAAAAATTGAATGGATCTTTGAAATCAGTTTAACCTAATCTAGGAGTACAAATATTATGCACTGATCTTAACTGTCTGGTTATTTCATGACAACACCACAGGGTAGAGTAAAGGTTGTGTGGGTATATAAACTGAGTATCTCCATACCTTAATGTGTTTGTATTTCATTTAAGGTAAACCTTAACTATGAATTTCCTGGTTTTATAATAATTGTTTTGGGGATCATGGCAACATCCCTAAAATGTATTCACTCTATATTACTCTACATTATCACCCTCAAACTTAACTCCATCTTAACAACAGTTTTAAAAACTGACAAAGACAACTTTTAGCCCTTTATATAGCTAACCAGAAATATTCTTTGTACAGAACTTGGTATTGCTAAAGGAAAAAATATTATACAATGGTGACAAGTCACAATCATTAACTTTCTACATATTCTGTAAGAAATTACTTGGTGTGTTTCTAAATCATAAATATGCAAAACACTACAAAATATGCTAACTGAACCCTGAACTCCAAAGAATTGAAAGCTAATGTTGTTATAAATTATTATTATAAGGCACCCAATGACAATCATAGCTTGAATCACCAGGCAAAAGCATTATTAATTTGCAAATATCTAAAAGCTGAAAACAAAAAAAACCCCTTGAGTTCTAGCCTACTCCTAATACATATGCAAGACATTAATCACACTTTGGGAAAGCTTAGAGTTCCACTAGGAGTCTTCAGAGCATACAGGGGCACAAGGAGAAGTGCCACAGACCCTGAAGAGGTAAAAAGTGCCCGAGATAAAAGGTTAAAAAACCAACATTATGGGCAAAACTATCACCTGTGGTGTGTATATTTAAAATGATATTAAGGGTTCAACTTACATGCATACCACCACACCAATTTATAATTAAAGAGGCCACGAAAACTATCCTTAATTCGTGTCAATGTTTGTGTTGTATGAGTCTATGAACGGTATTTGATGTTTATTGTATACCATATACTGCAACATTTTTTACAATATGTAATACCGCCTACACCATGCATTATAAATATAGATCAGATCCAAACAGCTTACACTCTAAATAAGATGAAAAACATGATGAGACATAGGACAACAGTTCAAGGAGAGGTGTCACAGGATTGGACAATGATGGAAGAAAGGAGGAATTGCTTGAAGAAAGGGCTTTATGAAGGATTGGAAGGAAGATACAGAGGATGCCTATTCCAAGTGTATGGAGCAGCAAGGCAGAAGGCATGAAGCTTTGTGTGCGAAGTAGAGAAGGGACAAGTAAGGTAAGAAGAATGGGATGAACGTAAGGCCAGAATGGGAAATGAAAGATGGCATGACAATTTTATTTACTAGTTATATAAGAATCAAATAATTTGCAATACTCATTGAGTGATACTATTTTTTTCACAGCTTAGGCTGAAGCAGGGATAGACAGGATTCTGTCATTGTACAGAAAAATACTTGGCAATGACATATGATACAAGCTCACCCTATAGTATGTAAAAAGTGCAACATCAGCTGCTTTTTAAAATTGTAATTATTTTAACTAAAACCAAAATGGTTCATCTTGAGCTAGAGATTACCCAATACTGGCAAAACTGGATTTTGACAGCTTGATTGATGCACCATAAGCTCTCTCTCTTATACATATCTAAACTTGAGAAATTGAGCGAAAGGGTTTGCGTTCTGCAATATTCTACCTTAAAATATATGTTGAGATAATTGTGAATAACAGAGCTGTAAACACATGCACAGAAGTTGTGTGCGTATATACAAATTATAGTCATGTGATGAATTGCACAGCCACATACAATTTTAATATGCCTTTAGACGCACCTGTTCAATAATCCATTTCCCCATTATTTATTTAACATTCCAAATCCAGCAAAAGTTTCAAACAGCTGCTATTTAAAAAAAAAAAAATCAAACGGCCATAGAAATGTTTCCTCGTCTTCCCCCTTCAAATGTATTTAAGTGCTATGTACATCTATGGCTCAATACAATAAAAATACGGGTTAAGTTACGTACTGTTTACAACATTTATCCTGTTTTGGAAGACTCACCAAAAGTCTGCAGTTATATTTTTCTGGAACATGTGCTTTCTTGCAAGCAGGTACATGTTATCTTTAACTCTCACTCAAGAATCTCTTGTGGAAATAACAGGGGAAAATTTGAAAACAAGTTTGACACATAGTATGTTCAGGCATATATGAATACCCAGAATTATCTTCCAATTCAACTATTTTATACCTGAAGTTCTGAAATCAAGTTTATTTAGGAATACTATGTATACATAGCCATCTTCATAAAAACATGAGAATGGTCATAATGTGTTAGACCAATAGTCCATCTAGCCCAGTAACCTGTCTTCCAACAGTGGCCAGTGTCAGATGCTTCAAAGGGAATAAACAGAACAGAGCAATTATCATGTGATCCATCCCTGTCATCCAATCCCAGCTTCTAGTAGTCAGAGGCTAGCAACACACGGAGCGTGGGGTTGCATCCCTGACTGTCCTGCTTATTAGCCAAGATGGACCTATCCCCCATTAACATATCTATTTCCTTTCTGAAACACATGATATTTTTGGCCTTCACAACATCCCCTGGCAATGAGTTCCACAGGTTGCATGTGCATTGTGAAAAATATTTCCTTTTGTTTGTTTTAAACCTGCTGCTGCCTAGTCATTTCACTGGGTGACCCCGGTTCTTGTATTATGTGAAGGGGTAAATAACAATTCCTATTCACTTTCTCCAGGCCATGATTTTATACACCTCTATCATATCCCCCCTTCAGCGTCTCTTTTTTAAGTTGAAGCATCCCAGTCTTTTTAATCTCTCCTCATATGAAAGCTGTTTGAGAACACTAATCATTTTGCTGCCCTTCTCTGTACCTTTTCCAACTCTAATATATATTTTTTCCAGATGGGGTGACCAAAACTACACACAGTACTCAAGGTTGTGGGTGTACCATGGATTTGTGTAGTGGCATTATGATATTTGTTGTCTTATTATCTCTTTCCTAAATTATTCCCAACATTCTGTTAGCTTTTTTGACTGCCGCTGCATATTGAACAGATGTTTTCAGAGTACTATCCACAATGACTCTAAGATCTCTTTCTTTAGTGGTAATTTCTTTAGTGGTAAAGTAATAGCTACTTTAGACCTCATCATTTTATACATATAGTTGGGATTATGTTTTTCAATTGCAATACTTTGCATTTATCAATACTGAATTCCATCTACCATTTTGTTGGCCCAGTCACCCTGGTTAGTGAAATCCCTTTGAAATTTTTCAAAGTCTGCTTTGGACCTAACTATCTTGAGTAATTTTGTAACATCTGCAAACTTTGCTTCCTCACTGTTTACCACTTTTCTAGATCATTTATAAAATATACTGAACAGCACTTGTCCCAATACAGAGTCTTGGGGACTCTGCTATTTATCATTCTGCGCTGTGAAAGGTGACTATTTATTCCTACCCTTTGTTTCCTATCTTATAACCCAGTTACAGATTCATGAGAAGACCTTCCTTTTTATTCTAGGATTGCTTAGTTTGCTTAAGCCTTGAATGAGGGACCTTGTCAAAGGCTTTCGGAAAGTTAAAGTATACTAAATCCACTGAATCTTTCTTATCCACATGCTTTTTGACACCCTCAAAGATTTTTAATAGTTTGGTGAGGGATGATTTCCATTTACAAAATCCATGTTAACTTTTCCCCAACATATCATGTTCATTTAAGTATCTGATATTTCTGTTCTTTACCACAGTTTCCACCAATATACTTGGTACTGAAGTTAGGCTTACTGGCATGTAACTGCCAGGATTACCTATGGAGCCTTTTTTTAAAAATTGGCATTACATAAGCTATCCTCCAGTCATCTGGAGTTGTTACCAAAAAAGAATGGCTCAGGTGTGGGAATCTCCTTCACATCTTCTGCAGTGAAGACTGAAGCAAAGAATTCATTTAGCTTCTCCAAAATGGCTTTGCTACCTTAAGTGCTCCTTTAGTACCTTGATCATCTAGTGGCCCCACTGATTGCTTTGCAGGCTTCCTGCGTCTGATGTACTACTAAAATATTTTGCTGTTAGTTTTTGTGTCTTTTGATAGTTGCTCTTCAAATTCTTTTTTGGCCTGCCTAATTCTATTTTTACACTTGTCTTCAAGAGTTTATACTCCTTTCTATTTTCCTCAGTATGATTTGACTTCCAATTTTTAAAAGGATTTTTTGGTCTCTCTCTGCCTCTTTCAGTCTGCTATTTAGCCATGGTGCTTTTTTTTGCCCATATACTTTTTTTTCTTTCACATTTGGGGTATACATTTAGTTTGAGTCTCTATAATGGCGGATTTTTTTTAAGTTTTCATGTATTTCACTCGTGAATGTTCCTTTTAAATTCCATTTTACTTTATATTATTTTAAAAATTGTACTGTAAAAACAAAGTAAACAATTTTCTCTGCTGGTTTTTCTGCCTTAAAACGACAAGAGAAGGTATTGTGGATGAACTGGTCTTAATCTGTGAAATGTTACTACCTACCTGCATAACTATCAATTCATCACAATCCTCCTTTTTACTATGCTCCTCATGGAGAAAAAAAGCTAGTTTGAAATTAAGTCAGCTTTTATTTTTTTTAAAGTATGTTGCGTATGTTGACTAAGTTTAAATTATGAAGGTCAGGATCAGTTTTAACTGACATGACTATAGCATGTCAATAACTGTTGAAAAAATATTGTCATGCTCCTTATTTAATCATCAAGTAGTAGCTGCTGTCCAGAACTTACTGACCACTAAACTCTATCCTCTCTCTAGGATTCCAATTTAATCTAAGGGCTCTCTGAAAAAAGATATATTGCTTTTTAAAGGATTTTTTTTTTTTTTTTTAAGTAACTGAATATATGCCACAACACATTAGCTTCTGCCTTTGGGAAGCATCAGATTAAATATTCTCAGGATAAATATACAGTAATATTAATAGCCATAGAAGTTTTGCTATTTATTAGTCATGTTTGAAAACACAATTAAAATTATTACCTCCAAATTCTTTTCTAGCAGGTGCAGGACTCCTACCCCCTTATAGTATATAAGAAATGTACGCAGCATTAAAGAAAAAGCATCAGTATAGAAAAGAGGAGAAAAAAGAATGAGAAAAGTTACAAGCATCAAGAGTCACTTTGGTTAGCTGTTACATGGCTCATATATGCTCGCTAAACATCTAGTTTTTCTTAATGCTCCACTGCTTACACTCCCAATTTATCTAAATATACTTTTCACTAGTGATTATTAACTTTACTTATTAAACTTACATATGCAATCTGTCCTTACTCAAAAGTTAACATGAATACCATTAACATTTGAATTAAATTAGTGAAATCAAAAGATGAAGGATTAGTTTAAGAATAATTAAAATGCTATAGATAATGAAAATATTAAATACAAACATCCACAGGAAGCTGATATTCCTAACTCAAAAAAATTAGCACAATTGAGTATTAAAAAGTAATCATAAAAAGCAGCTGTGATATGAAAAATCTAACTGACAAATTCCATTTTTTAAAATTAGTTGAATGGATCTAATACATTTTGTGAAGAAAAAGTTGGTAAGTCAACTAGCCAATAAATACATACATAAATCACATAGACTTAAATAAAACTGTACATCAAAAGATTGCCCACTGTGTGGTACATATCACTGCATTACCTGATGGTGGGGGTGGTCTTTGTGGTGGAGCAGGCCGCGTAGGTGGAGCCACTGGGCGAGGGGGCGGAAGACGTTTAGGCTCTAAGCTCTGAGTAGACTCTTTCTGTTGTGTAATTGATTGAAAATCAACTGGAGAACCTGATCAAGAAAACCAGCATATATTTAAAGACCTTGTGAAAAAAAATATATATCAAGTAAAGTGGTAAAGATTTTCTATTGAAAACTTTTTTGTAAAGGTTTCTGTGAATACCACCAACTGTGGAAACACACAGTGGTCATGTGGCATTGTCATATGGCACTGAAGTTTCT
The DNA here is from genome assembly GCA_007922305.1 of Dermatemys mawii. Taxonomy (NCBI): domain Eukaryota; kingdom Metazoa; phylum Chordata; order Testudines; family Dermatemydidae; genus Dermatemys; species Dermatemys mawii. Next base: position 4,654,798 of record ML677384.1, on the reverse strand, counting down.
GGGGAGGAAGAATAAGAGGAATGGACTTTGGTGAGTGAGAGAATTAATTCACAGGTTGATTAGGAATGATAATGGTCAAACTTTTTGGCAGATAACTATTTTCTGGATACCTTAAGGGTTCTTATAAACTACATTTAATTAAATACATTTCCATTATATTTCAACCCAGGCTTTAATTTATTTGCTTATTTCCTCTGAGAAGGGGAAATTTTAAAGGCAATTTGGAGGATGGTCTATCAGATAACATGATCACTGTAAAACCACTTTCCATTACAGTGAAACAAATTGTTTAAAAATGAATTTGTGTGGCAATGTTTTTTAAAGTGCCAAAATATCATTACAGTTCCCTGTTCCCATTCTTATCACTAAGATAAAGCTGTTTAGACTGAAAATCATATACACAAAGCTCCTTCTCCTACCAGGTGAAGTTAGTCATGCAACAATCTTGCCTTATGTCATATTGGTACATATCCACTTTTCACTGAAATGGGATGTATCTAATCCAGGGGTTCTCAACATATTTTATGGTGGCCTCAGAGTGCTGCCACCAACTCTTTTTGCTGGTGGCACTCTGAAAATTTTTCCTAAAATACTTAATTAACTTTAGGAAAAGCAAATAAATATGCACACATACATGTCCAGATCACTGTAATTTATTTATGTAGGATTTTTTGCAGACTCAATAAAAATAACGTACAGTTGTCTCTATTCTTTACTAGCCAAAACAGAATAGAAAAAAATAAGGTGCTTTGCATGGGAGTGTTCTTTTTTTGTTTTGTTTTTTTTTTGTTTTTTTTTAAAAAAGATTGCTAGTTAGTAAGTCTGCTACGGTGAAAAGTGATATTTGTTAATATCACTTTTCACAGCAGACTTACTCAGCCCTGGCATGCTGGGGGACAAATTAAGCCCAGGACGAGGATGTGGGTAAGGGGCGGTAGGGCAGGAGTGATGGGGTCAGGAGGAGATAGTGGAGGTTGAGGTGATGAAGCCAGGGATGGAGCCTAAAACCCTGCAGCTGTGAGACGGAGCCTACTGCTGCATGGCCAGAGCCTACTACCCACCTCCCCAGGGCAGACGCCTGACACCAGAGTTCCACCACACCTAGGAAAGTGTGGAACTCACACTGGTTGCCTCCTCCTACAGTGTTTGTGGTTCCAGAAGGTTATAGGGACCAACCCCTACCGGCAAGCCCTGAGGGAGGAGCCACTGCTTTGCTGTCCCCCTCAATCACAGCCACAAGGCTGAGGCTATATTTGAGAAATGCTTATCTAATCAGTATGGTTAAAATAAATGAGGATTATATCGATACACCACAACACAGGGTTATTCACTGGAGGTATAAAACAGATTACCTACAACTTGATCTTGAATAATATACAGCCCTGATAAAATATCTGCTAACTAATTTAATATTTACTATTTTCTTCAAGGTCAAATTATAGGTAACTAGAAGGAGATGTAATTGTCTGACTTATGAAATATGATACATACTTTGTGAGGCTATAGGTGGTCCAGGGGTTCTTGTAGGTGCTCGACTTGGTCTAACTGGTAGGGTGGGTAGTGGTCCATCTGACAATGTGGGTGACTGGCAGGGACTGGAACGCGGTGAAGAGCCTGGCGAGGCTCCAAGACCAGAACTTGTACCTGGCTGTAGATGTTGTGGAAAAATTTCTTCCACTTCAGTACTATAGTCATCAATATCACCTAGAAAAACAGAAAAAAGCTTATAAACCAGAAGGATCTACAGATGTTCATCCCATCCTCACTGACTCCAGCCATGGAAGTTATTTATTGTGATGTCCACCTTTCACAATGAAATCATCAAAATCCTACATTTCAAAGAATTAAACCAACTACTGAAAGATCCTTTCTGCATGATTCTTCAACGATACAACTGTTCATATGAAAAATATACGTATATCCAGAGCAGCTGGAAACACTCTTAACTCTGTGCATATTGAAAATGCCAAGTAAAAAAAAGGAAAATTACAATATCTAAATCTTGATTTTGTACAAAGCCTATCCTTTCAGATGGCCATCAGAGAAGACCAGATTTGTCTTCAATAGACATTTTAATTAGGTACGTATTTGAAGAACCCAGAAGCTAATTGTGAAACATCTCTCTTACTGGGGAAGAAGTAATTCTATAGCCTAAAGGTTACTAAAAATAGGAGCCCATGTCCCAAACAAATGAATAATTCCTACTCAGAAAAATATATCTAAAAAACTGGGAATGAGAAAAATTCAAGCTGGGAATGAGAAAACCTTGTATAGTTCTGGGAAATAGTTTCACCAGATATATTAGGCATACCTCAAAGATAAGTAAAATAACTATATAGCTATGATTTTTCTTTCTCAAGATATAGTTCTAGATAATGAAGGTCCCTGAACACGTTCCATCATTTATTTGAGACTTTGGAGTGCCTTTATGTCCCTGTGGGACATTGCAACAGGTGTCTGAGGTCTTATTAAATTTTTTTTTTTTTTTTTTTTTATTAAGTATATGAATCTTTTCAACAGTATGTTTTACATAGAACTTTACAGTAATTAGGACACTTAAATATTGTAGAACACAGCTGTCTACTTACACAGCAGTGCTTCATGCAGAGAACTCATACTACTATTCAGAGATCGGCACTTGCAAATCATACAATTTCCGAGTGGAATTTAAGGTATTTTTACTTTATAAAAGCTGTAAATAGTTTGGGCACAATCTGACAAGATGGATTTTTTAAAATCTTTATAGCTTGCTTTAAGGCTTATCTAGCCTTTTAGATGTTTCATAGAAGGGTGAGTGAGGGATTCTGAGGTAGTTATGGGGCATTATTATTTATGGTGTTTTTTCCTGTTAAGGGGACCATGTGATGTTAAATGAAGTAATATATGACATGACTTTGGAAAGTAAAATCTTCTGTACTGAGGATTGATAAATCTTTTACCTGATCATTTTCTGTTAGCAGCACCTGCCACAATTATGATACAGATGGACTATTCCCCTCCTGTTTCCAGAGGCAGTTTTAAGCTGCAGCACCATCTATGCTGGCTACACACCCTTCCCCATGATGTCACCACAGATCTTGTGGAGTGTGCTTTGATTCCATCTGTAACAAGAATACTTGATCCATCTGGCCAGGGATAGTTTGGATACTCTGAATCCTTAGCACTTTGGATGAAAACAGATTAACAAGGATCCCAATATTTTTGTCAATTCTGTGTACCTGATATACATCTTTACTGCTCTTTGAGCAGTCAAAGTGTGCCACAGCTGTTCTATAGGGATCTTTGGCTTCAAACGTAAGAATGGGATGATGATCTCCCATGAGGCAGGTTGTATTAATGTAGATGGAATAAATGGGTCCAACGGTGTTTACGTAACCCAATCACTGTCCACCATTAAACAATCTTAAAGAAAATTAATCCTTTTAACATTTTATCAAAGCTATAGGGAAGGAGAAAAATCAGTTAAAGTGTTTAACTTAACTGGAACTAGTATGTGATTATGCGTGTGTTCCAGTGAATGATTACCTACTTTCAAGAAAAGGGAATGGAGACACCTGACGTGAGACCTTGCCCATGGGATGAAACTTACACGAGACCAGAAGGCCCATTAGTTAGAGACACTGAGCTATGGATGGCCTTGTGCACTTTACTAACATGGATATCAGGTTCCAGATTTCCTTGAATCTATCCAGTGATCTCTGTTAATAAGGGTCTATTTCTCCCAGTGAACTATCCTTGTGGAAAGAATCTGTACATCTCTTAACAATTTATAAGTCAGTAATATATCTAGGATGGAAAGAAGTTAATTTGATTCAACAGACCTTCCATATCATAGTCTGCAGAAACCTCAGCATCTTCACAAAGCAAAGTGGAGCTGGTTGATGAAGGCAATCCAACCATCTTCTCTAGATTCATCTCTTCTTCCAAACTTCTGATCCAGTCTGAATTTTTCAAGTTAATGTTTATGATCCTCCCTAAAACCTGAATTTCCACATGATAAAAAAGACACATACAAAGTACAAAAATTAAAAACTAAGCACTAATAATCAGGGATCTAAATTTAAAAAAAAATATAAACAAAAAATACATTCTGCTATACAGAATTTTATGAACAAGGTTCTACGTTTTTCAGGATTTTTGTGACAAAACTATGGTTTTTGGGGGCCTTCTTATGAAAAGGCATAGTCTTTCATTCTAATCTTCCTTCTACACAGCAAGCATGTTCCAAGAGTTTTGACCCATGTGTTTCTTTTTTGACATCTTCACTTGCTTTTGAACTAGTAATTACAACTATGTAATACTTTTCAAAAGGTGACTTCAAAAGGTTTAAGAGTGTACCTGTGAAGATCACATTACAAGATCAAAGTCTTATTAAGGAGCTAGCCAATTACAAACCTGAACAGAAGTTACTATGTACCACAGGTGAAATCCTTGTCCTAGTGAAATCAATGGCAAAATTCCAAGCAGCTTCAATAGAGTCATGATTGCACCAGAGGAGCAGGGGTCCTGGAACAATTTGTATAGTGGGGGTGCTGAGAGCCATTGAACCAAACTGTAAACCCTGTATATGATGGAAACCACTTCACGCCAAGCGATACCTGAACCCCTTGAATTCCCAGTTCCAACACCTATGTAAAGGAGTGCTAAACTTTGGATTAGTAATATACTCTACCATAAAAATCAGAGCCTAGCCCACACTGTAGTTTTAGGACATTTATGGGTTTTTTTAGGCAAATAAAGAAAAGTATCAAACCATTTAAAACCCCCTCATTCTTACAACTATAAAAAAGTGAGCTCATTTACAGAAAAACAATAGAAGTGAAGATACCAAGAATTTTAAGGCCAAAGGGATCTAGATGATCTAGTCTTACCTCCTCAGTCACAAATCAAAAGAATCTCATCTATTTGGACTGGGATCTACTAAGGATACGGCTACACTACCTGCTGGATTGGCGGGTAGCGCTCGATGCATCGGGGATCAATTTATTGCGTCTCATCTAGACATGATAAATTGATCCCCGAATCGACGCCTGTACTCCACCTCTGCAGGAGGAATAAGTAGAGTCAGCGGAGGAGCGGCCGCGGTCGACCCGCCGTTGTGAGGATGGCTAGGTAATTTGACCTAAGATACTGCGACCTCAGCAACGCTATTTGTGTAGCTGAAGTTGCATATCTTAAGTTGACACCTCCCCCGCACCCCCATAGTGTAACCCAGCCCTTAGATATGGGTGCTTTTACAACTGATATAGCAGCTTAAATTACTAACACACCAGTGACAATGACATCAAATGATTTCTGCCTGCTTCTGCTAGGACTAAATTTGGCCCCATGTATGCACTAAGTGGCTTCCAGTTCAACAAAGCATAAAGTATGTACTTCAATCCCATTTACTTCTATGGCATTCAAGTACATACTTAAGCAGCATTAGCAGGAGAACAACTTGTTAAAGTGCAACTTCTGCCAAGTATTTATTTGTAAAATGCAGTTTACTATAGTTAAATTGCCAAGTTATAATGAAATAAAATTGAAAAGAAGAGAATGTGTGTTACAAATCTACATGCCGAGTGTTAATCTGGTAAGGAACATTTATCTAGAAACCCTGAATACCACAGAGTACTTAGAATTACAATTTAAGAATACTACAGATAATTTCAGTAATTTGTACTTTACCTCAGTACCATTCAGGTTCAGAGCACTCAAAGCAGAGCTTCCTTCCAAAAATGTTACCCACATTTTGTCTTCTACAAACCTTCAAAATACATTGACAAATAATGTTGAAATGATAAAATATGATTGAACAACTTAGGCTTATAAGATTGCTTCATTTAGAAAGAAAACAGTTAAAAAAATTAAGGCAAAAATAAATTAAAATTTTCCATTTTAAAAATAAGCCTATTTATTTAGTTCATAGTTTCCATGATGTGTCATTACTATAAACCAGAAGACAAAACACAGCATTAATGAAAATCACACAGTACAATTATTATTTCCCTTTTAAGAAACACCGCAGTGGCATAGTATTAGATATTTCCCTAAAGTACTCAAAGTTAAATCTTATTTTGAACATGTTAAAAATATCTGTCTCTATGAGTACAATACATTAGATGCAATTTTCTTTGCTTTATTTTTATATAGAGAGTTTGATTTTACTATTGACTCATCAAAGCCCTTTCTTTACATATCTTGGGCTTTATGCCATGTGAGAACAAATAAGACCCTATAAGAAATGACAGAGGGCATAAGGGTTTGAACCTGCAAGTTGCTGAATTCCATCCACTCCTCCTACTGGATTAATGGAAGGGCTCTCAGCACCTTGCAGGATCTGCCTACAGCTCTGGTCCTACAAGCTACTCCCTGTGATTTCAGTGGGGACCAGGGTAACCAGATGTGCGGTTTTCCAACTGGAACACTCAGTCAAAAAGGGTTCCTAGCAGCTCCGGTCAGCACCGCTGAGTGGGCCATTGACTGTCTGGTTGATGGTGCCACGCAGCAGGGCTGGCAGGCTGCCTGCTAGCCTCCACGCCATGCAGCTCCTGGGAAGCAGCCACCATGTCCCTCCTCCAGCTCCTTATGCGTAGGGGCAGCCGGGGGGCTCCACATGCTGCTCCTTCCCCAAGTGCTGCCCCCGCATCTCCCACTGGCCAATGGGAGCTGCTAGGTGGCACTTGTGGACAGGGCAGCATGCAGAGCTGCCTTTGCATAGGAGCCAGAGGAGGGACATGGCAGCTGCTTCCCAGGAGCCATGAGGTGCAGAGGCTGCTTCCGGGAGCTGCTTGATGTAAGCACTGCCCAGAGCCTGCACCCTGACCCTCTCCCAGGCCGCGACCTGCTCCCAGGCCCATCCCTGATTCCCCCTCCCACCCTCCGAATCCTACAGTCCCAGCCCAGAACATCCTCCTACAGCCCAAGCCCCTCATCCCCAGCCCCACCCCAGAACCCGCTGGAGCCGTCGCCCACCCCCAACCCCCTGCCTCAGCCCTGATACCTCCCTGAACCTCTCAGTCCCAACCTGAAGCACCATCCTACACCCCAAACCACAAATCCCCAGCCTCACCCCAGAGTCTGCACCTCCAGCCAGAGTCCTCACTGCACCCCAACCCACCTGCCTCAGCTTAGAGCCCCTTCCTGCACTCCAAACCCCTCAGCCCCAGCTTAGAGGCCCCTCCTGCACTCCAAACCCCTCATCCCTGGCCTCACCCCAGAGCCTGCACCCCAAGCTGGAGCCCTCACCCCCACTTGCACCCCAACCCACTGTCTCAGCCTGGAGCCCCCTCTCACACTCTGAACTCCTCGTTTCTGGCCCTACCCCAGAGCTTGCGCCCCCCAGCTAGAGCCCGCGGCCCCAGCCAGAGCCCTCCCTCCCTCCCATATCCCTGCCCCCTGAATCAGCCTGGTGAAAATGAGTGAGTGAATGTGGGGAGAGTGAGCGACAGAGGGTCGGGGCCTCAGAGAAGGGGCAGGGCAGGGGCGGAGTGAAGGCGTTCAGTTTTGTGCAAGTAGAAATTTGGCAAATCTAATGGGGACACCATCCTGGCCCTATGACTCAGCTTACTCATTTGAATCCTTTTAACATTCTTCTCTCCCCCACTCCTCCCAACAAGGGGGACAGAGATGCCAAAGGAGGATGCTGGCATATGAAGGCTACAAGGTCTCCCCCCATCCCATGGGCACAATCCCAGAAGTAAAAAAAAATGTTGGAATGATCCCTTTTAGCCTTTAATTACACTGGATTCAACTGAAAGTTGGGATGAACTGACATCTCTATCACATAATATTACTAAAACAATGTAACTGTGTTTCCATGATGTTGCGAGGAAGGTCAAAAATTTGCCAATTTGGCCCCAATGAGAAGAAAAAATTCCCTCCTAAACCCCAAAATGGGAAGACCCACAGCACTTGCAGAACAGTTCAAAAACTACAGTTATGGGAAGTGCAGGTGGGGCTGCTAAAAGAGCAAGAAGAGGCTCCACGTGGCCTAGGCTAGGGTTTAAATTAATGAAAGGGGAAAGAAGGGTCACTCTTGCATTTTCCTGTTAGCCACCCTTGCCCCCATTTGCAACATGTGTTCTCTTCCCCCTGTCCCCTTCTGCTGGGGCTTTCCCAATCACCAGCATTCCCATCAAGTTTTCCCTTGCTGAGGTGGGTGGGTGGTAGGTAGGTAGGGCTGCTGATTCTGATAAGATCAAGCTTGAAAAGAAAAAAAAAGTGTACCTCTGCCAACCTTGTATTTTTGGAAATGCATTAGGTGCTATTGGTCAACCCTGATAAATAAGCCAGAAAATGTGTGTAGCACCACATTTCAATACACTTTCTTCAGTATTTCCATGTACCATTATTGTATGAGTGAGATTTACCCCGCACCCTACCCTAAGAACTTAGCAGAAGAAACAATCATGGCCTCATTCAGGTTAAGGACAAACTCCTTAACTCATTGGGGCCAGGATTTCACCCCAGACTTTCACTATATAAAGCTCTGATCCAGGCTCATCTGTGCAAGCAGAAACTTACACCTGGCTGCAGGGTGGATTGATTTAAATCAAAGCAATTTAAATCATGATTTCAATCAGCAAGCAGAACACGGATTTAAATAATTAATTTTAATCATGCTTTGCACATTGGTACTTTAAATCTTTCTTTAGGAAATTAACTATTCTCATTGGTTGGCAATCAGAACAATTTGTTTTGCCACTCTTTACACTAAGGTTGGTGTATATATAAATATATTAATTTAAGCAGTTTTATAGCTTAACAATTTAGTCATTCTTAATCTTTTACTTTTTTATATTTTTAGAAAATGATGAATGATAGATTTAACAGATTATTAATCTTTTACTTGATTTGTTATAAGTGGTTTAGATGTAAATTAGAATTTAGTTAAAAATTAATAAAAATGGCATTTTAAAACTTGTTTTAACTCATTAAATAAAATTATCTTAAATGTCCTGGAAGAAAAGAAGTTTTGCATTTTTGTATTTAAAACTTAACTGATTTCTTAAACAAAGGAATCTGTAGGTAGTGAATTGAACTGATTGTTTCTAGTCACCTTCAAGATTTTAATACTAAATCTCAGTTTCATTCTTATTTTTTATTCATAGATTTGAAAAAAACAGAAAAGCTTGTTTTCTTTTTTCACTCCCAATTTTCAGTGAACTAGACATTGAATTGTACTAGCTGAATAAACTGAAATGAAGACTATCCCTTTGTACGTGCAGAAAAGGCTACTGGTGTCAAAAATGGTTCTTGGTTCCAGGTGCTTATCCAGTGACTTCCACCAGTTCAGTGGCTTGACTTGCTTTAAAACTTGGGCAACAAACACATTCTGCTTAATAATATTTTTTTCATCAATTTAAATTATTTTAATAGATTACAGTAAATTTAGGTCTTAACATAGGTTTTCATAATTTCAGATTTAAAGGTTTATGTGAAAGTATGGGTGGCTAGCAATCCTTTTCAGCATTGAGATTAATAAAGATTGCAGCCTGCTCTTTAAAATCCATCCATTTGTCCTTATTCACTGATATATCCAGTATATATACACAAGGAAACAACTATAAGACTAGGTTATGTGAGCCTCATGAATTTCCCTTGTCAACTGTCTCCACTGTTAAAGCATTACTACTAAGCTGAACAGCTTCTTTGGCTACTGACAAATTAGTTGCCACCAAAGATGCATCCAGGTTGCCAACAGATAATGGAGCAGGGAACAGGACAAATCCACCCTCCACTAGCTAGTGGGTAGTGGATGGGTATGAAAAGGAGGAAGCAAAACAGAAGACAAAAGAATAGTCAGAAACAGGGACTCCTCTAGATCTTTCAGGTCTCCCCCTTCCCTGCCTACAACCATGATTTTGGTTTCCTTCTTCAGATTTGTCAAGATGTCACTTGAAGTCAAACTGATCTGTTTGAATACTCATTATTTAACATGATTAAAATTACAATTTAACTTTTTTCTACCCCATATCTTCTATTTCCCCTTATATTCAGTTTCGTAAGAGCTGATGTTTTTATCATCTGCCACTTGGTCCCGGAGACTACAGATGGATTTAGTTGCTTATCAGTTTTCACCAAATTTGTTCCCAGTGTTAAATTAGTGACTTTTGCTAGATCCTATTTTAAAATTCGATCTGTTCAACCCTTCGGACACTGAAGATGAATGGAATTGTTCTTAGCATAATGCAATAAAATCACAAGTCTTTATTCCTTCTTCCATGCCACTCAGCATGAACTCTTCTTCTTTTGCAGGTCCTTCTATGCACACCAACATCCCCATCTATTTCCCCTTGGTTGCTGGGAAGTTTTCCTGCACAGAGCCTATCTCGGCACATATTTAGATTAAATTCCTCTCCCAAGTCATGATATGGCCCACCCTCCACCCGCCAGATACCAAATAAGTTTCCATGGGAAATGCTATTAGGAATTAGTTTCCAAAAGCTAATATTTTGAAATTAAGTTTAAGGGAGGAGTAGAAATAGAATCCACCACCAATTTTTGGCTTTACAATTTTTTTTCCCCTCTCTCTTCTGGATGGAGGAGAGTAAGGCCCTTTTAAAAACCTCACCAATACTGATTGCTCTCATCCCACAATGCATCTCATTGGCCACAATTTAAACAGATTGAATTTCGACACCTTCTCTATTCTAACAATGAAGTAAATAAGAACACAAATGCATCCTAAGAATGGCAGTTCAGAAAAGTTAATAGGACAGTTGACAAATAATAATAAAGTGTCTTGTTTACATGGTAGAAGTGTTCTAACCTTATCAGTATAACTTCACCATAGGTCGCAAACTTTTGAAGAAGTTCATCAATCAAGTTATCATCAAAGTAGTTTTCTTCTGGTGAAGAGCTTTTGATGGAGACCATTACAGTACCATCAGGTGGTCCCTGCACAGCAATCACCTCTTTATAAATTTTCTGTCTCTCTTCTGCCTCAACTTCAAATATATCTATGTCAATCAATGCAACAACAGGCCTTAAAGAAATATACATACATATATATGAAAAGTTAGAAAACATCAGAGTGATCAAGGAACACAATAATAAAACAAAAGCATTACATTTTAGATGGTTAAAGAGTAATACGGAAAGTAAAGTTTAAACCTATGATCAGATGTTTTCAGCTCTGCTCTTCCATAGTGCAACAAAGTACCAGGACTCCATGTGTAAAGGATATTACTTTCATCCTGAAAACTAGCATTCAGAAGATCCAGGTCTTCAGCTACAAGAAGCATAAAAAAAAAGAACCCCCACAAAACATGAGAGTAACTGAATGGACAAAATAAATATAATAATCTAAATATTAATCCAAACTGAAAACAGGATGGGGAAAATTGGAGGCTCTTTTACTTTACACAGATGCCAGTAACTGCTCTTGAACTCTGGCTACTGTCATGCAACATTACAACATTGCACACAAAAAACAAAGGCAGGCATATAAAGAAAAGTTAGGCTATATATACTCTCTTATTGAAATGATCTAACAAAACAAACAATTACTTTTTTCTGGTGTGAATTCAGTAGTAATCATGAAACATTTTAGGAATTATGAATACTGCTGGAAAGTTACTATAATAAATTTAAATTGACAATGAATTAAATTTAAGTAAACCCTCAAACCTGATCGGTCAAATGGCCATTTTCTTCTTCTCCAAAGAATACGATCTGTCCATGCTGGCGTGCGACATTTTTCACTGGTGTCATAGTCATCAGAAAACAAGTCATATTTGTATGTAGGTGCAAAAGTTATCTTTCCCTCTAAAAATCCCCTAAAGATCTGCATAAACAAAGACATTGAGTCATACTAAAAGACAAAAGATGGGAAATCACTGCGGAAAACTTCCTGAAACTAATCAAGATTTTGTATTCTTTCAGTGGTAGGAAAAGACTGAGCCCGAGCACGTCTCTCAGAAGAATGTGAATCCATCTTCATATTCTGAATTTTGAATGAACCCTGCATCAGCCATCGTCTAAGAACTTGTCTATATGGCATAACAAAGCATACCAGAAGGTTGTGATTCGTAAAGCCATTAATGTGCTGTGCTCTAACTGCCCATGTAGACTCTGCTGATACTGTCTAGAAAGGTATGTAGTTCGCATTAATGTAGTCCTGTGTGAAACAGAACTACCTCAGCATGAACTAGGTACCTTTTAGAGTACGTCAACAGGGTTTATATGGGACAATTAGAACACAACATGCTATTGCACTCTACAAATTATATCCTTGTGGTGCACTTTGCCAGCGTTGTGTGAACAAATACTAGGACTAGATACTGATCTACATAGATTGGTCTATTCCAATATAGCAAAGTCTATATTTCTAAGCAGAAATGTTTGCACAAGAGGTGCTTGCCTGGACAGAAAATGCATCCCATCAATGTCTCCCAACAAATTACTAAAAACAAAAATTTCTCTTAAGATATTTTTAAGACGAGACATGGAAAAGCAGAAGTACAAGACCCTAAGAATGGCTGTACTGGGTCAGACTAAAGGTCCCTCCAGGCCAGAATCCTGTCTATCGACAGTGGCCAATGCCAGGTGTCCCGGAGTGAGTGAACCTAACCGGTAATGATCAACTGATCTCTCTCCTGCCACCCATCAACCCCCTCTGACAAACAGACGCTACGGACACCATTCCTTACCCATCCTGGCTAATAGCCATTAATGGACTTAACCTCCATGAATTTATCCAGTTCCCTTTTAAACCCTGTTATAGTCCTAGTCTTCACAACCTCCTCAGACAAGGAGTTCCACAGGTTGACTGTGCGCTGTGTGAAAAAGAACTTCCTTTTATCTGTTTTAAACCTGTTGCCCATTAATTTCATTTGGTGGCCCCTAGTTCTTATATTATGGGGAACAAGTAGATAACTTTTCCTTATTCACTTTCTCCACACCACTCATGATTTTATATACCTCTATCATATCCCCCTAATCTCCTCTTTTCCAAGCTGAAAAGTTCTAGCCTCTTTGATCTCTCCTCACATGGGACCTGTTCCAAAACCCCTAATCATTTTAATTGCCCTTTTCTGAACCTTTTCTAGTGCCAGCATATCTTTTTTGAGATGGAGACCACATCTGTACGCAGTAGTCAAGATGTGCGTGCACCATGGATTTATATAATGGCAGTAAGATATTCTCTGTCTTACTCTCTATCCCCTTTTTTAATGATTCCTAACATCCTGTTTGCTTTTTTGACTGCCGCTGCACACTGCGTAGATGTCTTTAGAGAACTAGCCCCATGACTCCAAGATCTTTTTCCTGATTAGTTTTGGCTAAATTAGACCCCATCGTATTGTATGTATAGTTGGGGTTATTTTTTTCAAGTGTGCATTACTTTACATTTATTCACATTAAATTGCCATTTTGTTGGCCAATCACTTAGGGCTGGTCTACAGTAGGGGGAGGGATCAGCCGAAGATATGCAACTTCAGCTACGCATATCTTCGGCCGACTTACCTGCCGTTGTCCTGGAGGCAGCGGTCAGCAGCGGGCTCCCCCATCAACTCCAGCTTGCGCCTCTTGGCGAGCTGGAGTTCTGGAGTCGACGAGGGCGCCATGGGCCATCAATTTATCACGTCTTGTTAAGATGTGATAAATCAATTGCCACCCGCCAATCCGGCAGGTAGTGAAGACCTACCCATTGTTTTGTAAGATCTTTTTGAAGTTCTTCATGGTCTGCTTTGGTCTTAACTATCTTGAGCAGTTTGGTATCATTTGCAAACTTTCTCACCTCACTGTTTACTCCTTTCTCCAGATCATTTATTAAATAAGTTGAATAGGACTGGTCTTAGGACTGACCCTTGGGGAACACCACTAGTTAGCCCTCTCCATTCTGAAAATTTACCATTTATTCCTACCCTTTGTTCCCTGCCTTTTACCCAGTTCTCAGTCCATGAAAGGATCTTCCCTCTTATCCCATGACAACTTAATTTACATAAGAACCTTTGGTGAGGGACACTGTACAATAAGTACAAAAGAAGATAATACTGTTGTATTCTTGATCAATGCACAAAAATATGAAAAAAGAAAGATTTCACAGAATTCTCAGAATTTGTCAAGAGCACCTATAGAATTTAGGAGAATAGGTCCTATTGATCATCACTAAATCTCTTAGGCACTTTTGAAATTCTCCCCAATAACAAACACGACCAAATTAGTCTGCTTCCCTAAAAGGCAGAGAAGCTCTCTCCCTGGTGAAATGTATGCTACATAAGCAAGAACTTTGAGTCGACTGCTACTTCGAACTTGGTTTTGTGTTTGGCAGTCTCAATAAAATTAAAAGAACCCTGAGATATGAATCTAACTTTGATGCTCCAGCCAAAGGCTGACCTCATAAATATAGTATTTGCCTGCTTTTCTTGTTTTGAAGGGACATAATCAACTTGAAATCTAGTTAATTAGAAAACAAAACAAAACCTAATTTAAGTAGTGTGACAAAGCTCCAAGTTTGTACTTGTGGGTCCTGCGCTTCCTGGCAGATTTAGGGGCCTCAGAAACTCATCTAGGCCCCAGAATGACCTCCCTTTCTCCGTATAATTGGCAACAGTCACCACCTAGTGAGTTACCTTCATCACAAGCCAGTATGGAAGGTGGAAAAAACGGGGGAGCCCGGGCCCGCCCTCTGCTCTGGGCTCCAGCCCAGGGACCCTAATAGTATCAGCTAAGATGGCTGACCTTTTAGCCACAAAACACAATACAATTCCCTGGACTACTTCCCCACAGCAGTCCCTGCTTCTTCAAACTCCACTTCACCCTTACCTCAGGGCCTCCTTCCTTCTGGATGATATGTTGTCCATCACTCAGTCTCACCAACAGCACAACCTCCTTCCACAGCTCCTGACACCCACAGCCCACCTGACTAACTGGAAGGTTTTTAAGTGGTTTCAGTCAGTCCCTGATAGCCTGATTGGGACACCTGAAGCCAATCTGTTTCTACTCCTTTCTAGAAGGTTCTTAATTGGTCCCAGGTGTCTTGATTGGCCTGGAGTAGCCTTTGTTTGGCTATCCAGGGAACAAGGACCTGCACATCCTGAGGCTGATATACCTGCCTTCCAGCACTCTCCTATACCCTTCTGGTCTAACTCCGTCACAGTAGTTTCTGCTACTTTGCCCACCTCTGAATTTCACTGACAATTTTTGTTTGTATAATATTCCCTTATTTAAAAAAACAAACAAACCACCACTCTATAAAATGTTTCTCTCTCCATTGTTGCTGTGCGAAAGACCTAGACAAATAAGAGAAAGCTAACTCCGGTAAAGGAGACACTACCTACGAATAAAGTGTTGCCAAGTGCACAAAATGAATGAAAAAAATTTTAAAAAGGTCTCTCTAATGTTTCAGTTATAGTATGCATCAATACTTTAATAACTGGGATAAAACACTTTCACACAGGAGTATGATTTTTACATTGCCGGTATCCCTTTAACTAAGGCATGCTAAAAAAAAGTTGATGTCAGAAGTCTTGCTACAATAAACCCACTTGAATCCTTTTGCTCCTAAATAAAGCCATAATTTGATTTGAAGCTGCTATCAGTTGTCTATTTGCTCTCGTCACTAAGTAGGTGATAGCAAATACATTCATTGTATTAACACAATTTGAATGTGACAAGTAGTGTTACCAAAAAAGACTTTACTATGCTCTTTTAAAAATCCAGTACTGTGACAAATGCATTTGATAACCTTTACTGTTTTTTCTTTAATACGCTCCAAACACTAGTCACGGGATGACAATGCTGTTTCTCTTCTATAAGGGACATCAAAAACCTCATTCTCAAAGCTAATCATTGTAGTTGCGCTACTAACAATTTCTTCAGAGCAACTGACACAAGCATCCTACTGACTATTTTTTCACTCCACCTTATTCCAGACTAGTGACTGGAGGAAAGTGACAAGTTAACAGTGCAATGCAGAATATCTTGCAGAAGTACCCTCATGAAGTGGCTTTAGTAAGAGTTACAGTATGAAAAATAAGGGACTCTTAAATGCAACATTTTCTAAAGCATTACCTGTCCAGCATTTTTCTGGTTGACAAGTTGATCTCCTGCAATAAGGGAATCCCAATTCTGCAGGCGAATTAACTCCTTCACTTCCTCATTAGGAAGATCTATACGATAATTAAAATCGCCACACCAAAATATATAGTCATGGGAAAAGAGGAGCCTTCCCTGAAAAACAATAAATACACATTAAAATTTAAAAAAGAATTCTTGTGACAGAAATCTACCTTCAGATACGTCAGTTATACTTTATGAGCTTTTTCAATCTTCAAAATCAATGTAATTTCAATCTACATAAGTGTTTTCTGGTGGGTTGGGTGAAACACACATTTGTGGATACTGACCATCTGGAAGGAATAACCAGAGAGTCTCATATGCAGAACATTAATGGACAGAAAAAAATATTTCATGAGATCACAACTCTTGCATAAATGTGAGACTCTCTCAACTGGATTTTAACAGATTTTATCATTCTACTCTGAGTTTCAAAAGGTGCTGTAAAGAGAAATCTGACCTCTGCCTCACAAAAAGGTTTTTAAGAAAAACAAAGAGCTACTTCCCTGGGACCATTTGGCATACTAAGATGATATGCTGAGAGAAAGGCAGCTTTGCTATTCAGGTTAGATTGTAGACTTTTCACCCATGAAAGATCTTTAGGTGTCAAACAATATTTTGTAACAAAGCCAAGGGCCTATCTAGCAATACTTAATTAGATGAGTCCCTTTTGTACCTCTCTTTCTGGAGTTTGATTTTCCCCACTCTCTTTATATAATTTGTCAATCTAGCCTACTTTCAATTTAAGACAACCTGATTTAGGTCTTGGAAATTGTCAGTGGAGACAATACATGTTTGAGCATCTTGCAGAGAAACTGAAATATGACCATCTCATATGGCTGAAATATCAGAACGCTGAAGGAGAAGGAACTCACTCTTTAAACAATGCCATAGAAAACTAATCAATGTGAATTTGATCATGATACTAGTACTAAGGCAGTAGGCACAGTTATAAACCTAAACTATAATTAGAGATCACAGATTGGATTTTTTTTTTTTTTTACAGCTTAGAATTCAACAAAAAAATTTTCAATTTGTTCAAATTTGCAAATATTTACTTGGCGTTTAAAATTTTTGTAGAACGCAAGGCAGAGTACACCATGTTAAAGTTTTAGGAGTAATGCTCTTGATTGTTAAAGATTCTCTCTGTTAGACTAATTTTAAAAATTAAAGTCACACACACACACTCAGTAACTACCATAATGGCCTTAAGGATTTAATTTTTCTTTGATTATGGAATCTGAACAGCATTTGCTTACCATTGGGAAACTGAGTTTTCGGGCTATTTCTATGTAGTCTTCATTTCTCTCTTTGACTTGTGATTGCCCTGCAGCAAAGTGACTACAGACAAAGCAAAGACTGGATGTATGAAACAACATTCGAATTGCTACTGCACCTTTATTACCAGTAGCTCCTCCCATACCAGTCTTTACAGTATCAACAGCAACATCCCTAAAAAATAATTTAAATGTTTACTATTAAACCTTAAATCAATGACAAAATTTAGCAGCCATAAATTACATTCAAATAGAGCTCTAACATTACCGAAAGAAATTGGAAAAGTACAAAATAAGGACAGGGTGTTGGATGTTTACATCGTTTCATCATCAGTAGTATGAACATCACACTTGCAGCACAGTATTTAAGGACATCATGTGTTTTTGAGCAGATAAGGCACAGATATATGGGTGCTTTCCAAGTCTTGCAGGCAAGGTACAAAATTTCCAAATCTAAGATTACAGAATTTAAGCAACTACTTTTAACAGGAAATGCAACAGCTTTTCTTAAGTGCTGGTGTCAAGCCGTAAGCACACTTTGCAACCCACTTATGCTGGGTTTGATTTTGCAGCATAAACCAGTCTGGCAAGCATGCCAATTTTAGTATAGCAGTCTGTTCACTGACCTGATAAAAGGCGCATGCTGGGGTCTGATGAATACAAAGAGACAGACACCCACCAATTGCTCAGAAGCCAGCAGCACATATTTGTAATCTCTTGAGATGGTCTTCTGCAGTTCAGCAGCCCACAGCTTCTGATTGGTTGTGCTACCAGTGTGATAAAAAAGATTTTTAAAAAACCCACACCTATGTATATACAGTGTGTTGCATTTAAATAAACCTTTTGTACATTATCCTTAAATAAACAACAACGAAATAGACAAAAGTCAGAGTGTCAATGGTCTTGAAGGGCAGGACTGAAATTCAACTTGATGTGGGAAATGAGTGGAAATAATGAAGGTATTTGAAGATGGATTAGATATGGTTAGAGTGGTGAACAAAGTGGATGACATTTGCAGCCAGATTTTGTACAGAATGAGGGGGAAGAAAAATGCGAGTCCAGTAGGCCAAAAGAGGTTGCAATTGTCAGCATGAGAAATAAGTAGGGCCTGAACAAGGGCTTTCATATGGGAATGGTGTGGAATCAACAGATTTTTACAGAGGAAAGAAAATAAGGTCTAGTGCCTGTCTCCACAGTGTGGACCAGTCTTAATAATCTGGGGAAGGGATAACAGCAGTCAGCATCACAATATGAAAATTCAACATTCACATGTTCATTCAGATTTCTCCAGTCTAAAGTATTAGACCTCTCATTCCAGATGTAACACAAAACCAATGCTGTAATAGCCAACTGAACAGAAAGAGATGATAATGCTCCTGGAAGAGATGATGCAGAACTCTCTTTTAAAGCCATATCCACTGAGGAGGGAACAATCACTCTTCTATAGCATCTTCCATCAAATACCCATGTTACACACAAGCCACTCTCAAACTCCCTCAGTTCCTTTTCCTGAACCACAAGTAGTGATGACATGTAGAACTTCAAGCTAGAGATGAAGATGGGCAGGAAATGCAAATGCACAGAGGCAGCTCTCAAACAGCAGCATTTACTGGTGACTGGTTAAAACTTATTTCTTTTCAACTTCTAGGCTGTGCACTCTCTGATGAACAGTGGACAAGGAGGTCTTAGTGAAATATGGACTATAGCACCACTATCCCAAAATGAGCACTGGAGTGTCATGTCAAGTCTGTGGAATAATATATGTTGAAGGTATATACTAAACTCCAAGTTACTGCCCCACCAACCTTCAGTGTTGGAACATACCTAAAAAGGCCCTGGAGACAGCAGCGATCATATGAGAGGACCTTTAATCCCACAGAAACTGGCACTCTAATTTTATTGTAAAAGAGCTTATGTGCCTCCTAATTCACTAAAACACTTTCTGGACTGAAGTAAGTTCTCCCTGGCATCTTTCCTCATCTGCTGAAAGTAACCAGTTTGACTTTCCAAAGGATTTTGTGTTGTCAAGATAAAAGCTGTGAATGGCGTCTAAGGAAAAACAGGATGGGAAGGATTTGGGGAAAGGTGAAGTGTAGATATCACTTCATCTTTGTGGACTACTACATAAAGTAGACTGGCCATAAGCTCACTAACTCTCCTTGCTGAAACAATGCAACAAATGAAAGCTGTCTTTAAGGAAAGTTGTTCTTGGGAGGCTCCATTGCCTTGTTAGAATTAGACTGTAGTCCCAGGAAATGGAAGATTGCTTTGTAGGAGGAAAGGCAACTAACAAATTCCTTTAAGAATCCGACAGCTGTAAGATGAGAAATTCAATCTTCCTTTTAACATGCTGGTGGCATGCAGATATAGTAGTTTGATGGACTTTCAAGGAACAGACAGAGTGTCCTTTGGACTTTACGTGAAGCAGATAATCTAAGAATCACAGGTGGGAGACAGGAAGACAATCCTCAGAGAATACCGTCCCTGGACTCCCACTAGTTCAACTGCAGCAACATTTGCATCAAGATAGTGAGCATGCAGATGGTGATAAAAATGACATGTGTCAATGCCACAAGGTCCAGGAGTCTCCTAAAGAAGCAAGAAGTCTGCTTTGGAAACCTTTTTAGAATGACCCAGGCCTGATGGATGCAGAGGAATCAGTTTCCAGAAGGAATGCTCTGGCTTGTGAAAAGGCCAACATTGCACCAAGAAACATTATCCTCTGAGAGCAGATCAAAGATGAATTTCTTCCAGTTCACTGGAAGACCTAGAGAAGAGAACAGGCTGTTGCCAGTGGTGGTGATGGCTGCTATCAATCCCAGTTCTGACTTTACTTATCAACCCGTCATGAAATAGAGTATTACTTGCCTAGGCATCCACGACAGCGAACATGTGCATCTGACTCTGGGATTGAAGGTGGGCATAATTTACACTTCTTAAAACTCTTTTTTAGCATCCATGCTGACCACCACGGTCCCAGAGCTGGAGAGAACTCTGAAAGAACTTGGAAATATGTAATTCCCTACTAATCTACACTAGGAAAACTATATACAAGGAATGTAATATCTAAATGCAAACTAGGAATAGCCCTGGACGTGACCAAGAATCCCTTCTGCTCTCTGCAATGGTGAAGAAACAGCCAGGTTGGAGGAATGTGCTTTTTTATATAAAATAGGGCATCTGACATGTACCCTTGCCTAGTGTCCTCACACCCCCAATGACAGTGCTTCGAAAGAGGGTTCCACATGCTCACATTAGCAGCTGCTAGCCCAGAAGTGGGAATGTACAAAGACTGTGAAAGAAGAAGCTTTTCTGGGATAAAACTGCCTCAACAGCACTATATGAAGAAACAAAGTCTTAGGGCTGGTGAGGGTACAATTCTAGATATGTACTTGTATTGACTTTTTGGATCTGAGAGAGTATATGCATTTGGCCCCAGTGGTCTCGGCTTTCCAGTTTTTTCTGGGGAAAGGTACATGACTTTTGGAAGACTGTGTCTGTACCAGTTGCCTCTGCCAAAGTTATTTAAATTAATCACAAGTGTTATAAAATGCTATAATTTTCCTAAAACGTAACGTAATATTTACTAAAACCTGGAACTTTATATTTGTACCAGATGAATAATATTTGTATATAATGATACCACTTACCTTGCATTCACAATGTTTCCTGCATTTAACTCAACCATTTCTTCAAATCCAATGGCAAATATGTCAATAGGTTTGCTTCTTCGATCTGCATTTAAGTATAAAAAAATGCTATTTGTTCTTCACCGTTATCTTTATAACCAAGCCCTTGTATACCAATTTTTAATTTATAATGATCAAAGGTTTCAAACAAATCAAGAGAATATACATCCTACCTTGGAATTCATGGATACCAGCTAACTTTGGTGCATCTAGAAGCCAGTCAGTGAGTGTGTGATTTTTAAAAGCAATGCTTCGAAATTGCTTCCCACCATTGACATTCCATGTTCCAACACATACTCGAATTTTTTTGGGCTTCGAATACTTATAAAAATTTTCACACATACCCTTTAGTGTTTTTACAGATGCTGTAAAAAAAGGTTTAAAATGCATTAGCCGGCATACAAAGACTTCCACAAAAAATTCAATAGAACAAAACACATTTCTCTTCCTAAACGAAATGCAACTAATCCATGCACATGCATGCAGAAAATTACAAGGTTTGAAAACAAAATGCAGTGTACTGAAAAAGAGTGATGCACTTCACAATGGAAAATAAGAATGTTACTTGTCTGGGCAGGATGCTGACAAAGCAAAAGTGGAGTAATTTGTAATGTTTTAGAGTTAAATCCTTAACTTTTTCTAAGAAAAAATATATTAAGATAGACATTTCTAAAACTGTTTAGAAAATTATCACTGTTGCACAGTCTATAATATGTGAATGATTTATCTCGTGGAAATCACCATTTTTAATGATTCATTCCAACATGAAGTCCTCTCTGATTGTGTTGATTAATAAATGAAATTCAGTTCCTGTTTAAATGCACACAAGACGACTTTCAGGTTTGTTCATTTGGATCACTTAAAACTCAGCTTTCAAATGGGGAGAGAAAAAAACTCAGTAAATTTCTAATCCTTATGGTTTGGGAGAAAATCTTCAAAATGTCAACTGAGTGTAAACCAATATAGGCTAT
This sequence comes from Dermatemys mawii, assembly GCA_007922305.1. Taxonomy (NCBI): domain Eukaryota; kingdom Metazoa; phylum Chordata; order Testudines; family Dermatemydidae; genus Dermatemys; species Dermatemys mawii. Next base: position 4,632,814 of record ML677384.1, on the reverse strand, counting down.
GAGTTTAACTATTTCACCGCTGATTAACACATTAAGAAAGGAGATTGATGATCAACATTATGCAAGATGGGCCCAATGTACTTAACTGACATCTCCTTTGGGTACCACAAATGGGTGGTATTTGGGAGAATATCACTGATTTCCTTCCCCCAACCTGGGCTGTGGGGGCCAACAAACCAGAGAGAGGAATGGACCCAAGGTATCTGAGCCCACCTAGGGGAAGCCAAACAGACTAGTGGAACATCCACACCCCATCAAGGGAAAGCAAGTCAAGGAGCCCAACAGATGCCAGAAAAGTAGCCAAATCCCACTGAAGGGAAACCACGCAAAGCATCTGAGCCTCTCTGAAGAGAAACCAAGCCCGAGAAGCCTAGTGGAGCCAATTAGACTATCCAAACCCCAAAAAGGGTGAGACAAATCAAAGGAACCCATCAATGTATTCACAGTCATATTCTGAACATCTGCACAATCTACTGCAAGCGGTAACAAGTGGCCATATTCTGGGAAAGTACCACAATTCTCTCTCACGTCTATACAACTCAGATTTGCATCCTTATTTACAGCGGTTATTTTAGATTACAAAAGCAGCGCTCTGATACCAAATAGATTTTTTAAAAGGGTGACAAAATTAAGTATTTGATCACTTAGCCCTTGATTTTGCAAGGAGCCCTTTTTGGCATATCTTCTTATAGGACTAGGGTTTAACTTTTCAGGAGATTGCAAGCACCTGTTTAATACAGGCATCAAATCAACAATGTTTTAAACCAGAAATTTTCTAAACCACACAACTGTTGTCCTAAATTAAAATATATGAAAAAGATGTGAGATTGTGCCTCTCTTTCCCAAAACATTTAATGAGCCCACTTTCTTTCATTGCTCCCTATCACCATTTATCATCTCCTTCCATTTTTCTCTCCTATCAATAAAAATGTCTTATTCCATCACTCCATGAACCCAGTAGCTACCTTTCAAATTATATCTCAGAATAAAAAAAAGTAACTTAACTGCAGTGTGCATTGAGACATTTTAGACTATATTTTTACAAAAAAAAATTTAAAAAAATTTAAGATATACCTCAAATATCTTGCTACACAGTAAAATTGTATATATTTATTTTCAATATGCATGTTTAAGATATATAGATATGGCTAGTGATGAACTGTTAATAGTTTAAAGAGTAATTGACACTTATGTCACCCCTAACAAATTAGGGAAGGCACAATGCTGCTGTTCAAGTGGGTGAGATCACAAATGCAAACGCCAACATTTAATGCACTAAAATATTTAAAATGCTTTTAAAACTGCAAAATGATAACTTATCCATTAATTTGAATACATCATCAATGAGACTCTAGACTTCATATTTCAAAAGGTCAGTAAAGAGTTTTAGTGGTCTAATTAAGACATACTAAATAAAAAGTTAAGTGGTGCAATGAGCACTAATAAAAAACCTTCAAAAGCTAACAGGAAGTCCAGGGGGGAAAAAAAACTACATGTTTAAAGCTACAATGGTAATCCATTTACATGCTTAACTATAAGTTACCAGCAAAAATATTTTAACATTTAAGTATTGTTTAAATAATTTAATCTAGAGAGCAATAAATTCTTGATTAAGTTCTCTTTAGGGTTATCCTGGGTTCCTTCCAAAAATCCTATCCCTGTAATCCTCATTTTAAAGCCTCAGGCAACAGCCACTATCCTTTCTGTAAAGTGCTCAATAGGATGCCTTGCAGACTCTGTGGAGAAGGCTGTGTGAACAACAATAGTTTTTGATTTGCTAGCAATTACAAAAAATAAAAAAAAAAAATAATTTGGGGTCAAACTAAACTTTCACTTGGACAAAATTTAAAAATCATTTTAAAACTTTGACTTAAAATTGAAGGATGTTTTGAAACTAATACAAAGTAATTTTGAACCAAAAAACTGAAACATTTCATTTACAAAAAGTAAACAGAAAATTCCAAAATAATTAAAAAAAAAAAAAGCAGCTTTCCCCGCCTCAACCAAAACAGTCTGTCGAAACTAACTTGAATCTTCAAAATGTTTTGGTATCACCCAAACTACATTTTTTTTTTTTTGCAGAAAAAACGTTTGATAAAATTTTTCTGCCTAGCTCTCTACCTATCAGTGCCCCCAAAGTGATCAAAGGGTCTCTGCTGAACAATACTATGCACTCTCCCAGTGGTTAAGTCTACAGTCTCTCCACACCCAGGGACTAAGTGCATGTGGAACTGGATGCTCCACTGAAATCACTGAGTCCAACCGGTGTTGGATCAAGACCTCAAAAAGTAAGGCCCAGAAACTGTTGTACAAACTTTCTAAATGTCCAAAAAAGTTTAACATCTCTAGAGGTGAGTAATTTGTTTAAATAAGTGTTTCTGGAAGAGGGAGATAGTGCATTGCACAAGAGGCAGAAAGCATGTGCTCTAAATTGTCCCATAATATATACAACAGATTAAAAATGGAACAACAGTAGAAAGTGTCTTACAGATAAAAAGGAGTATATTAGCAAATCATTCAAAACAATTACAATCTAAGAATTTTTTTAAAAAAATTAAAAATCGAATCCAACCTTTTTATTCCCTGCATCTACCCAATCAAATATACTACTGTGCATTCCCTCTTCCTTCTCCTCAGAATGTTGCAAAAATACCTTACTTTCATAATCCACCAGGACATTTAAAAAATATTATGATCTGTTAATTACAGGCATACCATCACACCCATGAGTCAAGGTATTTTGGTGATTTAAATTGTAAGACATGACTTGATTACGTAGTTATCTCTCAGACCAAGTCAGTGGGAGTTTTGACAATATAATGGCTGCAGCAGCAGGTCTTTATTTTGAACTTTACATATAGTAGCATTTTGCACTACTATCCATTAGTTCTTGCATTTCCTAAATGTTGACTGCTTGATTTTGCAACCTTAACATTATTTTAGTGTGGATTTTTAAAATGTTATTTCTGAGTTCTTAAAAAGAGGAGGGGAAAGGCATGTGCAACTGTAATAACCCTTGCCACGCATCATCAGTGCAAATGAGCTACAGGAGTAGCTGGATTAGCTTTGGAACAGCAGGAGGCTATCTTCTGGGTATCAAGCACTAGAGCAGGGGTTGGCAACCTTTCAGAAGTGGTGTGCCTAGTCTTCGTTTATTCACTCTAATCTAAGGTTTTGCGTGCCAGTAATACATTTTAACGTTTTTAGAAGGTCTCTTTCTATAAAAATCTATAATATATAACTAAACGATTGTTGTATGTAAAGTAAATAAGATTTTTAAAATATTTAAGAAGCTTCATTTAAAAATGAAATTAAAATGCAGAGCCCCCTAGACCAGTGGCCAGGACCCGGGCAGCGAGAGTGCCACTGAAAATCAGCTTGCATGCTACTTTTGGCACTAGTGCCATAGGTTGCCTGCCCCTGCACTAGAAAACGCTGACTACTGCTAAACATTAAAGGTACGACTACACTGCAATAAAATACCCAGAGCTGGCCAGTGTCAGGTGACTTGGGCTCACGGGGTTCGTGCTGCAGGGCTATAAAATTGCAGAGTAGACAACTGGGCTTGAGCTGGAGCCCAAGGTCTGGAACCCTACCACCTTATAGGGTCCCAGAGCCCAGGCTCCAGCCCACGCCTGAACGTTTACACTGCAATTTTATAGCCCAAGCCTCATGAGCCAGAGTCAGCTGATACGGGCCAGCCACGGGTGTTTTATTGAAGTACAGACATCACCTGTTTGCATATTCAGAAGAAGCCCCATTTCAGAGGCTGCACACCCAAGTGAATTCATATTTCTTTCATGCAGAAACATTAGTGTGGTAGATATATGTAAGCACTTTACATGATAATCCTACAAAGTCAGCAACATGCCTTGCTCAACAATCTAATACAATGACTACATTTAGGTAGTTGATGAACAAGATGACTGTACATATACTTCCAGCTCCGGGGTCAGGTTCTTGAGGGCAGGCAGAGTTACAAGACTCATTGGAGCCTTCAGTTCCCATAACATTTTCTGCCCCTCTCTTATATTCTGCAAACTATGCAAGTCGCTTAGGGCTCATCCATATGGAGACTCCGTGTACAGCCAACTAGGGTATGAAGATACAGCACACCAGCCTGCTGCGCATTACTGGCCACATGAACCCTAATACTATGCACTAAATGTTCCATAGGGTGCTTTGACCTATAGTTGCTTCAATCATCAATAGGTCAGATCGCACTAGGGAACTTCCAGTGCACAATACCAAGGTCCACATGGCAAGAGTATCCACAGCAGGCTAGTGTACTCTAGTTCACCTACCAGCTTGCTGTACACTAAGTCTTTCTATGGATATGTTGAAGGTCTCTTGTGCCACAGATTTCCTACCAGTAAAACAAGAATAATACTATAAGGAGTTGTGAGGCTTAATGTTTGTAAAATGTTTTAAGTTTTATCCTTCAGATAAGAGAGAGATATCTAAGTACAATGTATTATTGTTAAATAGTAGGGTTCTAAGCTTTAGTGTAATATATAACAAACTTTTGCCTGAATAATACATCACATAGTGGAGAGACTGGGTAACCAATTAGATCTTTCCCTATGACACATTCTGAACTTAGCTAATTGTGTGCAAGAACACAAAACCAGTAAGAGGAAATATTCTCTAAAGGCAAGTTAGCATAAGTTACAGTACTTAAAAAATGACTGTTCTAAAGATATAGCTATTGTACATTACTCCGTATCCTAGCTGAAATAGTGGTTTTGACTAAAAACAAAAGTTTCCTTTGTGACTTGAAAGAAGCAGTCTCTGAAAAATATCCATTTGTCATTACCTTCCCACACAAATTAAGCGTGTTTTATTTCCCCTCTCCCCATCAGCTTTTCCCATATTACACAACCATCCCCAACTTTGTCATAGGTACATAAATGCAGAGTCCAAAAAAATCTGAAAGCAAAACAGATTTGGTTTCTTGCTTAAAATTATACAGAGAATGGAGTTAATTCTTAAGCAGGAACCCAAGAGAAAGCTAGGGAAGAACAATAATTGCCCAGATGTTTCTGGCTTAATTTACTATACTATACCTGATTGCAATGACTGCTCTGAAACTATGGATGCAGCAAGAAGAAAACAACAAGAAATTAGTAAACAACAATTATGCTTTAAAAACTGTAGTGCTATGAAAACATGCTCTGAAACACAACTTTTGTAACATAATTTTCTGGGTTTACCAGTTCAAGCACATCTTTGTGTGTGCTACAAAATCCTGACACATCTAGATGTTTAAAAAGCTACACAATGGTCATTAACTAGGATTCATTAGGAATAGGGACATTTTAATTTAAAATGATTTGTATGATGGTTAGGTAACCCTATTATTAATAGGTCACATGATCACACACAAAAAAAATCCACATTTGATGACCAGAGACTCTTGTTCCTGGGGCTAATAGCATCTGTGTGCACTGAACAGACAGCTTACATTCAGCAGCAGGATAGAGAAGAAACAGAGTCAATCCAGAACAACATTCAGTTAGTTTCAGAGTGATACTGAATTGCTCTATTAGACACATCTAACACTCCTCAGCTGCATGAAGATTGCAATGACACCAAGTCTTCTTGTGTGTCAGCCAGGACAAAAAAAGAGCAGGTCGAGGGGTGAAGACTTTCAGGGCTTCAAGCAGTAAATAACCATCCAGAGTTAAAACTTTTCCCCTTATCAATGCACTGCTTCAATTGTTCAATGAAATGCCTTAGAAAACTGACACTGCAAAATAATTTTTTTTTCTGAAATAGTTTTTCAGAAATAAAACTTGACTGTAAAAGAGGTGTTTAACAATATTGGTTTCTCAAATTAGATATGTAATTACTTGGGTTTCTAATTGCTATAAAACAAATTTTGAGAAAAAGAATTACATCTATAAGCTATTAAAAGTACAGTACTTGTCTGACAAATCTAGTTATTTTCTAAAAATGTAGTTTACAAATATTTATCCCTTGTACCATCCCACCTCTACAACTAGCCACACCATATAAACCATCACTGCAGGTTGGCCTGACAATATTAGTAAAGCATAAGAATCTATATTTTTAAATAAGCAGATTATCTGACATTTATACTTTTAAATAATGCTTAGAAATAGAATCTGCGTAATTTTATTAGCATTAAAGAGGTATCAGAGTAAAATCCTGAAATGCACATACCACGTAAACTGCTGGTGGTTAAGAGAGCCCGTGCTTTATCTGCTAAATCACTATTAAGGGTATTCCCCAATAACAAAACATCAATGGCCTCCTGCTTGGAGCTATCAAAAAAGTTATTCTGAATTGTTCTGGTCACAGAACGAGCTCCATCCTTCAGCTTTCCAGCCTGTTAGGGAGGAAGATTATAAAATATTTTACTTTGGAAATAACTCAAACACACTGGCAACATTCATTCACATTTTGAAATTTCAATTTCTAATTTTTATAATCAGTGAGCCGATATACTTTAAATGTTAAAATAACTCCAACTTCCGGATTTACTGTAATAAGTCTGCATTACTGTATGTCATTTTTTCCTTCTACAAAAGTCACATAGCAATTCTGAGATATCAAGGCACATTTAAAAAACAAATTTATTACAGTAAAAGAGGAGAAGAACATTAGTTTTACCCAAGTTCTTGGTCTTCAAAAAAAATTCACACAGTGCGATGTTTAGACCATGCTATGGAATTTTGGGTTTCCCTCAAATACTGGGAGATGAACAAGCACATGAAATCAAAACAAACATTCTTATAAATATATTTACATATGAATATATGCATTCCCAATTATGTTATGAAATATCTATGTTTAACTACAGGCTGTTTAATTGCAGCAGACACATTTGGGCTCAGGCTAGAGCCTGATCATCTATAACACAATTAAACAGTACCAATTAAATAGGATGACCAGACAGCAAGTGTGAAAAATCGGGACAGGGGTGAGGGGTAATAGGAGCCTATATAAGAAAAAGACCCACAAATCGGGACTGTCCCTATAAAATCGGGACATCTGGACACCCTACAATTAAACAGCCCAAGCCCCAGTCAGCTGACATCAGAGGATAATATAGTCACATCATGCACGCCTGACATTTCATTCAGTGGTATACACACAGTCAGTACTGCATATAGACTATACTCCTTCATGGATGTTGCATGGGATTATATTCTCTACAAAATTGTAAATTTATGCCTTGGAGTTATTTGTAAATGACACTTCAGTGCATACTATACTTAAAAACAAAGTTTTAAGAAAGCTCAAAATCATCCCACTATTTAGGTCTGCAGAGCAAATACAGTATAGCAAAAGAAGCTATTCTGTTGTCAAGGTTAGAAGGAAATTAACCAGCATCATGGTTTTTAAAAACTTATGAATGAAGTGTTCTTGTAAAGTTTCACTATTTTACCATAATTTTATTTTAATAAGAAGCTGTTTCCTCCTTTCTATCGGGCAATGTACAGACTGTATGACATGATCTAAAAAACACACTCACCATTCGCATTTCAGGCAATTAATTGAAAGGAACCCAGAGAAAGCAAAAGAAAGAGCAGATAAGGTGTTAAATGTAAAGAAATATATAGTCCTTAAAGCTAGATTCTTCAATATATAAATACTGTATATTTATACATTTCAATTTAAAAGTAGAATCTTTTCATATATTAAATGTGATTTTTTTAAAAAAAACTTTTAAAGCACTCTTGGACCTTGAAGAATCAAAATTACATATAAATGACAACTGTACGGATTACAAACAAGTTTTGAGAAATGAGGATAGAAACCTACCAGCAATATTTTTACGTATATTAACAACACACCACTGAAAGAGATGATAGTTCATGTTAATCTAGGTGTGTTACCAAAAATAATGTCATATATTGCAGGGCTTTGTGAGTACTACTGTTTCTTTTAGAACATATGGATCTTTTCCAGGTAGAATGAGCTGTACCTGACCAAAGAGTACTTTTGAACTAGCAAAGAAGGTTAACAATTGTACAGGGAATATTTATAACTGCCAAAGAGGAACAAGAAATAGTGTGCCTATTTAAAACCAGCAAAATGAATGAAATACTAAATAAGCATGACAGGGAAGCCTTAATTTCATTGAACAAACATACAAGGCCTTAAGGGGAAAAAAAAAAAAGGCAGAAAATGAGGAGAAACCCTTAAATGTCCAGGGTTTGGGTCACATTGCTAGCACAGAAAATAGAATTTAAAATAGTGAACCAAATTCTACCCTCAGAGGACACAAACAATTCCAAAAACAATGGGCCCTTTAATACACACAGTGAATTAAAATCATACAGAAACTAGTATGGATTGAACATCTATCTTCTGATGCTGCAACATGAATTGACCAGTAGGTCTTCTCTGAGCCTCTCCACTCTCCAAAGAAGTTACTAACCAAGAATAGGGGGAAAATTCAAACTGGGAAAGATGTTACTGAAACGCTATTTGTTAAGTAGGACTTTGTTTTAATTCAATTTTATTTTTATTACACCATTACTTTTTACAACAATATATTTGAGGGGAAAAAAAATCCTCACAGTAATTGCATTTATGGTAAAATGAAACATTCACTTCAAATACTGCTAAATGTTTATTATTAAGAAGTGCTTTTACCTTAGCCTTTCCTTCAAGAGCTCCAGTTCCTGCATATATTTTACTGACAGAATCACCATTCAATGACCACATGGACCGGAAAACTTCCTGGAAACGAGTAACCAACTGAGGCTTCTCAGCTAAACCTAAAACCTCCAGTTGCTTTGTTAGCATCTGCAACAGTTCAAGAGGAAGCCCATGAAGTGAATACATTACAATATATACTGTCAAATTCTCCCTTCAAAAAAAGTCATCACTGCCACCTCCACAATGCCACACACAAAAGGCTCAGGGGAACAAATATTTCCCTGGCTCGCCAGTCCCTCATGTAGTCACTGAACCCTACTGCAACAGACTCAGCTGGACATCTACTTCCTCTTATATCTAGCTACTATTACAAAGCCCCAGTTTCAATTCAGTGGACTATTTGACTAGAACATCATTATACAGGCAAACTACTATAATCAAAGCTCTATGTATCTGGCAGACAACTTGACTTAAAATTTTGCTTCAGAGTCACCGGATTCTACAGCTTTCCACTGAAAAATTCTGTTAAATCAAAGAGTTTTATTGAATTAGAAAGAAAATAAATAACTTAAGTACAGTAATTTATTTTTATATTAATTTAGTTTCAGTGTCACGCATTTCTATTTTTAAATATGAGGCTGCATAGCCAGGGCCAGGGTGCATAAAAATCAATGATATTTTTTAAAAAAGTTTTATTTAAATTGGATTTTTTTGCTAAAATGCTTTGAGGAAGACACCTATCTACAGACAGTTTGAATTAAGATACATTATAGCTCAAATATATCTCATCATGGAATAGGGATTATAAATTCTAATTCTATAGTAGGAGACAATATATTCATATAATGATTAAGAAAAGATTTGTAAATGAGTTCCAGTCGTTCGTGGATTAGGGACCCAATCTTATGGGGCTCCAGGGGCTTCTATACAGATTATTTAGGTTAATATTTCTATCTACCCAATGGGACTCAGTGTTACCATCAGAGATGCTTAGCTTTGAAGTTCTCAAACTGTGGATCTGTGTCTCCAGAAATAACATGCTTGTTAACAGCAAAAATGTTTTAAAATAAAATAAATAAAGTATATAGAGGTGAGAAATAAGAGACCTCAACCCTCCCTATTGTCCGTTTGCAAACTTGCATACACTCAGTCAGTCCCTTATCTCTCTCTAAAAATGCAAAATTTCAAAAAGTTCAGTGAATAGAAGATTGCTGGGGTGGAATAGATCTGGACAAGGAGAAGTAGTCTGGAGATAAATGTGAGATAGGAGGGACAGGCAGTAGAAACAAAAAAGTAAAACTCTTTGAGCAGCATATTCCAGAAGTCTCGAGGTCTTTCTGTGTGTAGTCTTCATTGATTTGAGATCTACCATACCATTCTCTCACTAGAAGAGAAAACCTATAATGGCAGCAGGCCTTAAAAGAGACCCAGTTTGGGTCTCATCTATCTCTGAGTTGTGAAGAATATGTATTAAGATTATAACAACCAACAAGAATGCACTTTTATGTAGAAATTCATGATTAAATCGAGTCTTCCTGAATAGTGATTTAAATCAAATCCACCCTGCTGGGGGCCCAACTTTAACATTCTCTATATAATCCAAAACTCATGGACTAATGATGTTGCCTAGACAGCAGTACTGGTAACCATTTAGGACAGTACCATATGCACCAAAGACCTTTATCCACAGTGCTTACTGTAAGGTCAATTTGAGGAATCTTAGTTGAACTCACAGCAAGTAAAAGGAAAACAGAGAGGAAATAAACAGACGGACATACAAAGAAAGAGAAATACTTTAGTGGTAGTGGTCCAAAATACACTTTCCTTAAAACTGGTATACCACAATTTTTGTACTAATAATTTGTGTGAGCTACCAGTATATGATAGCCCACTGAAATACAGGGCCATACTAGAATCAGATTCTAACTCATAACTTGAGCATATTGTAATTAATCTTTCCGATTGACAATTATGGTAATTTTATGATTCAAGTATTAACGGAAGCATCAGAATCAATCTGTGGTTACAAGTTCTACATCAAGAATCTACATTAATTTTCCTACCTCTAAGCCAAAGAAAGCCTGCACACTGTTTGTTCTATCCAGACAGTCCAAGCAGTTTGTCCTGATAGTACCACTTTGATATCTGTGCCAAGTACAACAAAATAAAGAGAAACATTGAAATAACTCAGTAAGACAAAGAACATCAAAGGACACCAAGATCTTAAAGAGACTAGTAAATCAAGGCACTGTAATTGCAATGTTATTGTTATAAAAATATATTTATAATATTGGCAGCTATAGATCCACCTATAGCTACAAGGCTGACATCTCTTTCGACAAGAGCAATTTATCTCCAGCAAATAAAACAAAGTCTTCCTTCAATTTTTTGGTGTGGTCCTTGTTTTCTGAAGTGTAATGCTGGAATGAACTCTCTTTTTAGACAACCCAGGAAATACAACATTCATTTTTTAAGTATTTCAGGGGTACTCACTTCTAGTTAAAACAAACCATTTATAAAACAAAACAAATGTAAGAATACAAAGCATTAGGAAATTGTCCTGATTTGCTGAAATTAAAGTATGACTGTAGTAAACTGTAAACGTAATAAAACTGCATCCAATACATTATTTCAACACTATCCTTGGGAAAAAAACAACTGTAGAAATGTGGTTGACACAATAAAAGAAAAGAAAAAGTAGCGACTAATTTTCTGTACTAGATTAACAATTTACCTTTCAAAAAGAGATGAAACAAATAGGATGAATAGATTTAAAAAAAGTTATAGCGAAACTTCTACTGTAGTAAACAAAAAAGATTGCATTGGTCAAAATAAAAAGGGTATGAGTGAACCTAATTTGTTAGGACAGACAGAGAAAAAAAAACAGGGATGTTTGTTTTTCCAAAAGGACAACCTAATAAATCATTTTTACCCACATATCACAATTAAGAAAGACTTCTAATTCTAGTTCTCAATGGCAAAAATTATAGTTTTAAAAAAACAACCTTTCAAACTGATATGGTTTGAAGGCTAATAAGATATTAAAATGTAATCACATGACAGAGAAGATTTTAAGATATTTTGCTGTTCAGTTAAAAAAAAAAGTCAATTTTTGTGAACAGTCCTCTGCAACCACATGGGAAACCCAGTCTCAGAAATGATTTAGAGGAATTGGTTCCATTGGCTGACAGCTGTTTGCCATTCAGTCTAAAGTGCTATGCTCCATCACCAAAGATAATTTAGACAGTGTTAGTACCAGCACCAGAGAAAAAACTGGTTCTGCTTTCCCTGTCGAAGTTACTTCCTTATCCTAATAAGGAACAAGGAAGATTGCATTAAGTACGCCAAAATGGTGAGTTCAAACAAAGACTTGAATATAAAAGTAAGCTTCCATTAATACCTGTATGACTTTAGTATCACTCTGGACTCTTAAGAGACTATTCAGAAACAAGAATATGGCATACATTTACATATAAACACAAAATAACTGGTTCCTATTTCAGTTTTAGGTCACCATCCTAGATAAATGAGAACAGTCTGTCTTCACACAAACAACCAGAAATATTTTTCTTCTGTATTTGTGGCTAAAAGAGTGAAAAATTAAATTACGATCATATTCTGATTGTAGGAAAGTTACAGAAGTCATATAGTCAAACCTTTGAACTTCCTTTCCATCGAAATAAAAAAATCCACATTCTAAGAATTTTTGGACTTGAGGCTTAAGCACGCTGTGTAGTTTTTCTGCCTTTCCGCCTTTAACCATTTGATGATAGTCAAAGTTCACCATTTTGATATCAATAGCATGTTCAGAGGCTTTCAAGTGGCTCTGATAATCAGGAAAGAGAGAGGAAAAAGTATAAATATACCAAGCAATAAATAGGGTGTTAGATTAGTATAAGCCAAATATGCCGCCAATGTTAATAAAAGTTATTAACTCCATTTGTTCAGTATCTTTATCATTAGAAAAAGTGATAATAAAAGGAGACACACTTTATTATATACTAACCCAAATCATTCTGATAAAATATAAACCAAGACTCTATTAGAACAGAATTTTTCTTTTTTAATTGCCAAAACCAGAATCAGATTTACATTCTACCTTCTACTTTAACGTCATTAAAGCAGTGTAAGTATAGCAGCTTTGTCCATAAATTAAGCTGTTAGTAAGCTCATCAACCATGGCAGAAAAAAAAAAAAAACAATTCTGTTGACAAGTTGTCTGGTTTTAGAACTGAAGTTTGCAAACAATGGCCCATGGACCAGTGATTGTCTGTGAGGAGCTGGGTGGTCACATGGTGCCTACTCCCCTTGTTTTTGGCTCTTAAATTACATTTTTTAAAAATCCAACTAAAGTACAGTAACTGATTTCCTAATATTTTTTCATGTAAGCAGTTGCTGTAGTTGTCACATGTTATGTGATCACAAAAAGATGGAGGAGGAAGCCTGTAGGATTGCAAATGTGAGAGTATGAGTCCAAGAGATGCACTCTAAGATGAAAAAAAATTGAGATCCCCTGCCATAGATTGTTTATTTGCAGCTTAATTATATACATAACTTATCTGTGATCTTAAATTGCCAATCTGCGCTGAAAAGTGACTGAGGGGGGAGTTCCATGTTTTTGTCTCAATCCCTTCTGAGCAAATTTGCTCTCTTTACAATGGCTTTTTTTTCCCCTCTCTTTTTTAATGTAGCAGCCTGAAAACTCATCCTAAAATCTGAAAGTCATCCTGGGTTCTTTCCTGCCCACACATCACCACTAAAGAATAAAGAGTCTGCAAACCAAATTGTGGTCTCGGTTACATTTGGATAACACTACTGTTCTAATGGAGTTTAGAAGTTTAACCAAGAGCAAAATTTAACTTTGCTATAGGAACTTAGTTAATAACATTACTCAAGAACATGCAGTGGCAGTCAAAATAGAAAACAGAATGTTAGGAACCATTTGAAAAGGGATAGATAAGACAGAAAATATCACAATGTCATTTATATAAATCCAGGGCACACCCACTCCTTGTATACTGTTTGCAATTCTGGTCCCCCATCTCAAAAATGATATATTAGAATTGGAAAAAGTACAGAGAAGAGCAACAAAAGTCACTAGGGGTATGGAACAGCTTCTACCTATATGAAGAGAGAGTAAAGAGACTGGGATTGCTCAGCTTGGAAAAGAGATGACTAAGTTTATGTGAGAAGTTGTTCAGAAGTTTGGAATGTTAAAAGTCGTGCTTATAAAGTAGTCAAAGATAAATGCAATTTTTTCAGAAGGAAAAATATACTTGCAACAGTTTTAATTAAAAATATCCATTTTGAGAGCACAGCTGGTCACAGTATATGAATTAAATGAGACAGCATTTCCAGCACTGTTAATATGCAAGTCCAGTGGTAAAAGTAATGAATAAATTACTATAGTTGTCACCTTACATAAATAATGGCTTTTATCAGAAGAAAATTTGTGTTTCCTTTCTAAAAACTTATTCAAAATTCAATGCCTATGATTTTTAAATCAATAGAATACTGGTAATACCAGGGAACAAACAAAAAAGAAGCAATAGACATTTAAATTAAGAGCATCTGTAGCTAAGAGAAACCTAGGTAGAATAAAAATAAAGACTAACAAAATTCTTCTTACGTAGGGTATCTACAGAACATTGAGTTCAAGAAAACATTTTCCCACAGCACTCTACTGAGGTGGACTTCGAAGTTTTATGCTGCTCCCTGAAACATGGCATTGATATCGTTAAATACCAGACTCAGATATTTTTCTGTTCCACTAAGGCAGCTCCTGCATTCCTTACAATTCTCTGCAAGAGTACTATGTAAAAAAGGATGATGAAAATAAACTTTACACAGTATTAACTACATCCTATATTAAAATTAGATTTAAAAAACTGACATTCACAATGAAATAAAATTTTCTGTACTCCGGACACACAATACCGGTCACGGTCAGCTTAGTTTTCTCTCTTTTGGAATTTCTTTCTTGGTATTATTTTAAGGTTAAATATATTTTACAGGTATAACTGAATATCTTACAGGTGATTTCACAGTCTAACTTGGTAATATAAAATAATTTATTTACAAATTAATTGGAAGCAATTATAGAAATAATTACTGAAATGAAAATTCTCTCTGCTGTGAAAAAAGATAAATTAGAGAAACTGGACTGATATTGCAGGCTATTTTCTAATTAATTAGAAACCAAGGGGGAGGAATAGCACAGAGCGGAGACCGATAGCACAGTAGTTTGAACATTGGCCTGCTAAATGCAGGGTTGTGAGTTCAATCTTTGAGGGGGCCATTTAGGGATATGGGACAAAAATCTGTTGGATGATTTAATTGGGGACTGGCCCTGCTTTGAGCAGGGGCTTGGACTAGATGATCTCCTGAGGTCCCTTCCAACCCTGATGCTCTCTTGATGCTGATCTTTGTTCAACTATATAACTCAGTAGCAAGAAATCTTGAGGCTGGCCAGTTATAACCAAAATGCTGGTCTTCTGAATAAGTGTTAAAAGTTTAACATTTCAATTAAATTATGAAATTATTTTTAAGCCTCAAGTGATATATTCATTTGAAGTTCAAGAAGTCCTTTTCTCTAGTGTCTAAAAATACATTCAGGAATTACTAGAGCAGTATTTTGGAGAAAAAAATTGTTTACCTGAAGCACACTCAGTATTAAATACCAAAATGTCTGTTGCCTATATATTAAAATTAGAATGTAGAAATTATTTCCTTCAGACATAAACAAGTATTAAGAGAAGATACTTTACAATTTCTTATCAACAGGCTGCCATATTGCTGTTATAATTTTTTAAAAGAATGCGTATTTTGGCTAACATACTCAGACATACTGATTGTCATTAAAACTATTTTAAATTCCATTTCATTGTATATAGCCTAAGAAATGTCTCTGTGAGCTTTTAGGATCCTGAACTGAGCAAAATGGGTAGAGATTTATTTCAATAATAAGCAGTTACTCTAGCATATAACATAAATAGTCATTAGAGAATGAAACAGCTAACACCCGCCTAAGGCATAAGCCAATTCAGAGAACATACAGGGCATGAGATAATCATAATACTTACTTGGAAGGCTTTGCTAAGCATGTGCTCTCCTTCTTTTGCCCCAAGTAAATTTACAATAATTTGCTTGCCATATACATTTTTAAGTGTTCGGAAATGCCTGTTAACAGAAGAAAAAAATCCTCACTCACCTTTTGGCTAGTAACAAGGTAATATAATCAGCATCTTCTCTTAATCAACCCCTTCTGAACAAAAGCACTAGAGTACAGTGTACATTTATTATGGCAGCCATTTTATTGGAATGCATCCCAAGGAAGTGATCCAGCCCCCTGATACCAAGTGACAACTGACTGCTCTTTATTAGTTCAATGGTAGCAAACATTCTACTTAAGAGGAAATATTTGGCCAATACCAAGAAATTACACAGAGTTTAACCAAGCATGGTTATATACAAGTATGAAATGAAATTCTAAACTCTAATTTTAATACAGAAGTTGCCAAATAAATTACAGGATGAAATGTTAAGCACAGGAGTAGCCCACTGAACTTCAAAAGGGCTACTCATGTGCTTTGCTGAATTACAGCTTTAAATCAGTCAAACTACCTGATCAAAACAGCATATTAAAGAAAAATGCAAGCCACTATTTCACCTGTCAAAAGCCGGTGCATTTGCTTCAAATCCCCTTGACATTCTGACACGATGGGATCCCACCTTTGACAAAAAGAATATATTTAGTTGCATACTTGAATTTTCTTTTTGTTTGTATGTTTGGCTATCTTCTCTCCAAAATCCCTTTTAATCCTGTTTCTGTCATACATTATTCCTTCCATAATTTGTGCTTCTTTCTAATGGTTTCATTAATATTCATTTTCTGAAGAACACCTTTTTGATGCAACCTCTTGAACCTTGTTATGTAACTACACTTCTAGCTTTTTTGTTTAGGGATGCATGAGCCTTCAGTGACTCTTACAGTATGCTTATGTAGCTACCATGCTACATCTACGGATTTTTTAATGGCCTCATTTTTCTACTTTAGTATCACAGCACTAGATTTTCATACAATTCCTCTCCCAGTTGGGCTTAATTATACTTTAATCACTATTACTCAGTCTCTCACCATAGTTACTCCTTGCACAGACTCCTTTGTATTATTTAGGACTAAAATCAAGAGTAGCCTCTCTGCTTGTGTGCTCCAGAACAATCTGTTCCAAGAAGCAATCACATTAAAAATCAAAGAATTCAAGATTTCTAGGCCAAAAGAAAAGAAGCATTAGAGATATTGTGCTCTGGTCCCATTGGAAGTAACATCTTCAACAGCAATACCTCCAGTCAGTCAAAAAGCAAAAGTCTCTCTCCTAAAGAAGAGTGTCATCCAGAGCTCAGCCAAAAGGATAACAGTGCAACAGGGCCTCAACCTTTACCTTAACTACTTACCTGGAGACCAGGCTGCTCCCAAAATAATGGAACAGATCCACGAATTTGTATGAAGGAAGACACGCTGTCATCTAGGAATATCACCTGTTGAGAAAAAGCAGTAATTTTACTAAGAAGTTGCAGAAACAAAGCAGTATTTTTTGCATTATCTAAACACACTACATGTCATAATATAAGCTTGAGTAACAATATTTGTTAATTTTAAAAATTCATAGTAAAAACGCTATATGTCTCATGCCTTGGAATGCACAACTTCAATAAATAAGTATTCAATAGTAAGAAGAATACAATATTCCACAGGGACAAGTTTAATGGGATTTTAGAAAGAGGGTCTCTTTCTTTTTAAATTAAGTCCTGCTCCAAGTTCTCATAAAAAGTGTTTCCCTGTAAAGATTTCTTTAAGATAGAGTATATATACACAAGTTTTTAATTTCACACCCACTTTTTTATATATATATTTTGGTAACATTTAGGCCAAAAGCATACAGAAGACTTAAGTTTTCCATTTTATTTCTCTTACACACAATCCCATTTAAGAATCCTATAAAGACAAACATATTTAAACTGATTATCTTAACTTAGTTTCAAGGTGCCCTTTCACATTTATCTTTAAAACTCCCCAGAAGGCTCTTTTAAAGTTTGCGAAGAAGCTTTGATTTATCTTTCAGTAGTCAATATTCACTCTTGCTACATAAATGAACGTTTTCTTATTTCTGTAAATTCATAGATCACAAAAGTGAAATTTGGGACTTACGATGGTTTAGTTACTTTATTTCTATTATGAGATGCATGTTTTCAAAATGCATTAACTCATTACTTGATAATGTCAACTCCAAGATTTCCAAAGAATACTAATATTTAGCCTTAGGTTAAAAGTAACAAATTTCAAATGTTATAAAAATAAACTGCAATTTATCATTTAATAAGTACCTTAAAATATGGTTCAAGAAATTGACTCCATACAGACCACAACTCTACACTTGGGTGTCAAAGTCAAATGGACTCTGCACAAGCTCAGAGATTCACCCAGATACGACAGAACTGCAGGATCAGGCTCTTCATAACAATGCAATCAAAAGTTCCTGCCACTTTATAATCTATAATTTCATGCACTACAGTATAGTAATAGTTCCAAACATAGGGCAAAATTCTCAGTGTAAATGGACGTGGTGTTCCTCCTTGGAAGTCAATGAAGCTAACATACATTAGCTATGACTCTGACCCACAATCTATTGACTTGGAGCAAAAAGCCAAGAGTTGTTTATTATCTACAGATTCTCATTACACTGAGTACAGACAGATGGGCAATATAGTTATTATAATACAGCATACCTGTTCTGTTTCAACAAAATTAGCAACATGACCATCATCATTCGTTCCCCGTACATTAAACCTGGTCCCAGCTCGTTCACAGCTTAGTCGTGAAATGAGGCAAGCCTTTGCCTGTTTGTGAGCTGCATAAATTGTTCTAATCTCTACTCCTCCACACATGAGACGCAATAACCAGTCATCACAGTTCACACCATAGTGCTTAAGATGCAAATGCAGTGACTGGTTCCTATCAGAAATAGAAAGGATTCAAATTAATGACCATGAGAGAGAAATAAAATGGCTCATTTTGTTTAGGCAACTGTTGTCTTATTCCTGAAACTCCACATTCAACATAAGGAATGTGAAGAGGAAAGATTTCCATAGCATGCGCAGTTTCAGCCACAACTCCTATTTAAACATACTTGACATAGCAAAACTGTCTAGACAGTAGCTTAGATGTCTGTAGGACAAAATTGTGTGTAGTGAATTTTAATGGATGTAAAAACTAAACCTAGAATCTTCTGTTAACACTGAAGATTCCCCTATCCTTCCTAGTAAACGTGAAAACTACTGATTAGACAGTACAGTTGTCATGGTCTTTCGGTCTGAGAAAATAAAACTAGAATGCCAGCTGCAGGGCTATTTTGAGTGTCATGTGTGACCCACTAACTCATTTCCTATAGGCCACCCAATAACCAATTGGCACACTGCTAACCAGAACAGAATCTGGACTGACTCCAAACTGAAAAATCCGTGCACACACCTTTAACAATTTCTTGGGACAATCTTCCATCCTCAAAAAGCTTATTTTAAAACCGTGGAACATGTTACCATGTCAGAGATCCTGCATTGTAAGAATAATTCAACAGGCTTCTAGGAGTGTCGTAATTATTTGGGGCATCTCACTTTTGTTCAAATGATATTTGCTTAAGCTAACTGTGCTTGTTTCTTTGAAGCACCCCATGACCCTTGTCAGTTTACTGCTGATTAGTCAACACTACAGCCTAATGATGAAATTCATTGATCCAAACAATGGGATAGGTGATTATGAAGTGTAATCCAGTTTGTTAAACCACTGGTTATGGGATTCTGTAATAGGTATACAAGTCTAAAAGTATAACTTTACTGTGCAATGTATGAAGTATAAAACTAAACTGAATTTACTTAGTCATACTCCAGGTAATATTTAGTGTTAACTACAGGTAACAAAAACAATGTACTTACGGTAGTATTTTATAAGCAATAGTATAGACACTAAGAATTTGCATAAAAAACAAAATATCTAAAGTAGTACTTTAAATTACTTATGACAATCAACAGTAATATTAGCTGCATTTCAGACAACTGTTCTATACACTGGTGCAGGGTTTGTATAATTTGGGATACGGGACAAGAGGAGAGAAAAGGTAAAGAGGGGTAATAATTCAGAATGCTGACAAGTTGTAACATCACACTCACAATGTTCTTAAATGAAGTACAACTCCAATGAAAAAAGCATAAACTAGATATGTCTGTGAGCCAAAAGGAAGCACTTCAATCTTATTTACAAGATACTGGCTTTTTTTTTTTATAATAGTTTGCAGATAGTGTTTGGCTTTTGTACTCCTTTGGCATGAGGGTCACTTATGAAAAGAGGAAAAGTTTACTGAACAGCAAAAAAAGATACGAACAGTAGGAGAGCTGGTTCTCAGAATATTTTATTGTAACCACAAATATTTTCTTAAGAACTTCTCTTAATAGTCTGAGTGCCTTTTTAATTTAGTTTATTTTAATAGCGTCTCCATTCTTTTTCAAAATACATAGCTTACTTTTAAGCATTTCAGAGAAATTTACAAGTATTTGTTAATGGAACCTCAAAAATTATGCGAGTTGAGTATGTATTATTTTGTAATACAGTACAAAGATGTTCTGTTGAAACAGGAGATTGGGAAAGTAAACAACATTTTCCTTTGGGGAACCCAACAAATGGATTTTATATATAAAATTCTTGGCAAGATTAAAATGTGTATACAGAATATTATTTTCAAATTAATTTTTAGAGTTTAATTCAGGGATCGGCAACCACATGGTGCCCCAGGCTAAGCCCCCTAGCAGGCAGGTTTGTTTATCTGCTGCGCCCACAGATTTGGTCGATTGCAGCTCCCACTGGCCACGGTAACCACCTCGAGGCCAATGGGGGCTCCAGGAAGTGCTGCAGGCCACGTGGGAGCTGTGATCCGCCAAACCTATGGACGCGACAGGTAAACAAACCGGCCCAGGCCACCAGGGAGCTTACCCTGGCGGGCTGCGGGCCAAACGATGCCGATTCCTGGTTTAGTTTTCTGGATATGCAAGTCTGTCTCATTTAATCTATTTCACATTGTAACTAGCGATGTACTGGCTAGCTATTGAAAGCACAAAAAGCAGACAATTTAAATAAAAAAAGATAGTTAAGGATGCACAGAAAATTTAAAGCCAAGTTGATTTGAATAGTGTCAGCTACAATGATGGTTCTCTAGCATGGTGATCTTAAGTTTAAATTACTAGTCTACTCATATAGCCAAAGCCAATTTCCTACTGGCACACAAAGATAAGAATTCTACTGGAATTCGTGTGTGGAGACATTCCTCCCCTGACCCATCTCCCCAAAGCCCAGATTCTCCCCCTCCCAAACCACTCTCATTTTGTATGCTTGATCTCATACTACAGCTCTACCTTGTCATTTCTCTATCCCCACTTCCCACGAAGGAGTAGCAAAGGGCAAGACAGAAATGGCACAAAAACAGAGCTGCTCTAGGTGCCACATCAGTGGAAAAGTTACAGCAGGTGAGAAACAAGTAGCTTTTCACCTCTTCTAATGTGCATGTATGTCAATGGGACAGTGTTGAGTCTTTCAGTAGTCGTCGGAGGGTTACCTATATTTCACTCAGCATCAGAAATGGAAGAAAGGAAGGCTAAAGTCTAGGGAGAAAAACTGGAGCAGAACCTCACCTAAGAATGATAAGAACAAGTATATCAACCTTCAAAAAATCCTAAGATTTACTCTTAAGAGTTGTAATACTGTTCATATTTCTCACCATTGGCACTGACCCATTTGTTAGCAGTCTCAGAAAAAACAAAAGCGGTCGTACTTGTTTCATCAAGAATTACATATATAAAAAGCCACATGCATTTTATTTAAAACTACCTTCTACAAGGAAGAACACAATGTAGTAAACTGTGTAATAAAGAGCTGCAAACAGAGTGAAAGTCACATGTAGTTTCCAGAGGGAGTATCACAGTTTTAGAAATAAAAGTGCTCAGAAGTAAGAAACGCCCTTTGGAATCTCCCATCCAATACCAGTTTTCTATAGAAAAGCAAAAGATACATTTTACAGAGGTTCAATCAATTTCTTCAGGCAACACAAAAAGCAAAATGTTACATCATTGTGACAAATGTTTTGATCAAAATACAGTATTGTGAGTTTTTACAACTTGTTCTTTTAGTGAAGATGACACCCAAAACTGTGTCTGATTTTTATTATAGAAAATGTTCAAACTCACTTTTATAGGAGTCTGAAGTAAAACAACATGGAATTATACACGAGTGCAATTTTAACAATCAAGATTTGCAGGACAGAGTCAATGATCAAAACTTGCCGGTATGTACACATACACTTTACATGCATTACATTATGTCAGACCCAGCAAAATGTATTATCAACTCACCAGAAAAATCTATTGTCAGTGGTTTGTTCTTGCATGCTACGGTGAGCATTAAGACTAAGATCTAAACTGACCCCAGTAGCAGACCATGCAAAATAAAAATTTCCTGAGTTCAAAACTTTGCGCACTTCTGAAATACGATCTTCATCTGAAGGGTCACTTCGTAATGATACGAATTCAGTGGAAGTAACTCGAAAAACTTCAGATTCTTGAATCTTTCCCACAGACATACATCCTGTGACTAGAACCAGATAATGTAACAAAGTGTCTCCTGTAAAACCAGAAATATAGTTGAGTGATGAATTCTAATCACAAATATTTTAAAGATAACAAGTGAGATCACCAGTGATTTTCACCTTTTTTTCCCCCCTGTCCTAAACCCAATTTGCCATTTCAATATAACCAATGGTTACATCCACCAAGCTTAGTTCTATAGCTCAGGAAAATTTACTCACTCTTAATTTTTAACAAAGACAATTCCTTTTTGTATTCTATTTTGCATTAATACTTTGATGCAAAATTATTGTATTCTATAAGTCATAAAACTACATAGTATATCTAGTTTTGGGTTAAGCATGAACTTTGTTCATTAAACAGTGAAAATTGAATTCAAAGGCAGTACAGTGACCCTTGCTGGGCAGGTGACGTTGGAAGATATTGGTGTTCTCTTCTTGAAGTAGTATATACATGCACCTCAAATTCATGAGCTCTCAACTTCTCCTATAGAAGTCAAGAGATTGCAAACAGGGGAAGGGTATTATTGAAAGCAATAGGGGATGTCAAAGTGGAAGTGATTTTTGTTCACTCTATTTCTGGTAATACTCACAGCATGCTAAGCACTGTACAAACACTACAGGAGGCATAACTCTTGTCCTGAAGATGTTACACAGAGGTTTCTCACAGGGACAGAGAGGCTCTCTCCAATTAATAAATAATCATTTGTTAATTTTTTTTTAAACTCACCCATATTTAACCTTAATACACCTAAAAGTCCATATGCATCCATTACTTTGGAGTATGTGCTCTTAATTGCCTCTTTCTCTGCAGATGCTATAAAAAAAAGAAGATAAGTCAAAAGTTTTTGGTTTTTTTTTTTAGAATAGTGACTAACAGTGTAGCTCTGAAAATAGTTTGATTCTGAACTGGAAATGTAAGAAAATACAGCAATAATGCTTAAGGTATCTGAAGCTCTTAGAAAGTTATAACAGTCATTCAATTATATCACTATTCCTAAGGACTCTAGCAGCATTTAGGGACATTTTAAAATAGCAGCCACTCTGTCTTCTGATGATCAAATATATTTTACTTGTGTTGCTATGTGAAGATGAACAACACGCCTGCTATCTTTGCTAAGCTTTAGCAAGTCAGAGCTTAAAATAGTGAACACTGCCAAATTTTAAGACTTATTTATGGAAAAGTCAACCTTGAACCAAGACAGAAAAGGGGAAAATTAGTAAAGTACCAGAATTAGTAAAGCACCAGTTTCTCAGTTACTGCTGTTAACCACCAGACCAAAGCACCCTTTCCCATCCTATCACCTAGACAAATTACTGCTGTTTTCTGATGACCTACAACAGAAAAAGCAGGAAGAAACAGAACTAGCACCAGTGTCAGAAAAAACAGGACAATAGACTCCACACAATGAATTCATTCAAAAATACACCAACATCACTTCACTGCCATCAAAGTAGCAGCCACACCCTGAAGAAGTTTCAAACTCACTCAACTGCATAATCATAGACTCAAAGAAACGAAGAGATGGAAGGGACTGTGAGAGGTCATCTAGTCCAGCTCCCTCCCCCGAAACAGAACAAAATATACTGACACCATCTCTAACAGATGTCTAACCTGTTCTTTAAAAATCTCCAATGACAGGGATTCCACAACCTCCCTGGATAATTATTTCAGTACTTAACTGTTAGAAATTTTTTTCCTGACAGGTAACCTCAATCTCCCATGCTGCAGATTAAGCTGATTACTTCTTGTCTTGCCTTCAGTGGATATGGAGAACAACTCATCACTGCCCTCTTTCTAACATCCCTTACCATATTTGAAGACTTGCCATGCCCCCTTGTTGTTCTTTTCTCAAGACTAAACATGTGCATTATTTTTAACCTTTCCTCATAGGTCAGGTTTTCTAAACCTTTTATCATTTCTGTTGCTCTCCTCTGGACTCTCTCCAGTTTGGTCACATCTTTCTTAAAGTGTGGAGCCCAAAACTGGACACAGTACTCCAACTGAGGTCTCACCAGCATCAAGTAGAGTAGAACAATTACCTCCCATGTCTTACATATGACACTCCAGTTAATACATCCCAGAATGTTACCATTTTTGCAACTGCTTCAAATTGCTGACTCAGTCAATTTGTAATCCGCTATCACCCTCAGGTTCTTTTCAGCTAGACTGCTGCCCAACCAGCTATTCCTGATTTTGTATTTGTCCATTTGATTTTTCCTTCCAAAGTGCAGTACTTTGCACTGTCTTTACTCAGTTTCATCTTGTTGATTTCAGATTGTCAAGGTTGTTTTGAATTTTAATCTTGTGCTCCAAAGTGTTTGCAGCCCCCTCCCAGCTTTTTGTCATTCGCAGGTTACATAACTACACTGTCTACACCATTATCCAGGACATTAAAAAGAAGCTGACTAATACCGGATGCAGGACATGCTTCTGTGGGACTCCACTGGACATTTCCTTGTAGTTTGACAGTAAGCAATTGATAACTACACTTTGAGTATGGTCTTTCAATCAGTTATACACCCACTTTATAGTAATTTAATCTAGATCACATTTTCCTATATTACATATGGGAATGTCTTGTGGGACTGTCACATTAAAATCTTACTAAATCAAGATATATATCATATCTACTGTTTCCCCCTATCCACTAGGTCAGTAACCCTGTCAAACAAGAAAATTAAGTTGGTTTGGCATTATTTGGTCTTGACAACTCCATGCTGGTTAATCCTCTAGTTCAGGGGTGGGCAAACTTTTTGGCCCAAGGGCCATATGGGGGTGGGGAAATTGCTTGCAGGGCCATGACTGTAAGACTGGGGCAGAGGGTTGGAGTGCAGGAGGGAGTGCGGTGTGCAGGAAGGGGTTCAGGGAAAGCAGTTGGGGTACAGGAGGGGTGTGGGATGTATGAGGGGGCTCAGGGAAGGAGGTTGTGGTGCACAGTGCAGGAGGCGGCTCAGGGCAGTGGTGCAGGAAGGAGTGCAAGGTGCAGCACTGTTTCATTAGGTCACTTTCCCTGATTAAGTAATTTAAATAGTCTTGTTTGATTCCTAATAATTTGAAATTGTGTTTCAATTTAAGAAGAACTAACTCCATCTTTCTTCCTCACGTTTCGTACAATATACAACATGGATTTAAGCCCGATCCTCCCAAAATAAAAATAAAACTGCATGACTAGTTACTTAGCAGACCTACTGCAGTTTACTACTCTTCATCCCTTCCTGATTAACAGAACATCTATTGGGAAATTAAAATTTCTGTAAGTCATCTGTAATTACTATCCTGGTTATGGTACAAATGCTTTGTCGAAAAGAATCATCTTGCAGCATATTATGAAGAGTATTAGTCAGTCTGATATCTTCCAGAAAATCATTCTACAGTTGAATCCCCTTGACTAAAAATATTTTATCTTTCAAGCTCTTCGTCCTGGGCTTTGCAAGCAGCTCTGTCAAAGGAAAGTGTAGCTGTCATGGCTAGTCATAAATAGAGATGGTCACTAAAGTTGCTCAAATAAAATATTTTGAAGCTTTGGAGGTGAGGATCTGGCCTTGAACTGACAACAGAAGAGAACTAGAATACAATTCCAGACCTAAACCTTCATTTTTTATTCTCTCTTTTGAAGCCTTCTTATCCACAAGTCAACTGTTCCTGAAAATGTATATTTTTCTTTTTTTCAGAAATAGCAACAATTGTGCTCTCTTTATCTCTGGGGAAGTTATGCAATGCACTACTGCTCCAAACCTCCAATCACAAGGAAGGAATAAGCAAAAGCTCGCCATTCCAATCCAGAATCCTCCAGATGTTCCACACACAGTGCAAGCAAGGGAAGCAGAAGAAAGAAGTCTCTTTCATTACAAGAGCATCTGCAGAAAAGCTGCTTAAACAGCTGGAAAGTGTAGCCGAAACAACTAGCAGGTGTAGCCAAATCAAAAGCACATTCCCATTTAAATTCAGTACTGCATCAGCTCAAACTACAGAAAGCACACACTATACCAGGGATCGGCAACCTTTGGCATGAGTAACCTTTGCCTGGGTAAGCTCTCTGGTGGGCTGGGCCCGTTTGTTTACCTGCCACGTCCGCAGGTTCGGCCAATCGCAACTCTCACTGGCTATGGTTCGCCGTTCCAGGCCAATGGGGACCGTGGAAAGAGGGGGCCGGCACATCCCTCGGCCCGTGCTGCTTCCCACATTCCCCCTTGGCCTAGAGCGGCGAACCACGGGCAGTGGGAATTGCGATCGGCCAAACCTGCAGATGGGGCAGGTAAACAATCCGGCCTGACCTGCCAGGGGGCTTACCCTGGCGGGCCACATGCCAAACGTTGCTGATCGCTGCTTGTACTTTTGCTGGGTGCTGCAGACAAAGTAACTATTTTGTAGAATTCATATAGTAGGCAGCACTGAAGAATAAATTGTAGAGAAGGATTTTTTACTCATAATCCCAAATTATGATCCATTAAACATGAATACATGGTTGTGGCTTGAATTTAAAATGAACAGGAGGAAATGCAGTTTTATGTTCTTCACAACTCCATTAATAACCATAACTCTTGTGCATATGTAGTGTTAATGATACACAACACATTCAAATGAAATTTACTGAGTATTAGAAAAAATTTATAAGATCCAGTACAGGCATGTCGCATCTTAGGCGTATTTAACTTACGCGATTTCCGCTTTACACGATCGGCAAAAGAAGGGGGAAAAAAATTGAAAACTTTCTGTAGAGGGGGCGATTTCGCCTGCCATTGAAGTCAGTGGGTTCTGGCTATACGTGGTTTCCACTTTACGCGGTAACCGTGGAACAGAACCCTCGCGCAAGACGCGACATGCCTGTACTGCCAGCCTCACAGTACACTGCATCTTCCAGAACACAAAGGTTTTGAAATAGGATTTGAACTCGGACCAGAAGAAAGGTATGCAAACCTACTGGACCCCTTTAAATGCCATCTTAGCAGAAGCCCATCAACCTCCCATTGGAAAGGAAAGGATAAAAGTATTAACCTTCTCCATCCCAGTTACCTTTAAGATGCCACCTGAAAAGGTTTGAGACACACACAGAGGCTTTTCAGTTGGGTGCTCTATGCCAACATTAAAATTTCATACATGGACTGCGTAATGTTCAGTACAAGTTGTATCTGCACTGAACGCGTGATTTAAGACAACAATTCAAATAAACATAGTTGAGGGGAAAACACAGAAGGGGCGACGGGTAATGGGAATGGTTCAGAAAAGTTATTGTTGCACAACAAAAGTTGTGCAGCTCAAGAGTCAGATGTCTGAAGTGTTTAGCTTTATGTATTACTTACAACAAGGTTAGGTTAATGTCACTGAAAGATTAGCGGAAACATATTTCCCTTTGGGCATTTAACAACACTGTGTGTCTAGTCAGTTTCACTTTCTAGTCATTGGTTTCCAGGAAGTTATCACACTCTCCTGAATTGCTCTGCAGGGAGCCCACAAACATGCTTTCTCTATGGTTCCCCAAGACAGGGGTTCTCAACCTTATTATTTCTGAGGCCAGACCCCCAACATACTATAAAAACTCCAGGGCCTAGTCAGGGAGTTCCAGGGCTCCAGCTGCAGACCCCTCATTGAGAGCCACTGCCCTAACACAGTGTTTTCAACCTTTTTTCATTTGGGAACTCCTGAAAAATTTTCAAATGGAGGTGCAGATCCTTTGGAAATCTTAGGCATAGTCTGCAGACCCCCATGGGTCTGCGAACCACTGGTTGAACACCATTGCTCTCAGAGCTTTAGCAGTAAATGTCAGCACATCTACAGCTCCTGCATTCAGAGTTTAGTTGGAGGCTGCCACATAATTATCCCATTTAGTAAACAAAAGCACTGTACCTTTCAATTTTTTAAAATAAGAGTTCTCATGAAATATTTATGCATTATAGAGAGAGCAGCAGTTATCTGGTCAGGTAGAGGACTTCCCTCCCTGCGTCTCTATAGCGAGGCAACAAGGGGAGTGCATGCGAGACCGTCTCCACTCTTCAGCTGCGTACAGTGAGCAAAAAAGAGGACTTTCTACCATGGTAGGGCTCTATGAAATCCACATTAACAAGAATACAGATGGAATTACAGAATCAAAACATCCACACAGAATCCAGGCTCTCTCCAGTACTAGGATCACAGTGGCAGTTGGGCAGGACAGGCTGCACGACTGAGCTCCATGCAGCCGCTGGAGGTAAGGGACCAACAGGCACGGAAAGGGAGTTTTAGGGGGCTAGAGCTATGAAGGAGTGCAGGCGTTCAGGGAGAAGAGCCAGCATCTGGGATTTAAGGGCAGCTTCTGAGAACTCAGTTCCTTGCACCAGGAGTTGCAGCTCCCAGGCAGACTGCAGCCACGCAACAAAACATTGATCAGCACAGCAAGATACCACCTCTAATCCCACGAAAGCTTATGCCCAAATAAATTTGTTAGTCTCTAAGGTGTCACAAGTACTCCTCGTTCTTTTTGCAGATACAGACTAACACAGCTACCACTCTGAAATCTGTCACGAGAAGTGTGTGAACAATGGTTGAGAGCTGCACAGAAAGACCAACATGAGCCCACTGGATCTTTATGCTCACTGGAAGATTATGAAGGGACAGATGCCTAAAGCAGCAGAGCTTGCCCTATCTTACAGCCTTCTTTCCGGTCAGCTCTGTAGACAGAGAAAGAAGTTTGGTAAATATAAAAATCTACTTACAGCCAGGAGAGAATCAGTTTCTGAGAAAAACACTAAAAAGCTAACCACCATGTACACCATGGAGATGTCTGCCAGAGATGGCAAAAGTAATGACATTTTAAGTTTGTTAATTTGTAATGCTAGTCAGCAATAAACTATTGATTTGATAGTTTGAAATTTTATCAAATCTGAAATTAATTTAAGCATTCCTTCAGAATATAGAAAGCTTAAAAGTACCGAGTTTAATTTAAAATGGCAATAAAAACTGCTGCAAGCATGAATTGTTTTATGTTTAGTGCATTTTATTTTTTAATTATTCAGGTATGCATACAATTAAATTTGACACTGTCAGACGCCGGTGCACAGTGGCCTCAACCACCTCTGCAGTGTGCACAGAACACTGCTATAGTTATGGGTGATTTTAAAAGTCACCACATGCAATGGGCCTATGCCACAAACAGCATGGCAGGCAAACAATTGAGACAGTGGGCAATCAGCAAATGATATGCTCCTCCTTCATGA
The DNA here is from genome assembly GCA_007922305.1 of Dermatemys mawii. Classification (NCBI taxonomy): domain Eukaryota; kingdom Metazoa; phylum Chordata; order Testudines; family Dermatemydidae; genus Dermatemys; species Dermatemys mawii. The sequence continues at coordinate 4,603,304 of ML677384.1, read as the reverse complement.
AGCAGAACAGTGCGCCACTTTCCCCTCCGCAAGATGGGGTAGACAATATTGCCCTGACCAGTCATTCATCTCTAAAGAGGATACAGGCACACCGATACCTGCATCACAGATGGTCTTCAGGTGAATTCCTGAACAGCCAGCACAGACCAACACTGAACCATATTGGCATTCAAATCCCAGTTCTGTACTCAAAACTAGCACTGCGCTGGGACATCAAAGAAACAGACTGAGCCGCTTTTACGATGATACAATCTCCCACAGTTCCCCAGCACTGAAGACTTTTGACCATTTTACTGTGCTCCTAATCTGCAATGCAAAGAAGAACATTCCCCAGGGACTCAAATCATCATACACTCCTTGCTGGACTGCAGAGAACCAAGAGCTCTGTGACATTCTCCTGGTGTTACCTGGACCGGGTATCTGCTAGGTCACTCCAATCCTCAACTCTGGGAGCCAGCCTTACCCTGCTCTGCTGTGAGAACCCCCACTCCAGGGCTGTTTACACACAGCCTCAAGCTTGTAAGCTGCTCCCAGCTATGTGAGTGGGCACTTTTGGCCAGCTGCTGCTTGGATTGTGCAACAGAATGACACTAGCCAATATCTCCAGTCCCAGATACAACTCTAGGAACTGCCGTCCTGCAGTGTTCAGTTACACCTGCTGGATGCTGCAAGCTTATATGAGTTTGTCACAAGCTCCTCCACAAATATGATGATTGTAGAGACCTAGAAATTGGAAGAGTCCTCGTGGCATCACTGGATCCAGCAAGGCAGAAACAGTGGCTTGAATACGTAAGTCTAAACTTCACACATTCAAGCAGATATGCCTAGAACTTGCTGAGACACCTGGGGGCTGCAAATCCTCACATGCCACTAGGCTGCAGGTGAAAGCCAATGGCCTCACTGCTAAATTTTTGTGGATGTTAAAAAGCCACTGAACAAACAGTATCGCAGACAAGTCCAGCATTGACTTTGGCAGGTGACATCCATATGCCCTCCAGCATTGCAATGGACTGGACCATTCACAAGTAAGGAGATGAATGCAGCCAAGAAATTGGATATCATCTTTTCCTGCTGTTTTTCCCATCCTGAGTCCACTGGCATGGAAAGAGATGATGCAACTTTTCACCAACATCTTGAAGACCAATAAAGTCCTCCATGTGTGGAGAAAAGTCAAGGTTATTGCACTCCTAAATCCTGGAAGGCCTGCAGAACACCCTTCTAGTTATAGACTAATCTCCCTCGAGGGCCACCTACACGGTGATGAGCATATGTTTCTAAACCAAACCAGGCCCAAGTGGATGCAGACCAACCCAAGCAACAAGCTGATCTGCACAGAAGCTGCTGTGACCAGGTTCTGGCCCTCATTACAAACATCAAAGCTATATTCCAACAAAAACTCAAGATCAGTACTGCTTTCATCAATCTGTCAGCAGCATATGACAGTCTGGAAGGGTTGTCTGCTACTGAAACTGGCCAAAGAGATTCCCTATGTGCAGATTTTCAGGCTGCTGAACACCATGAGCATATACCTCAAACATCAAGCCAGCAAGCTGCTCACTCTGAATAATGGGTTACCATGAGGCTCTGTACTTGCTCCAACACTCTTCAATTTATACATGAGCGATATGCCTGAAATGATAGCACAGAAGTTTGTGTATTCTGATGATTTGGCACTCACAATTCAGGCCCATAGCATGAAAGAATTTGAAGTGACCTTCACATCTGACCTTAAGATCATGGAGGCAAGTGGCAGCTGAGACCAAATCAGTATTCTCTACCTTCCACCTTGACAACAGCATCACACTAAATACTAACTGTTGAGTTTTGTGATGAAACTGTGTATTATAACCCAAAGCAAAAACATATCACGATGTCATTCTTCACCACACACTCACCTTTCACAACTACCTTTAAAAATTAGCCTCTAAAGCAAAGACTCGCATCAACATTGTTCAGAAGTTCATGAGAACAAGCTGGTAATCAAGTCCCTCAGTGCTATAAACATTGGCCTTGATCCTGGTATACTCAGTTGCAGAGTACTGTGCACTGGCATGGACATGAAGCTTCCATACCCAACTCATGGATAGACAGCTAAATCAGACCATGCAAATCATCATGGGAACTCCAAAATCAACACCTCTGCCATGGCCTTCTATTTAGCAAACATCAAATCTCCAGTTATCCAGCGAGATACAGCCACAGCAAAAGAACTTAAATGCACCAGAAAATACCTAGACCCTCCCATCTGGCAGATTATGAACAACATACCCCAACTATGCCTGAAATCATGAAAACTCATGACCACCTCATGTCTATGGATCCAGCCTGGGAATGAAAGTATCTGGACTTCATCTACCATTTCAAGCAAGTTTATTATTACTGACCTAACAAGCCACCCTCCCGGTTTCAACCTGCCATACAGACTTTGTACCACATTGAGCTGCATCTGAACAAATCATTGAAGATACAACTTCTTAATGCACAAATGTAAAAACAAAGACTCACTTTCATGCAACTGCAGTGAGAACATCCAAACCATCAAACACATCATAATTCAGTGCCACACCACAGAAGCAGCCTTGAAATGGCTTATCGTCTTACAACTGCATCTACTGAATGTCACTCTGCAGATGCCAAATGTGTGTGAGAGATTAAATGATTCAAAAAACAAATCAGTGAATATTTTCATGTGAAAATTACACTGATCATTTTATACAGTCTTGCCTGAATATTTATAAAAGTGACTGCTATATAAAAATGCCTTTCTTCAAAAAAATTTTATGTACAAGGTGCTACCTCGATATAATGCGGTCCTCGGGAACCAAAAAAATCATACCGCAGTATAGGTGAAACCGCATATTGAACTTGCTTTGGTGTCAAGCATTTCCATTATTAATAGTCAGCAAATCATTTCTGTTAGAACACACAATTTAGAAACAAAATTGAAATAGGCAAGAGAGATGAGATTGCCTAATGCAGGGCTTGGCAAACTTTTTGGCCCGAGGGCCACACGGGGGTTCAAAATTGTATGGAAGGCCAGGTAGGGAAGGTTGTGCCTCCCCAAACAGCCTGGCCCCGCCCCCTGTCTGATCCCCACCTACTTCCTGCCCCCGACTGACCCCCTCAGAAGACCCGACCATTCCAACCCCCCCACTCCTTGTCCCCGAGTACCCCGTCCAGAGACCCCCCCCGTCCCAACCACCCCTCCCAAGACCCCACCACCTAACCCCCCCCGCGCCTTATCCCCTGACTGCCCCCTCCAAAACCTTCCCCCAATCCCTAATCACCCCCTTACTCAACCCCGCAATCCCTGTTCCCTGACTACCCGACCCTTATCTACACCCCAGCCCCCTGAAAGGCCCACGGGACTCCCATGCCCTATTCAATGCCCTTGTTCCCTGTCCCCTGACTGCCCCGCCCCCAGAACCTCTGAACCATCCAAACTCCCCTGCTCCCTGTCCCCTGACCGGCCTTTGAGACCCTCTGCCCTTTATCCAACCCCTCAGCCCTGGCCCGGCCCCTTAACACGCCGCTCAGAGTGGCATGTTGGAGCCAGACACGCTGATTCACTAGAATGCGCAGCCATGCCCCCCAGAGCACTCCTGTACCTGCTTTTTATTGAGGTAGCAATGTACTAGTAATCTAAGATGTACTGCATATATGAATTCTTAACAGGCCTCAGGAATGGAAATGGACAATATATTATTATAGAAAGTAACAAGACAAAGCAATAATAAAAACAAAACTAAAGATTAAGAAGTGAAAACCAAAGAGCAGAAAGAACAAATAAATTTAGAAAATAAACAGAGAAATATGGAATTTTTGTGAGGAAATACAGTTGATTAGTTGGAAAAATAATTGCCTGTCATGTACTCACAGAGGAAAAGGAATTTATATTATGATGAACAAAACATAATTAGGAGTAATAGAATTAAATTATTACAGGAAAAATGTAGGATAAATATCAGGTAACACAAACTTTGACAGTAAAGTCATTTAAACATAGAATACTTTCTTAAGCAAGTAGAAAAACCTTTCCATTTTACTCGTTTTAAAATAGACTGAACACTAGTTAATGTATAAAAGAGAATAATTTAACACTGGGAAAAGAACAGACTACGTAATATAACAAGTCATTTTCATCTTCTGTGAGTTAAATAAAAATATATTTGACAGAATTCATTTTCATGTCAGTCAGCTTTTCACATTGTACTTAATAAATCATATTGACTTACAGAGGACAGCCACAGCTCCAGACTCAAACATGAGACACTCTTCCTTACTTCTGGTTTCCACTATCACACTGAATGGAGGTGGATCCAGTTTGTGATAGACACGATATCCTTTGCTGAAAGCCATTTTTCCTTTATCAGAGACAGCCCTGTCCAATACAAGACCATGTCAGTAAAAGCTTCCTGTGCCTTCAGGGTTCTCACTGCAAAGCAGCCCCAATTTTTACCCTCATTCAGGTATTTTAAGAAAGTATCTAATTGGGGATGGGATGGAAAAGAAGGGTGAAGACATGAAATGTCATGAAGAAGACAGACAGAAACCACACAAGGGCTGAATGATTTAGGTCAAAGCTCAGTTCCCTCATAAAAATGTATTCAACGGGTATTTATAGACAAGCATTACAATGAGTTGGGTTTTAGAACATAAGCACCTAAATAAAGCAACGTTTAAAAAAGCTCATTTCCAAATTTCATGTCCAAGGGAACAAAGTCATTTCACAAACATTTATTTAACAGACTGTGATTTCTTGGATGAAAGGGAGTCATTGACAAACACAGACCACACTGAGCAAAGAGTGACAACTATCTAATGGTGAAATTAGGCAACTGGGAGCCCAGACAGGTTCCACTTTTAGCTCTACTAGTGACTCTGACCAAAGGGACACTGTCAGTAGTTTAAGCCCAAAAGCATTTTATTTTTACAAAACTTAGTGGCGACAGAAATGTTTTTGGTACGACTGCCCCTTTAATGAATGCAGGTTTTTGTTTGTTTGGATTTAAACTTTCCCCTATAGTATTTGCTATGACTCAATCATTACAACACTGGGTTAGTGAAACTGACTAGAAACCAGAAGATGAGACTGGCTAAAAAGAGACTATAAATAAAAGTGAAGTCAAAGTCATTAGTCACACAAAACAACAAAAGGGAAAGGGGGAAAAGTACCAAAGGCAAAAGGAAGTAAAATAAAGCACACACTATTTTAGCAATCTAAGGTGTTGTTAGTAACAAGGATACGGCCTTTAAAAACCATCTGGGTTACCTTTTATCCTAGTAGTACCGCCTGAGCCTCTCCATTTCTCAACCCCCTTCCCTAGAAAGGGGCCGATATTTACCTGTCTCCTCCCGGGGGGCAGCGGGCACAGCGCACTCTGCCAGGCTCGGACGGGACGTCGGGCAGCAGCGGCAGCCCAAATTCGGATTATTCCCCCCCCCGGGGCCAGAGGCGCCGCAGAGGGAGAACGGCGACAGCGGCGGGGAGGGGACACGGGCGAGATTACTCCGGGCCTGGCCCCCTCGGGGCTCCCTGGGATAATGCCCGGGGGCGGGGGAGGGCGGTGAACAGCTCAAGCGGGGGCAGGGGGAACAGAGTCCCCTCCGCCCCCCTGGCAGGGACAGGCACACCCGAGAGCTGGGAGACAAGCGGCCCCTGCCCCGGGGAGGGACGGACCCAAACACCTCCCCCGCCAGACAGGCGGGCGGGCAGACAGGGTAGCCGGCCTTGTGGGTGTCGCTGATGCTCAAGGATCCTCCATCTTGGGCAGCTGCTGCGGCGCCGCTTCCCTCAGCCCCGCGTCGGTCGCACCCGCCGGGGCTGAGCCGCGCAGCCTCCGCCCCAGGTCGCCGTGACAGCGACCCCGTCCCCCGCGGGCCCCGGTCACCGCCGCTCCGGCCCCTCACCGGCTTCGCCGCCACCTCCAGGGGCGCCTCCTGCTGCTGCCGGCGACAGCGGCTGCCTCACTTCCGCTCTGGGCCGACCATCTCTTCCGCATTGCGCAGCCCGGGGCCGGAAGTGGGGGGGGGAGGCGCGTGGGGGAAGGGGAGGGGGAACTGGGCTGCGCGTGCCGCGGCGTCCGCGAGGCGATGAGACCTGGCCGCGGCCTCGCTGTCACGTATATAAGCGCCCACGAGCCTCTAAGCGGCGGGGCGCGCGACATTCCTCTCTCACAACCCCCAGCGCATCGGCCGGGGGTAGCGTGTCGGCAACCGCCCCACGGCTCGCGCGGGGACACTGAGGGGGTCGGCAAGGGCGGGCATGGGGACGCGGGGGGGAGGGGAACATGAGGTAAATGGGTGTCTAAAATGAGCGACCGGGCCAGGAACCCGCCCCCTCGGGCCGGCTGAGCCCCGAGGTGCGTGGTCAGGGCTGAACGGTATTAGCCCGGGTTGGGGTTGCGGTCTGCAGAGCCTGGGAAACCAGCCTGACCAAGGGGAGCCTAGGGCGGTGTTGACAGCTCTTCCCCTTTTAAAACCTGTGTCCTGGGAACACCACAACTGGCTGTGGGCTGGTTACTAAGAGAACTTGCAGGGTAACTTCTTAGTAAAAATCAAGGACATGTGACCTCCATGATATAATCTTATTCTCACAGGTGATGGTAAATTTGTCCCTTGCCCCCTAATGGGAGTGATACCATCATGTCCCCAGTGGCCTTTCAGGGTCAGCTTCAAAGCATGCTGAAGACAAGGGAAAGACTCCCAGTTATTTCAATGGGCTTTGGATCAGGCCACTTCCAACCACATTTACAATGTCCTTTAAGACCTGTCTTCCTCAAGGTCTGTTAGTGTGATATGTGACTAGGGAAGGTTGGCATGCACTTTATTAAAAAAATTAAATTGCTGCTATAAATTATAAGTCTGTTGGGTGCCCTTCCGTCATTTATCACTGATCTCAAGCCCTGCTCCTGCAAACATTTACACGTGACTATCTTTAAGCATGCAGGCTCAGGGTCCTTCAGTTGTAAACTCTTCAGGGCATGGACCATGTCCGCATTTTATGTGTTTGAACTGCCACTGAGCTAAATGGTGTGCAATCCTGGCTGAGACATCTCTATGCAGTTATGGTAACACATCAAATACTAGTCAAAATGTAGAGTGCCCCACCAGATTTCACAGGCCTGGATCCAGCAAAGTACCTAAAGATGCATTGTAAGCAGATGAGTAGTCCTCCTGAAGTCAGAGTATATTTTTATGAGATTTGCTGGATGGGATTTTTAATTTGTCAACCTTTTTCTTATTTATTTTGCCCCTCTGCTATTATTCTTTAATGTATTTTATACATCTTTACTCTAAATGAAAGGTTTAAAATTATACAGAAATGTTTAAATGTCACTATACAATCTAATGGAAACACACTAATATGACTAACCGAGCTAATGCCACTGCAGAATTTATTTCCAAGGTGTGCTAGATGCAGAGAGATGCTCAACTTGTGTTACAAAACATTCATTTTATTAGACTAGCATGATGTTCAGATTTAGATAACACATGAGTATCCCTCTATCTGTAGCTACAAAGATGTGGAGCCTCCTAGTCGGGCAGCTCTAAGGTTTTTGCCACCTCAAGCATGGAAGTTCCGTGGCATACCTGCAGGAGGTCCGCAGCTGCCACAGATTCGGCAGCATTTCTGCAGGAGGTCAACGGGTCCCATGGCCTCATCATCCCTACTGCCAAAATTCCGTCGAACCCGCAGCAGCCACAAACCTTCTGTCAAAATGCTGCTGAAGACAGCCTGACTTCCGCCCTAACGGCAGCTGTCAGGCTGCCCCCTACGGCTTGCCACCCGAGGCATGCGCTTGGAGCACTGGTGCCTGGAGCCAGCCCTATTCCTAGTCATAGTTCCCATTTCTCTCAGGCTCCTCTCTCTCAACTATTAACTCTAAAATAGGATGATGACTAATTTTTGCACTTAAATTTAAAACCTCATTGTCATCTTAGACACTGGGCTTATTACCCATTTTTTAGAAACATGATCAAAGGATATTTAATTTCCACTTGGGTAACTATCAAATGAACAGGTATGGTTGCCACGTTTGCCTTTCAAGAAAAAAATACTAATTTCAAAATTTATATCATGCAACAATGGCACGCTGCAACATTATGTAGCTAAATGAGGTTAAACTCTTCATAGAAAAGGACTGTTACGTTATAGCAGCATGTTTCCGTGCAGGTTCCCTAAAATAATTTTGAGGCTCTTGCATTCTGAAAGATTCAGTGGAGGAGAGAAAAGATCACGTCCTAAATCTGCCTCCTCTCCTCCCCCCCATGCCAACTTTTCAAATTTAAATTCCCTATTTGTCAACAGAAAATCAGCATAGGAGCTTCTGCACTTGTCCTCCAGAAACAACCACCTTAATCTCAAAAGATCCTCCTCAAGATATGAAAAAGTAGTTCAATCTCCATCTATATTCAGTCCTTGCCCTCTCTGATACAATAGTGGTTCCCAAACTTTAACCACCTGTGAACCCCTTTCACTAAAATGTCAAGTCTCACAAACCCCGCTCCTAAAAATGAACATTTCCAGGATGGTCTTGTTTGCCTGAGTATACATGATAAAACCAGTGATCTTAAAAATAGAACTTTTGTTTTTGTGGTATGCTTATGACACTTTATTATTAAAGTATTTTTATTACATTATGCAAATGGCAACACTCTTCCAAGATCTCTTTCACAGCTTGTATCACTCTGAATTGTTATAAGACAAGGCTCCTATGTTTCATCAAGGAGTATCAGATGTGAAACAGCATGAAGGTATTTAAGAAGTCTACTCAAAGAGTTCCTCCTACACAAGCATTCAGGTCTTGAGCAGTCCAGGCAAACACCACACATTACAACAGAGCTTAAACTCATTCTTCATAATAATTTTAAAAATAACACTAGCTGCCTATTTAATTTTGAAAACAGCAAAAAATATCCACCTCCCTTTCCATTTCTTATAAGGAGTCTTGAAGTTTAAATCTCTTCAGTGTGATAGAGATGCTTGCTTTGAGCTGCTTAGCTCTTGGAAGTCCAGGGGCTCTGGACTGCTGGCCCCATGCTGCCCTGAGTCCCTAGAGATGACTCTGTCCACCATTAGGGATTCTTTTTTCCCCTGAGAACCCCCTGTAGCATTTCATGAACCCCAGTTTGGGAACCACTGTGCTACAATGAAGGTGACAAGTGTAAAATGGATAACAGGAAACTGGATTGAGACCCTAGAATTGATTTCATATAGGCCATCAGCTGGCAGTGAAAACCATCAGAATGTACCAACTTGAACACAACCAACATGGGGCAGCTGGATAATCTTATCAAGCAGTTCCTTAAATAATAAATAGCTGGATTTCAGTGTTTTGTATTTGGCAATAAATTCTATTATTTTCTTAAAATTGACACAAATTATGAAAAAAGTATAAAAGTATACAGTTGTTTCACTGCATCCTCCAGCAACAGAAATTGAACATAGTACTTGTTTCTACACGCTTCACTAACTAAACTTAAAAGTTTGGCAAAGTTTTAAATATTTCATTCCCACATGCATCTTAAGAAATGAGGTTAGAATTACCTTTACCCCTTGTTTTGCCTTTTTAGCATGCCACCACAAACTGATTCATTAAAGATGTAAATAAGCTATAGTTAACTATGTTGTTAAACATTTTCTTTGAGAAAAATAAATTCATATTGATAATCTGACAATTAAGAAAAATCACTCTACTATAATGAAAAAGCAGGTGTGTCACACCCAAACAAATTGGCCTACTGACAACTCAAATTGGAGTAAGATGCCATAACTTGTAGCTTTGTAAGTAGCAGCAGCTTTCTAATAAAGTTTACCTGAAAATATCCAGCTTGATTAACACAGTACACATTTAATCAGTGAAATAATGTGGCATAACACCTCCTACTGCTACTTGGTACAGAGGGGAGAAAGTGGATGGAAAAAAAGGGAAAAGTGGCCACTCCCTAAATAGAAACATGCTCCAAGGAGGGTAAAGACAACCAGGTTTGAGTTTGGGAGAATAGTTTCTCTGTGAAGCATGTGCCCTCTCAGATAGAGAAGTGCAAAGAGCATAGTGAGATACTGCTACCCTTAGAAGTCAAAATTCCTCTGCAACGTTCGGGCAGCAGAGCAAGGCCAAAACAGCATACAGGTTCATAGGGCATAACAGAATCAGCTGTTCCTACAAATCTTGTCTTCCATTAGAAGCACCAGTCAGACACACTGGTGGGGTTCTACTCTGCTTCTCGCTGCCTCCTCCACAAGATATGGCAGTGTATCAGCAGTGGCTTATCCAGCTATTTGGGTTTGTTTGTGGTTTTTTATTATATTAATGGAGACCATATCAAATAATTGTCTATGCTTCCCCACATTGCCCCTGCCATACTACATTCTATGCCACAGTGGAGGTGTTTGAATTTCCCAGGATTCCCTTTTTCAGATAAGGTATCAGATTACAGCAATTGTTCTGGCCAGAGAAAATGGGATAACATTCATATAATGCTTATTAAACCCCACAACTCAATTATCCAGGAAGTCTTGCTCCTGAGGATAAGAGCTCTATCTCAACTGGAGCTATTTAATAGTTTTATCCTAATATATAAAACAATATACAAAACGATATACACTTACACTGGTAAGGTCTTTAAACCCTTTTGATTAAAATTGCATTCAAAAGCACTCAGTTTTACAAGATTTTAAAAGGAGTCAAGCATATTTTCTGCAGTTGCAGTGATGAAAATTAGCTATTTACACTCAATAGCAAATAAAGTACCACTGAATATTTAGGGCTGTTGCTTTTAACTAGCAATAACCGTAGTCATAAAACTCTGAATTTAGGAACAGCAGGACCAGGGTTCTTGCTGCAGCTCTGCAGGTGTGTGTAACTAAGTGGTAAAGCCTCTCCAAAACAAAGATTGCAACCAAAATTCCACAATAAAAGGTGGATTTTGATCCTAATAGTGAAATGAGATCCCATCTCAAGACAATATGGTGTTGGTATATTTCAAAATCCTCCTCCCAATTCAAGTTTTTCCTTCAATATTTGTTTAAAGAATTAAGAAATCTGCATGCTTGTTGACTCTTTTACCTCTCTCCAAGGAACAAACAAAATAAGCTTCACAGGTTTCATTGAGACAGCTCCATGACAGACAATTTATTGGAAGGATTCTTAAAAGCAGATACTCTGAATGTACTCCATCAGCCCAAGTTCAGAAAATAATTGTTTGGTTTCCAAATGATGTGTGCATGTTACAAATTGTACATTTTAATATCCTCATTTATACCACATGACATGAGCATAAAATACAATGATTCTAATGTTACTCAGTATGCCAATTTATTGCTAAAATTCCCAACTAACACAGGGCACACCTGGAAATAGCTTGTCCAAGACAGTGACTGCAAGTTAGTGTTCTTGATACTCCAAGATGTCACTAGTGTTCTGACAAAAAACAGCTCTTATACCTAAAAGGCCATTTTGTTTTGTAAGCTAAAACAAGTCTTACTTCACAGGAAGTGTTAAATTTAAAGTTGACTATTCACTGTTTGATATTTATATTGACTCGTAAGATATAAATATTTTTGTTTCCCTTGTTTGGCTTTTACATCTCTAGAAATACCCACGTATGAGCAAATATATTTCACAACTAAATCAAAGATATTATAAATTATACAATAGAACACAAATAGTAGATTTAGTGGAGTTTTTCAAGAGATGAGGGTCCAGGATCCATGAATGAAATGCTGCCCCCTTCAAGGTGAGTAATGGGGAAGCAGGGGGAAAGAGGCACACACCATCACGCAGGGTTGCCATTTACCTTAAAACATAAGTTACCACATTTAAGTCATCAGACTACTGTCTGTATGAAAAACTATGTTAGGAATGATTTTCAAAACAGTCTGAAGAAAAATCCACATTAACTCTGAATACAAGATGTAAAGTTAAGCTATTTGAGTCTGAGTGAAGCACAACTGCTTTGTCATGTTAGGTGCTATGTGAAAGCTTCTTTACTGCTTAGATCAAATGATTCTCATATATTTGACTCTTGTCAGCCCTTTTGACCAATAATGCAGTCAGTTTATTGAAGTAAATTTTAGCAACTGAAACACTTATTTCAACAGCAGAGACCACTATATCCAGTGTGAAAGTAACAGGGTGGTATAAATAAGCATACTGTATATTACACATTATATATTACACATACTCCAGTTAACCAGGAGACAATTAACTGAGTAGATGACTAATTATCATGGGGTATAAAATATTTTTGTAAACAATACGTTGAGAGATTTTAAGGGAAGTCTGACTGCCGGAAAGATGGTGTTCCTGGATTCCTTTTCTCTTTTTAAAGAAATCAATACTTATTAAGGATGATGTATGTAACAATGCACTTTGTATTAAAACAAGGATCAATATTTTACAGTTTAAGAAACTTTACATATGTACATAAATTACACATGAGGAATGGTTTTAAAGCTCAAAATGAGTCATCTAAAAGTTATTTCCCTTCAATTAAAACCTTTAACTCTTTCACATTATGGTCATTTGCAACTGTCACAGCATGGTCCAGCGCTCGAATACTTGCTAGAAGCTTTACTGTCTGTTTTATGTGCTCCCTAAATGAAGGGAAAAAAGTAAGTTAATACAACTAGAAATCAAAATCTTGCACAAGTAAAATAATATTTTAGAAACGTGTCACTGTTTATTCTTTTTTCTCACAGCAAGTGAGCCAGCTTGTGGATTTTTTAAAAAATGGCTCATTGAAATTAGTGTGTTTCTGGATATGAAAACAAAAAAAGTAAGTCTCTTTTGGGGATAGTGATCCTAGAAACAAAAAGGGAAGACAAGCTGCATATGTATGGCTTATTTGGACATAGCATAGTCTCAGGATACACTGCTGTTAGAAGTCAGTCGCAGCTCCATTTAACAAACACACTGCTTGAACCAAAATTTTTTTTAAAATGATCAGTTTTTGTGCATGCCTCAAGAGATAAAAATACTATTACACATTTGTAATAGTTTGACCTGGAATGGGTAGTAACAGATTCACAGTAAACAAACTCCTAGCAATCTAGGAGGTACAAGCCTGGTAGGAAAACTTTAAAAGTCCCAGAAAAAGAACAAGATGCAGACATGAAATTCAACTACCCAAAGAAATTTTAATTACTACAGAAATTCAAAATCTACCCTAAATAGGACTATCAAATTGAACTATGAAGTGGTGTCCACCACTCAGAGAAACAAATGCAAACAGGGGTTATGATATTTGGTTTCTTTCTTGGCACAAGTAATTGATGATTCTATTTCAAAGCAAAAAACGTACTAGAGTAATATTTCCCCAGTTGCTATGGGACAGAGGAGCCTAGATGAATAGCTATGTTGCAAAGAGAAGTAAGGACATCTATATTAACTTTGTCTTACAAAATTACATAAATCAGTGACCAATTGCACAACTTATCAGGAAAGTTTGGGATTTATTGTATATTTCCATATACTTATTAAAAGTTATCGGAACATAACAAAGACGACTAAATTAACTGGAACTAGAATATCAAGAAGAAATCTTTTTGGCTCAGTAGCCATCTACCCATTCAGTATTAATCCACAGTTCCAGTGTAACTTGGCCAAACAGCTAGTGGAGAAAGAAAATACCAATTTATAAACTACAACGACCATTGAAAGAGATTTTCATTTTCTACTGGAATCTCTCCTTGCCTCCTTCAATTCACCTCTAATAGCCACATATGGACATTTAAGTGTCTAATCCCATTTATGCTTTTAAGTATGGTGATTCTCAGGAACAGGTTTAAACTATGTTATCTGAGAATGCAAGGAATTTCTCCAGTGGGTTGGTCCAAGTATGTTTAAGACAGGGGTGGGTAAACTATGGCTCACGAGCCGAATCAGGCCTGCGGGCCATTTTAAGATGGCCAACGAGTCACACCAGGTGGCCTGGCCCCACTCTGGCCAGGGTGCTGGGTTGAGGACCGCACCATGCAGCTTGGGCCCGATCCAGCACTCTGGCCATGGCACAGGCTCGGGGCTACACCATGCAAAAGCTGCAGCATGGCCCCAGTCCGGCTCCTACGCGCTCCAATGGGAGCTGCAGGAGCGGTGCCTGCAGATGGGGCAGCATGCAGAGCCGCCTGGCTGTGCCTCCGCATAGGAACTCGAGCAGGGACATGCCACTGAGCCTCTCCCCAGCCCCCAACCCCTTGGCCCCAGCCCTGATCCTCCTCCTGCTCTCTAAACCCCTCGATCCCAGCTGGGAGCACTCTCCTCCACCCTGAACCTCTCAGCCCAAGCCCCATCCCAGAGCCTGCACCCCACCCCAATTTTTTGAGTATTCATGGCCCACCATACAATTTCTATTCCCTGATATATCTATATCTATATATATGACATGTCTATTGTGTTGTATATAATCAGCATGAGACGCCATTGCATTAAATGATTCAAAATAAATTACCTTGCATTTCTTTTCTCCACATCAGAACATCCAATACTGTTCCTGTAAATTGTATCAGCCAGATGAACAAGGTATCTACACAAATTTTCTAGCTGGGAAATAGTCTTGTCCCCTTTTAGATTAGCGAACCACTGTTTAGGAAAGCAAGCAATTACCTAGAGACGAGGGAAGAAGAAAATGTGTTAACAGCAAAAAGGCAAGAAAGAGGACTAAAATCTATGGCCTGATATGCTTTAGAAAGCCAGTGAAATGCCAGTATTGACAATGGTAAGGCCTAAAAAAAAAATAAGGTGTACAATGTGAGAGCGCACTGACATATTAAAGACCAATGTGAGAAATAAGATGCTAGCAACATATACTAATCAATATCTTTAAAAGAATCACCAATAAGCAGAATTCTAATTTCATATAAGGTATCTTTTATTAAAAAAAGTTGTCTGCTATGAAACATAGTAACTGTTTTACTTGTAAAAAGATATGGGCAACAACACTGGAAATTTTAGGCTAAACATGGGAAACTAAATAGACTCCCACTAGGGCTCCAAATATACATTTTACTTGACTGGAAATTCAAGAGTTAGAAAATGTTTTTATGTATAATATTTTCTAAGTATATTTTGTTCCACTTTACTTACACTTTGAGCTTTTTTAATGCTGTCATCTCCACACTCAGAATTCTGAAAAGCCATAAGGATATATCTATTTAGCAGGCCATCTATCGATAACTCCTGTAGAGTTTTGTTTGAAAGGATTCCATACCACTGGAGAAAGTTTCCTAGTAACTAAAGACACCAGAGACAATGGAAGTGTTGAATATTTTAAGGCAAAACATAATTATTGATAAACTAGAAAAAAATATTGTAAGCAGGTAAAAAGATGTTTTCTTTACCTCACCCTGATCAGTACATTTAAATAACTTCTTACAGTTCAGTGTCATGACTAAATAGAACCGTAAAATGTCATTCCTCCCAATGTTATAACAGATTTGCAGAAAGATGACTATTACAGAGCATTCTATTGAAAATACATGCAAAGAAACTACGAGAACAAATCAAGGTTTTTACAGCCAAAATTTGTTCTATAAAGTTTAATATATGTAGTTTAGTGCAGCGATGTCCGAACTTTTCAGCCTGAAGGCTGAACAAATTTAAACAAAAGAAAAACACAATCAGTACTTTGGGGAAGACACTGCCCTGTTCTTGCTTCCTTTGTACTACCTAGAAACAACACTGGTAAGGGAAAAATCCCATCATCATACAGACAGCATGGATAGTGCCTATACTTGGCTCCTAACAGCCATTGGTACAGAAGGCATGTTGCACAGGAGAGAGTGGCTAAGTATTTTACCTCCCACTGGAATATGGACCATAGCGAACCAATGCCTGTTGGTGCAAATTAAAGCATCTTGCAGACCACTGCAGAGGCAGAGAATAAGGGAGCTGTTAGCTCTCAGCTTCTCCTTGATTTCCATTCTCCTGTGCTGAGCTCAGTGGCTGTGTGGGATTTAAGAGACATTTTCTGATAGGTGCTCTACTAAGCATAGATAGAGCTAGTGGAGCTCCAGATTCTTTTCTCTGGAGTTTCCATAGCCTGGCAACAAAGCAGGCAATGGAGCAGTCAGTGCTACTCTCCAATGTGAGAGTAGCCATTCAGAGCACTCCCAATTCACACAAAAGCACCAGCTGGGGCTTCGAACAAAGTGGTGGAAGGCAATTTGGGAGGATGTGTCTGCTCCTACTTCCTCCCTATAGCAGCAGGGACTAGGGTGACCAGATGTCCCGATTTTATAGAGATAGTCCCAACTGAGGTCTTTTTCTTGTACAGACTCCTATTGTCCCCCACCTCCTGTCCTGCTTTTTCATATTTGTTGTCTGGTCATCCTAGCAGGGACCATACAAAACATTTCATTAAAAAAAGTTACAGGGAGCAACATTTTAAATGAAACAAATACCAGTTTTCTTAACAGCATAGTGGTCAAATTGTGCTGCTCAGTGTGTGCCATTTTACGCAGATTTAATAAGCTATTATGCATGTTTGCAAATCTGAACATAACCGAACACTTCAGCTTTCAGTCAACACAACCTGTCCCAAACAGTGAAAGGAGAGGACATGCAGCTGCACTAAACTGGATAGCTGTTGCTTTCGGGGAGATCAATGGGTGTTGGAGCATGTTTGGGTGCATGGGATTGTTTCAGTGGTAGGTGATTTGGGGCTGTCTGGATGGAAACCTCTGCAGGAGTACCTGGGGAAAGCTGATACGGATAGCTACTAGGACTTGGGGTCAGTACTAGGCCCCCCACCCTCTCTATGTTGCCTCAATGTGCTGCCATTGCTGTCACTATAGGAACTCCTCATTTAAAGTTGTCCCAGTTAATAATGTTTCGTTAATCGATCAATTAGGGAACATGCTCGTTTAAAGTTGTGTAATGCTCCCTTCCAATGTCATTTGGCAGTTTTGTCCACTGCTTGCAGGAAGAGCAGCCCGTTGCAGCTAGCTGGTGGCGGTTTGGAACCAGAGTGAACCGGCAGCCCTCCTATTAGCTCCCCCCATCAGCTCCCCATTCCCCTAAGATCCCTGTGCAGCAGCTGCCCAGCAGGCTATCAATTGTCAGCAGTTCAGCTGTCCCTCCCTCCACTGTCATTTGCTGCTCCTGCCCTCTGCCTTGGAGCTGCTCCTGGGAGCCTCCTGCTTGCTGTGCAAGGGAGGCTAATGTCAGAGTGTTCCCCTCCTCCCTGCTCCTGCAAACCGCTTACCCGTTCTCCATATAAAGCAGGCTGGGAACACTGAGGGAGAGAAACAGAGAGCCCTTGGGGCAGCAGCTGCTCTCTCAACTTCCTGTTCCACTTAAAAAGACAATGTACTTAAGAATGTGGTCAGCTTACTTAAAGGGACAGTATGCAGCTCTCTCTTTCCCACACACAAGGTGTGTGTCTGTATCTGTCTGCTGTGCTGTCTCCCTACTGTAGAGTGTAAGAGGCTACATTAACAACATGTTAACCCTTAAGGGCTCAGTCAAAAGCTAGTTCATCATTTAGCAGTAAGGCATTCCCTGGGAAATATCCCACCCTCTGACTCCTCCACCTCAACCAAGCTTCAAAATCATCAATGCTGTGTACCAGTATTAAATTGTTTGTTTAAAACTGTGTGCATGTGTATATAATAACATAGTAGACTTTTGTCTGGTGAAAACAAATTTCCCTGGAACGTAACCCCCTGATTTACATTAATTCTTATGGAGAAAGCTTAACATTGCTTCGCTTAAAGTCGCATTGTTCAAGAACATAACTACAATGTTAAGTGAGGAGTTCCTGTACTATGCTTCTTCCCTGCTCTGATCCAGCAGGGGTAGCAGCAATCCTGGGGACAAATGGCAGCAATATTACAAGTCACTTCCGCAGCTTGCTAAGATGTCTCACAGGCTGTAAAGAATAAGTAACAGGGCTATCAAATGGAAGTGTCATGCAAGGTGTGAGATAGTTTATCAAGATTGTTGGTCAGAATTGCAATGTAGAGCCTCAAAGCCCCTAGTGTTTTTCAAAGTTCGGGTCACAACCCAGTACTAGGTCATGGCATGTAAGGCACTGGTCACCTCGCTCAGCACCCAGGGACCCTAGTTGCTCTGATCAGCACCATGACAGGGATGTTAAAAGTCCCGTTGGCAGCACTGCCCAGCTAAGACAGTCCCTACTTCCAACACCGCACTGTGCCACGGAAGCATCCAGCAGTGAGTCCAGCTTCTTAGGCAGGGGGGCCAGAGACTCCACGAGCTGTCACCACCCCGAATCTGCACTCGCATTGGCCAGGAACCAGCCAATGGGAGCTGGGGGGAGGTGCTTGTGCGCATGAGCCACACAGAGCTGCACCTGCTGCCAGTCACTTCTGGGGCACAGTGCAGTCTGCCATGCCAGGATAGGTGGGGAAGCCTGCTTCTGCGTCACTGACTGGGAGCCGCTAGAGGTAAGTCCACACCCTAATCCCCTGCCCCAGCCCTGAGCCCCCTCGCCAAACCCAGAAACCCTTCCTGCACTCCAAACCGTTTATCCTCAGCCCCACCTCAGAGCCTTAACCCCCAGCCAGAGCCCTGACCCTTTCCCACACCCCAACCCCCTGAACCCCTCATTCCTGGCCACAGCCCGCAGCACCGCTCCAACTCTCCAACCTTCTGCCCTAGCCCCACCGACACTCTAAACCTCTCATCCCCTGTTCCGCTGGGTCACAAGAATCAATAATTTTCTTCAACTGGATCCCCAGAAAAAAGTTTGAAAACCACTTCCCTAGACCACAGGTTGGATACCACTGGTCTCATGGTTTAGCACAGAACTCAAAAGGCCAGGAACTCAATATTAATCATGACTCTCTCAGATGTCTATGACTTTGTCAAGTCACAATTAATCTGTGCCACTTTCCCCATATGTAAAATGACATTTTCCTACCACATCATAGTGAAGTGAGAGGGTCACTGAGGAAAATTGCTTTCAACATGTGGCTGAATTTTTAAAAAACCCCAAGATCATGAACATGTGACCAATTTTGGTTTTCTACAAATCACTTTCATTTTAATGTTTGAGAACTGAGAGCCATGCCCAGTTTTTCCTCTAGAATGCACACCCACTCACACCCATGAAAAAAATTAAAAAGGAAAGAAAAAAGTTTAAGGGTGGCCAACTGTACACTTTTTGGCAACAAACATTTCAATTTAAATGTTACAAAAGTATTATGTATGAACAGATTTTCAAACATATCAAGAAGTTGGAGAAACAATCCCATTTCTCTCCAGTTCAGTCCCTACACTCACCACTGGAAAATCCTAGATCTACTACTGTTTGCAGAAGTCTGTAAAATATGTCAAACACCAATCTATGCATCCACTCCTTTGATTCATTTGTTGAGTTCGTATACTTTATTCTAAATGTAAGGGCAAGCGACCATCCTCTCTAATTTCAACAATCTCTAAAGGGGAAAAATAGGGCCACCTTATGACTATGTATTTGTGAAGATAAGGCATTTCCTCCATCTTCTCTCTACCTCCCTTGCCTCAAGTAGACCAAGATTACAATTGTTCTAGAACTCTAGAGCAAGCAGTGATCGAAAGCCGAAGGGATAAAGGTGTCACTCATACACAATTGAGTTTGATGTTTCCTACTTTTTTAAAAGTTAAAAATAAACACAACCAAAGTAGCTGTTCTTGTCCCCAACCAAGACCTCTCATTTCAGCTAGCCTGTTTATATTTTGCCCACATACTTTTAGACTGTCGGATTTTTGAGGGGATGGGGGGGAGGGTCATTTGGACTATCAAGACTCATCTGCTTTGTATATCAAATAAATATGTAATGCATAATTTTAAAAATCATCATTTACAAAGTGATCTGTCCAAGCACTCTATTCTTTGTATAAGAGATGGTTTTAAAAGAGGATCCAATTTTGTCAAAAGGTAATTTCCTTTAAAACTTACAGTACTTAAACTTAAAATTCATCTTAAAATTACAAATGTTCACTATATCTGTACTTATATACCCCACTCAAAGTACAGAATATAGTTGTTTCATTAGTCTACAGAACTAATTTTTTCATAAATTTTCCCATAACCTCCCTTCCAGAATATGCATTTTTAAGTAATTATCTAAAATATTTAAGTGTATTTTATGGTAGCAGTACCTGGCTTGAGGCCTCATCAGATATTTTTGTTGGCTTACCTTCACTGATGACCAAAACTGGCGTTGGAAAAACAAATAAGGACCAGAGTTCTTGTTTTCTAAGATGCTGGAAAATAAAAGATTTCTCTAAACTTATTTAATAAGTAACCATAAAAATTTCAGTCTGAAGGTTGTGGATTATTCTTATTTTCATGAATGGAGGGGAGACTATAATAAAAGTTTCAAATAATTGTTTTCATCATTGTCACCTCATTACATTTTTACAGTATGGTATTAAACCTGAAAAAAAAAAAAAAAACACTAAAACCCAAATCTAAGAACCAGCCCAGAGCCATGAAAAAGCCTCAGGTACCATATGCAAGACAAAAGGCAACTGGTATTGCCAATCAAGTTTATGGAAGTTTTGCACATTTAACAAGCAACTTACTTTTTGGGGTACAATGGCATGAATACATCGTCATCTAGCGTTCTTCTCATTCTTAGTAACAGGGCCTTCAAAAGTGTCTGAAAAAGTTAAGAGATGAAAATGCAAACTTTTTTGCAGTCCCACTTTGGCTGTTAGTTAAAGTAAAGTGCTTTAAGCCCCAATTCAGCAAAGTACATAAACATGCTTAACTTCAGTAGGTTTTCTTGCATATTTGAAGTTAAATATTGGGAATATCTAAAATTGACAAGTCAGTAAAAATACTGGACTTCAGTTTAAAGGGAACATAAGTCAACATGGCTACTCCTGTGCTTAACTTTAAACAAATTCTTAATTTGCAAGATCAGTCTTAATCTATCAACTCTGCTGAGAGTTATTTCCTATTATTCTAAGATTTGCATTCATACTCTGTTAACCCCCTATACTGCAAGTATACGGCTACAACACTGCAAAATATCAGTAGGTTGTCAAAGACAAGTTCTTTTGTCATACAAAACAAGCAAATTAATAACGTGGCACTCAATCTAGAGAAGGTTCTAGCTATACAATATGCTATGAAAACAGAAGCAACAGTGTTTCCAACTGAACCTTAAAGTGAAATTATAGCCTCATAACTAAGTTTGGTACATTTTGAATCACCCTGTTCAAATCTCATTGTATATTTTGTTCAGACTCAAATGGCTTAGCTCCCTTCCTGGTTTACTTCCCCAGCTGCCCCAATGGGTCTTTAGTGCTACAGAACTGGGCACTAGCACATCCATTATTTGTAAGATTTTGCTCCTTACTCCAGTGTGTGTAATGTTTCTCAATTTGCTGCATAAATTCTATAAAACAGATTCCCAAACAAGTGTGACTGAGGAAAAAAAATAAACGTTACCTGTGTGTTTTTGTTTTCTGCATTCACCACTGAAGGGTATCCATTTACTAGTTTCTGTGTAACTGCTACCATCCTAGAGGTCTGTGTTGTAGAAAAAGGGTCCCATACACTTTCAGCAAGTGCTAGTAAAAATAATTAAGAATTATTAGTTTTCTTTGTGGGCGCTCAAAAAAGTTGTTTTCTCCTGTATTTACTATGCTTTTAATATTTGTAAACGTTACAAAATAGCATTTTTAAGTAATACCTGTTAGTTTAGGGAGAACAACCCTTTCCACAATGGTAGGCAATAGTGAAATATCAGCATCATCCTTTTCTTGCTCCTGTTCTTCACAGCCATAAAATAGCAGTGATTCAAACCACAACATGCTCTCAAAATCTTGACACTTGCTCTATTAAAATTAATAGGGCAGATGTTAGTCCCATGCATTTAAACATTGTTTGAGGCCACCAGTAGTTTTAAAAGGGCCTGAACAACTTATTTAGCCTTCCTAAAACATCAGCATAATACAGTCGAAGGCCTAAGTTTTCTCCTTTTAAAAAGAAAATAGCAGCTTTGGAATTACGTGGCAAGTATCTTAGATATCCTAAAAGTATTATTCACCACTAACAAAATGGGGATGATATTCACTTACTTCAGAGAAAAAGTATTTTGTTTTCTTATGTTTGTGGCATACAAAGCATTGGCCACCACTCTGTACAAAACCCCAGCATGGAATACACTAGTGATACCACACTAAATACAGAATCCTGATGAAAAAGGCCCACATTTCTATAAATGTGGTTTTCTTATATGCCCATTTTGTAGCCTATGAAACACAAATGGTTAAACTGCAGGCACCAAAATGTCTAATGTATCCACACACTATTATAGTTGTGATACTACTGTACATAGACAGATTCTGGGGTACATCTATTAACATTATTTTTAAGCTCCTATTCCCTTTCTGGTATCAGCTCTGTTTCCACATTCCAATGTAACTGAAATGAATAGCCATATCATTACAAATCTTAAGTGGAAAGCCGTGTTTTCAACATACCTATATGCTTACCTGGGAAATAAAATAGCTCATTTTATTCTGAAGGTACACTCAATAGTAAACAAGATTAAATTGTTTTAAAATCTGTTTTCTGTCAAGTGCTTTTGTTCTAAATAAATATTTTGCTTTAAGAAGGCTATTTGGTTACTGGATACCACTGGATACCCAAAGGGGACAGCAGCCTGAGGTCCAGTTGAGTATAGAAGAATCACATGATTCCATTAAAAAAAGAGAGAGGTTATTAATTATATTTCCATGCCTCCTCAGAGCCCTAACTATGGGTTAGGACCACATTGTGCTAGATGTGGTACATGCAGAAGAAAAACAAGGTCTGTGCCCTAAAGAGCTTACAACCTTATAATCTTGAGAGCTTGAAGCCCAAGACCTGAGAGTGGCATATTCCAGAAGACCCCGAGAATAGTTCACTTAGTTTGGAAAAAGTGAAACTCTCCTACACAACAGTTCACTTAATCTGAACAACAGTATCTTACCTCCAAAGGAGTCCAGGTAAGGAGCTGAAGTCTTATTAAAGGATTAAACAGCTTTGGTAAACAGAGACCAATATAAGCTTCCTTATAAGAGGAGAAATACTTCGAACGCCAGGCTTCAAACTGTGATTTAATGCAGTCAATTGAGTAGAAACTTTCTAGTACATCTTCAAAAACCCTGCTGGACTCCTTCAAAATGCGATCTAGGGGAAAAAAGTTTAGAGAATTAGGTAACAAGCTAAAATTCTATTGTCTGCAAGAGCTCCCATAAGGTGATTTACCCAATCAAATTAAAGGAGATTCAGCTTAGAAACTGACAAAAGCAAAAACAAAAAAAATTCAGTTTTCTAGTTTCTGCTCCTCTGTTCTTCCCACACACTGCAACATAAACAGTGCCTGGGTCCTGTAAGTGTCTATTTGGTATATTGTTTTATCATGTTTTATATTAAGATCTAGTAAGCTTTTATAGCACTGCCAGTTTTGTCTCAGTAAAAGCCAGCAGTGGGACTGCATCAATAATGATAAATAAGAGTGAAAATGAAGAATTAAGTGTGGTGGGGCATCCTTGACACTAGCCAGTCAAATGAAGGTTCCAGAAAGTGTGGATTTGGACATGTGGATCTTAGGGCATGTTTACACTTACTTCCAGAGAGTAGTAGTAGATCTATCGGGTGTAGATTTATCATGTCTAGTGAAGACATGATAAATCGACGGCTGAGCGCTCTCCTGTTGACTCCATTACTCCATCAGAGCAAGAAGTTTAGGTGGAGTCAGCGGGGGAGCGGTAGCAGTTGACCTATTAAATGAAGACACCGTGGTAAGTAGCTCTAAGTATGTCGACTTCAGTTATGCTATTTTCATAGCTGAAATTGCATAACTTAGACTGACATATTCCGTCCTGCACCTCCCTAGTGTAGATCAGGCCTTAGAGTGTATTGAACTGTTGATAATGTTGATATACATATATCACATTTAGTGATTACAATTACCAGGAACTTCTTTGTATTTTTACTATACTAATAGTTTACTAGCCTAGCAGCTGTCCAAGCTCCTCCTCTATACTTTTACTCCCTCTCACCCCTTTTCTTACAGTATTAAGTTTTCTTCATTTTAGTCATTCCTTCTTCCTGCAACTCTAGTTCTCTTTGTTGTAAACAATATTTAGAGTTAGAGCATCAATATAAAGGAGACAAACTTCAAAAGGCCCTTCCTGGAGCTCTTCAATTCCAAAAGAGAAACAAATGGGAGGCGTTATACAGTGTGCAGCACCATATAGCTCTGTCTTTTACACTGGGCTCCCACAACAGTGATACCTAAACTAAGAAAACATTAAATTGTCCCAGAGATCTTTAACTGTCATTATGTCCCAGTTATATGTGCACCATTTGTGCACCTTGCAATTCAAAATGAATCTATGGTGTGTATGATATGAATATACTAAAAGTCTAACACATACTGAGCAGGCATAGCATCTGTTTCTAAATTTCATATACGTGCACAAGCAGCCAAGTTACAAGCAGCAGTACAGGCTCTAAGTTTTTAACTAGATAGTTGAGGTTAATACTGTTTTAAACAAAGTTTTATAGTGCCTGCAAAAAAACCTAAACACACACTTCACTTTACTCTTATGCACTGATAGCAGTGTTAGTGAAACCATAGCCCATTAAAACAATAGAAATTTTAGAGTTATGGGCCTACAGGGCTTAGTCACTACACAACCCATTTAGTGACACGTACGCAAGGAAAAAATATATTAAATAATTTCAAACTGTTAATGCAACATAGCTCCATAAAAATGGCCAATAAGCTTAGACGCTTATGCAGATCTGAAAAGACATGGTCTTTCACCTACCAAAGTGTACAACTTCAGAATTCTAAGGGATAATAGAGTATCGTGGCAAAAATCACCCAAAAATAGCTTTTTAAAAGATAGAGTTCAAGTGTGTGTCACTGAATAGTGAATTGCCAAATTCACACTAACTTAAATGTTTAACTCTTTATCATTAGAGGAAGCAAATGTTTCATGATGCAATAGAAACCACTCAGATTTGTAAAGAAAACAGAACACTGAATTTGTGTATGGTGGTGTGAGGAAGGAGGCATGATTCATTTTTACTATGCAAGTTTGTTTAGCAAGAAGGGAGAAAGCGCAGTTCCTCTATTTTAGCTAGAGTATTTCCATAGAATAAACTGAGTTTTTACACGGATTTAACACAGGACTATTAAACTTGGTTTTAAGAATCGATATTGTCCCCAACGAGCTCCCTATTCTTATTACATGCTTTTTAAATAAACTTCAAGTCACTGTTTTATTTGTTATCTTGTCATTCTCAGGCTAGAAAAAGTCCTTATTGTGTAACATGCATGGTTTTTCTTTTTTTTTTCTGTTTTAGGATTTCCATGTTCAGTTAGTAAGTGAGCGGTTTATCTAACCTCGTTCCATGCTGAAATTAGTAATATCTGTTGAAGTTTCTTCATCATCACTAGAAAGGCCCTCAAAGTGATCTGCCATCTTCCCAGTTTGTTCTCTTGCTTGCCTACGACGCGCTCTGTAAGGCAGCAATACAATTACAGTATAAATCAATCATTAAGATCTTTGCACAAATGAACAACAGTTTTAGCCATGCTGGTCCTGCTCCTGATCCCAGGAGAGCCAAAGTAAAGATAGCCTCTCCATCCCTCATCATGGGAACTAGGGGAAAGCAGTAAGGACTGCAACAAGAATGGAGTGGCTTATAGGAATTTTTAGCAAGCGCCATCTGATTGGCTGCTTCCACATACTAAGCTTGAGTATTTCTTTAAGGATACCCTTGGTGCACATGGGCTGAGGCATGAGGCGCCTAGACAGAGGGATTAGGACAAAAGTGAGAGTTTTGTTGAAAGGAAAACTAACTAACCAGATATGTATTTTTATGATTTAACAGAAATGTTCTGTCCATTACTAAACAAAACAAATAGTCTAAGTTCTCCAGGGTGGGGACAGCGCTTTCCTACATGTTATTATATCACGCAGGGATTTCCATGATACTGCATAGAGCCTTGGGTGCTACTCTGATATAAACAGTCAGGAAATTTCAGAACTGTACCTTCTAGCCTCCCTTTCTGCAGTCCGCCGTTTTACATGCTCTTGATAGAGTGCTCTGTCTCGTCCAAAAGAATCAAGATTCGGCGCCATCAGTGCTTTACCTGCAAGATTACATTGATTGAAATTAGAACACTTACATCTAATGTAACACGGAATAATGTGTTGTCCAGCTGTATTTTGAAGCAGCTGAAAACAGACAAACCCAAATGTTTGAATCTGTAGCTACCAGAGGTTGAGAGAAGTAGTGATGGAAGTTGGAATTTCAAATTGAAGATTCTCCAAATTTATTCAAATTCAAATCTGGTTTCATCACACTTCAGTCTTCCCCTCTAATACTGGTGCTCACAAGTTATCAACGCTCTGTGGCGTAAAGTAGTAAATGTTTAAACTGCTTGGTACAACAAAAATGGAAAAACTGTACTGCTGCTATAAATATAGCATTCAGCATGCAACATTTTAAAAACACAGTGAGTGAGAAGAGAAGAGGGGAAGGGAAGAGAAAGGCAGCCCTGTAACAAAGATTCAGTATCTCAGACTCCTATTCATCTATCTTGCTCCCTGGAACAAAATCAAGCTCTCTAAGTTACATGTAGGTTTTGATATATATCTGAAACGCCTAGGAAATAAAGTCTACGTTTTTTCCTTTTTTAAAAAAAAAAAACAACCCAGCAATTCAATGATAGATCATTCTGATTAGCTACATTAAACTCTGCTCTTAATCAGTGAAGCTGGTGATAAGACTGAAATTAACAAAAAAAAGTCTCCAGCTTATCTAAGCTTTGAGATAAATTCTCACAAGTATTACTTGATACCAGATCCACCCACTAGAATATAATCACAAGATTTCAACAACGGCCTCAAACTACACAAAAATAAAGTTATGCATTCTTACCAAACCAGATTATCAAATGATTCATCATTTAAGAATGTTAATGATGATTTGTCTTAGTGTTCCTATTTAAGAATGGGTAAATCCTTTCAAAAAAGGAAAGCTTTAGAGCAGGGGTTCTCAAACTTCATTGCATCACAACCCCCTTCTGACAACAAAAATTACTTCATGACCCCAGGAAGAGGGACCAAAGCCTGAGTTCTGCCACCTCCTCCCCAGAGGGAGGGGCAATAGCCAAAGCCCACGCTCCACTGCCCCAGGCGGGAGGGCCACAGTCCTCAGGCATCAGCCCCAGGCCAGGGGCCTGTAACCTAAGCCCTGCCACCCAGGGCCGGAGCCCTAAAGATTCAGCCCCAATGCTGAGGCTTGGGCTTTGGCCCTGGACCCCAGAAAGTCTAAGCCAGTCCTGGAGACCCTTGTAAAACAGGGTTGCGACCCTCAGTTTGAGAACCACTGCTTTAGAGCATGGGTGAAGTTGTAATTTGTTAAATATGTTATGTCTGTCAAGGTTATGTTACAGACTGTAACAAGACTGAGTAAAGTAACCATTTGGGGAACCTGTTTAAGTCCATTCCAAAGATAACAACTTTTTGGTTTAAGGAGTAAAGTGAGCTAATTGTCAAGTTGATGTGTTTGTGCACTTCCGATTGAGAAACTGGCTGACACTTGTTACCAGTCTTAGGTGGAGAAAAGAACAGGACAAACATTTCAGGAATATATCTATTTACCAAAACATATCCTCAGGGCTCCCATGCTTCAGATAAGGCTTCCCCTCTTCAAAAATCACATTCTAATCCAACATGCCCTATTGTAGGCTCCCTAAGTAATTTGCTCAGAGCATACTTGGCATATCACAGGCTTCGAAGCAACACACACAGGGTAATTGGGAGAGCCAGCATAACGCTTATGCTCAATTAAGCTTTCAAAAGAGGACAAGTGATTTTAACTTTAGAGTTCATAATTCTGTGTGCATGTGCTATTATTTCAAAAGGGACTTGCAGTGGGCATGAGTGTGTAGTTTTGTAACTATGCACAAAATCCATTTTTGATTGTTCTTAAATAGATGAATGGGTAATGGGTATAGATGCAGATACCAGAAAGCAGGGACCAAGGTGAATTTTGATTGTTCATAGGACTTGTTTTCTACATAATAAAAAAACAGAGCAATAAACCTTTTTTAAATGGACAATCTCCTTAAAAAGCAGGAAACCAGATCTACGAATTACTGGGAAAAAAGTTTTCAAAAGCACCCGAGTGAAATGTTATACGATATCATTTAGTATGTAGAATAAAATATTCTCAAGGAAATAACAGATAAAATGGCTCTCTGTGGTTTTTGCAGAACTTATTTTACGCTTTTAGCAGTGATCACCAGAACAGAGATACTGATCAATTTTTTTAAAATTGATTTTCATTTCTGGAGCAGTGGTTTCAAAAGAAGGCTCTCTATTGTGTATAAGTATTTGTAATATTACAAAGTTAATATCTAAATATTATAACTTAAATCTGGTAAGAGAAACAAGTAACTATCCTGCAGCCCCCTTAGCTTAAAAGTGCTATTTCTTTTCTTTTTAGTGTCTGAAGCCTGCACTGTTAAAACATCAGAGGGGTAGCTGTGTTTGTCACTTCTGCAATTCCAGACTAAGAGTCCTGTGGCACCTTAAAGACTAACTAAAGTTTTAGAGCATAAACTTTCGTGGGCTAATACCCACTTCATCGGATGCATCTAACTTTAGTTAGTCTTTAAGGTGCCACAGGACTCTTTATCACTTCTGTTAAAACACAACACTTATTGCTAACAGAATAAACTACTTTTTTTAAGTCATCAGATTATCAACATTTAAAAAATCCTGTTTGGAAATCAATGGTAGATGTATCTACATTAGTTTAAGTAGGTCAAAAGAGAGCCTGACATAAGGAAAAAGTTTCATGCCAAAAATTACTACACTCAAATATCCTGAATGCTAGGAAAGAGAAAAAATATATATAGTTAAGACTAGCAGATAGGAGAGATGAAGTCTCAAGAGTAAGAATGACTTAGTATTTAAACAAAACAGATCAAAATACTTTAAATCTGAATTTGCTTCTAGCTGTCACAAAATATAAGTTTTAAGTCAATCATGCTCCGCAGTATTTATTTTTAAATTAAACCATACTAAGTAAACAAGGTTGTTTAATGAATAATAAAAACCTTCAAGATGGACTGACTTGAATGGCTTGAAAACTCCGAAGATTCATCTTTAATATCATCTTGTCGTCTTTGGACAAGGCGGGAAGCTCGCTGTTTGTACAGCTGATGCATTGCTGACTCGAGTTCATTAATCAGGGGCACCTGTAAAAATATAACACACTACGTAATATCAAACTCTTCAGGTGCCTTATTGTCTGGGGTACCATCCTATTCCAAGATGCAAGGTAGGCTGGTGTGGTTTTTAGATATGTCAGTTGTTTTCTTTTACCAGCTGATATCTTTGGAGCCAATACATGCATTTGACAGAGTTCATAATAAGCGCCTTCAGTCAGAATACAAAAGTTGTACAAGTAGTTTTCACTGATTAAGCAGCAGTGTGAAAAGCCTGAACAATAAGTTAACGGCTGATTTAAAGAGATGCAGAACTAGAGTATAAATACCATAAACGTATTCCGTGGGATTGTTTCACTGTACGTACTCACAAGCAGTGTTTTGTGCTAATGTTTACAATTAACAGAATTCACTGTTAAAACAGCAGATACTAGATGCTGATTATTCAAAATTAATTTACTGAGAAAGTATGCTATTGACAATAAGCGGTACAGAAACAAAACATACTGAACCTACTAAATCAATGCTAACAATTGACATCAGCGCACTATTACTGAATTTTATCACTGAAATATCATACACGTGCTATTGCGTATGCCAATTGATGCTCCAAAACCTGAAAAAATTTACTCAAGAGCATAAATTTCACTTCAGTGGTACTAGTCATACGAGGAAAGCTATGCACTTGGGTAAAACTTTGCAGAACTGGATTCTAAGTCAGTGATGATCTGCTACTCACTTTTTAATACGACTAATATATTTAATGTCTTTCAGTTGTACCTTTACTTCTAAAGTAATTGCATATTACAGCAACTAGAATTTACTGTGCTGGACAGCAGCCTCACAGCTTACGTTGGGTGATCCCAGTTCCTGGCATCAACGAATTAAAACTGGCCATATTTCTATTCAAATACAATAGACAGTAATTCTGTTTATTTGGCAAAACACCTCCTGTATTTTATTCATATCTGGCATTAACACACTTATGGTATGGCCTCCTTGCCTCAGATATGTCTAGTCCAGCAGTTCTCAAACAGGAGGTTAAGAGGCAATTCCTAGGGAGTTGCAAGCTCCCTGTGCCACTGAAGTGCCGCTGAGCTGAATACTTTCGCTTTTGGCGGCATTTCAATGGACATGCCGTGCACTTCAGAGTCTCCTCCGAAAAGCCGCTGAAGTGAAAGTTTCCCGTTTTGGCATCTTTTCAGCGGACACTGTGAAGCATTTGGCATGTCCACTGAAATGGCACCAAAACCAGAAGCATTCGGCTCGGTGGCATTTTGGTGGACACACAGCGGTTGCGGCGGCCCTTGGGGACGAGAAAAAGGGCTGCCCCCCCCCCAATGAGTTTGAGAACCACCAGTCTAGTCCAAAATCTTTCAGCTCTTTAGCATTTTACTGCTACCCAAAATCCAAGGGAAAAAGTAAGTGTCAGCTCTTCACATTAGCATTCTTGGTCTGAGATCATCAGCACCAGCAAGTCAGAGCAGCTTCTTGAACTAATTGCAAATGGATACAAAAAAGTTTAAAGATTTTCTAAAATTAAATAAATTCTGAGCTCAGATTTACAAGACTTTTTCAAAAATAGATACAACCAAACAGTGATGTTAACTGAAGTGTAAAGTACATATACTAGCTTTACTGTTGTTTCTGTTCATAAAGAGAATAGCTTTTTTGTGTGAGCAGTTTATTCTACAAATTTTAACTAAGGAGTTGAAAGAATGTTTATAAATGTCCCCAGAGGTTTCCTCCAATCAGCGTCTGAACATCAAAAGAAAAGCTATACTTGTGCATGAGTATTTGAATACATTCAAAATAGATTCCTTCTGGAGATTAAGTAAATTTAGGAGTTAGTACTCTTTACATCCACAATATCGCAGCTGGTGATCAACCTTGATGGCTCACATTACTTACTACATTATTATAGTTTTAAAATTCATATGTATTTAATCCAGCAGTTCTCAAACTGGGGGTCGCAAGCCCCTCAAAGGGTTGCCAGCCACTTCCAGGGGGGTTGCAAGCTCCCGGTGCCGCTGACATTCCGCCAAACTGATTCCTTCCGCATTCAGCGCTTTTTGGCGGACATGCCAGGCGCTTCACAGTGTACGCCAAAAAGCTGCCGAAATGACTGCTTCCGGTTTCAGCGGACACCATGAAGTGCGTAGCATAACCACCAAAAAGTGCAGAATGTGAAAGGAATCAATTTGGCAGCATTTCAACGGAGATAAAAGGGTAGCGTTGCCAGGTAGGTAATGAAAAAAGCGTCATGGTTCCACAGTTTGAGAACTGATTAATCCTTTAATCCATTAACATTTGGTTAACTGTTACATTCTTTTATTAAAAAAAGGGGGAAAAAATCAATGTGCAGAGATTTGTGCACAGTGTCTCATTCCATTTGAATCAGTTTTTATCTACAATTATTTCCAGTGTGTTTTCGTGATATATCAATACTGTGATTATTAAGATCACAATACAATTTAACTATACACAGTTGGACATCCACGAATAGTCTCGCCCTCCCACATCTTTTCATATATATATATATATACATATATATATATATATATATATATATACACACACACACACACACACACACACAGATATATACACACATATACACACACACACACACACATACTAAAAGCAAGATATGACTGCCAATACTTTTACCTTCTAAGAGAGCCAAAAACAGTGTTGTGTTAATTGTGGGAGTAGGATGGCTGAAAGCCATTACTTGTTTTGTGACCTTCTAACGTCTCACAAACTAAGCAGCATGAAGGCAACAGTCTTAGAATAAAAGACCACCTAGCTCCTGCAAGAAGTGATTGCACCAAATCGGCAGGTGGCACTCTTCCACCCAACTTAGTCAGTTAAATCCCAATGACAGTATGGCGCTGTGGGGCACTCTGCTGTGGGAGTTGCCATCACTTGGATGAGATGCACAGTCAGGATTCTGATCGTCTGTGAGCTTTCCAGATCTTATAGCACTGCATGTAATGCAAGAGGTGTTAACTTGAATTGAAGTTTAGCCAGGACAAGGAATTGTTACATTCTCCCTAAAATTCTCCCTGTGCTTTAAATCAAAATAGCGTGATTCTGCAAACTTTTAGTTGTGTGAGCACTAGTCATGCAAGTAGTTTCAGCGAAATCAGTGGAATTATCTATGGAAGACAACCCAGGATTTGGCCCTTAACATTGACTTAAGCAGATCTTCAATTATCTGAAACTAAAAACTAACTAAAAACTAACTAATAAAAAAAGAGAAAAAAGGAGTTCTGCAAAAACTGGAAACTAGATCAAATTACAAAGGATTAATATAAAGAAACAACACAAGTATATAGTGATCAAATTAGAAAGGCCAACGCACAAAAATGAGATTGAAGTAGAGAGAGACATAAAAGATAACAAGGAAACAGTCTACAAATACATTAGAAGCAAGAGAATGACCAAGGACAGGGTAGCCCCATTACTCGATAGAGATGGGGGAGGGGAAGAGAATATGGAAATAGCAGCAGTGCTAAATGACTGTTGCAGTTTGCTTCAAAAAGATTAGTAGCAATTGGACATCTAACAAAGTGAATGCAAGGGAAAACAAACTAGAAGGAGAGGTTAAAATGGGGAAAGAACAAATTAAAAATTACTTAGACAAATTAGATGTCCTCAAGACAACAGGGCCTGATGAAATACATCCTAGAATGCTCAAAGGGCTGACTGAAGAGGTATCTGAACCATTAGCAATTATCTTCAAAAAGCTATGGAAGACGGGAGAGATTCCAGAGGATTGGAAAAGAGCAAATATAGAGCCAATCTATAGAAAGGAAATAAGGACAACCTGCGAATTATAGACCAGTCAGTTTAACTTCAGTACCCAGAAAGATAATGAAGCAAATAATTAAGCAATTGATTTGCAAACACCTAGAAGATAATAAGGTGATAAGTAATAGTCAGCATGGATTTGTCCAGAACGAATCACGTCAAATCAATCCAACAGCTATCTTTGACAGGGTCACAAGCCTAGTGGATAGGGAGGAAACGGTAGATGTGGTATATTGTGAATTTAGTAAGGCTTTTGATATGGTCCTGTGTGACCTTATCATAAACAAACTAGGTAACTACAACGTAAATGGAGCTACTATAAGGTGGGTGCATAACTGGTTGGAAAACTGTTCCCAGCGTGTAGTTTTCAGTGGTTCACAGTCAAACTGGAAGTGGATCCTGCAGAGATCAATTCTGGGCCTTGTTCTGTTCAATATCTTTATCAGTGATTAGGTAATGGAAGAGAGAGTATACTTATTAAGTTTGAGAAAAATACCAAGCTGGGAGGGGTTGCAAGTGCTTTGGAGGATAGAATTAAAATTCAAAAGGATCTGGACAAACTGGATGAATGGTCTGAAGTAATAACATGAAACTCAATAAGGACAAATGCAAAGTACTCCACTTAGGAAGGAACAATTAGTTGCACACATACAAAATGGAAAAGGACTGCCTAGGAAGGAGAACAGTAGAAAGGGATCACTAGGGGTCACAGTGGATCACAATACAATATGAGTCAGTGTAACACTGTTGCAAAATAAGCAGATATCATTCTGGGGTGTATCAGCAGCAGTGCAGTAAGCAAAACATGAGAAATAATTGTTCTGCTCTGTTCTGCACTGATAAGGCCTCAACTGGAGTGCTGTGTGCCACATTTCAGGAAAGGCATGGACAAACTGGAGAGAGGCCAAAGAAGAGCAAGTAAAATTATTAAAGATCTAGAAAGCATAAGTTATTAGGGAAGATTGAAAAAAAACGAGTTTAAGTCAGGTCTGTAGAAGAGAAGACAGAGGGGCCATGATAACAGCTTTCAAGAACATAAAAGGTTGTTACTAGGGGAAGCGAGAAAAATTGTTCTCCTTAACCTCCAAGGATAGGACAAGAAGCAATGGGCTTAAATTTCAGGAAGGGTAATTTAGGTTGGACATTAGGGAAAAAAAACTTCCTATCAGGGTGGTTAAGCACTAGCATAAACTGTCTAGCAGGCTGTGGAATCTCCATTATCGGAGATTTTTAAGAGCAAGTTAGATGAACACCTGTCATGGACAGTATAGGTAATACTTAGTCCTGCCATGAGTGCAGGGGACTGGACTAGATGACCTCTCAAGGTCCCTTCCATTCCTACAATTCTACCTTATCCTAAAACCTACACAACAGTTACTATAGTATAGGTTGCACCTCAGTGTTGTGTGAAATACAATTCTTTCATATCTAAAACTGTTTGATACTTAAAAATATGCTAAGTAAAAAAAAGTAAAGAATTCAGAAAGATTTCTGCCAAGGTGGGAGGGGAGAAGTACAGGGAGACTAACTCAATTTTTATAGAACCAAAATGTTCTTGTTATTCCAGGAGTAAGTCTATACACCACTAGAACTTCGACATCCCTCTGCTCAATCTCTTTCTGAAGAAAAATGTATTGTCATGAACCCATTTGTGCTCATTCCTGCAAAATTTCCCTGTAGTACCTGCATTAATATGAAAATGACTAACCACGATCATCACCAGTTTCAGTGTTATAGAACAAGATGCGTCAATAGTAAACCTACCCTACATTCTCAATTACTGAGACAATCTTCACTCTGATATATTTTGCTTTCCACAACCATCTCTCTGTACAACTTTTCATGAGTGATGTACTCGAGTATTCAGATTCTAATGTCTAAACTGTATTGTTAAATTTATTCACCCAAATTTGGGTTATTGCTGATTATGCATGATATGTATCTTCTGACTTTTAAAACAAAACTTTGTATTTGTGGATAATCTAAGCACTATACCCACATGTACAGACACTGTTTTCTTAACCTGTGCACTATATAATTTTTTTAACATTAGCTTTAATAAAAATTTTATTCTGAAGTTTTCTACAGTGGAGTGGTAAATAAACTGCATTATTATAAATTTAAAGCCAACATGACGTGCTCTGGGCCTTGGGTAACCTGAATCTAAATTCTGCATCTCTAAATTCAGACTGAAAATTCTACTGCTGCAGTTTCATTTAAATAAAAGCAAAGAGGTATTAATGACCTAATATGAAAATTCTGCAGTGCGACTGCCTCTATGCTATTTTATGCTGCCCCACAGTTTTGCCTTTTGATGGGTTACAAATCTTTGTAGTAACACATTACAGATTTTTTAAAAACAGGCAGTGGATTCCCATGCAAATTCTGTGGCCAGAGAATTAGGGAATACATAGAACCTTGAGAATATTTAAGATTTCATGCTGTATTTAAATATTATAGTCATTGTTTATTAAGCCCCAATTTTACAGTTCACTTTGTATATGTATCTCTCTGTGGACTTCAACTAAAGCCCAAGTCACTCTGTATGAATGCAGGAGTATGCTTGGGTGCAGTCAATTGTAGAATCAAGGGCTTAGTTTACAAGTAATTTTTTGGCAACTTATTAAAAGTCTCTCTTTATATACGCACAAGGTTTAGCCAATTTTCAACTGAAGGCCATTTTTTCCCCCTCTAACAAGCTATCTATAGAACATCCAGAGATAGATGAGAGCAGACATACTAAAGGAAGGCAGATTTATGTCTCAAGTACCTCTACCTATAGTGGAAATGCATGTCTCAAGTACCTCCATCTTTAGCAGGAAACTGACCAGTTTTTGCCAACTGAAAATCTGTCAGCAACAGATCCCCTTAATCAATGTTGAAAATAACTAAACTGTTAGTATCAGAACTGGTTTTGGTCCACTACTGGTCAGTTTTTTAGTGTAGACCAGTGTCTTGTACACATTCAGAACTGCACCAATGTAAAAATGTGATTTTTTTTTTAAAGACTGATTTAAACTGCAAACAAGTGCAGACACTTTTTTTAAAAAAAATAAACCTGGTTTAAAACAAATTAAATGTTCACAGTGTTTTGCAGTTGTTTAAAATCAGACTTTAAAAAAGTCACACCTTTAAACTGATGCAATTTTGAACACAGACAGTATGAGAAGAGAAGCCAAGTCCATAATTTATCTGGATTGTACTTCAGACACACAACAAAATGAGGCAGTAATAAGTTGTCAACTTAATTACCCATAGTCAGCTAAAAATGCTATAGGTGCAAAAAAACTGCTTCTTCAGTTAAGCAGCATTTAGTATGGCTAGTGGATCAAATGAAAAAAACAGTCCACCTTCCACACAGCTCAGTTGAGAACCAAGATAGTTACTTATTCCCAATTTTTTCCCCCTAAATGACCGATCACTGGTTTAACTGTTAACATTAAAAAGGTCATATAAAGTTTCAACTGGCATTGTTCTGTTCAGAGAAAAAGAGTAATGTGTTTCAAGTGCTTACACAGAGGTTGTTCAGAAGCATTCTGCTTGATACGTAGTGGTGAAGATTCAGAGTACAGATGGGGGGAGCTCCACCAGCAGACAGCAGCTAATCTCACTATAGTAAGAATCAACTGCTTTATCAACCTAAATGTTTGAGAGGTGTGAAGGGAAGCCTACAGATGGAAAAGTAAAAGCTGCCACTTTCCCAATCCTCGATATTCGAAGTTCTGTTGGCTTGTGTAACATATGTAATAAAAGGCTTCCTATTGCATATAAAATAGAAACCACATCCAGAGAGGGTGATAAAGCCTACATCTATGCTCTCTCCTCTGTACTGCAATTCACTTGTGTAATGTACACATTACCCATAAGATTGTTTGCATCTTATCCTTTTACCAAATTTAACTACAGTAAATTAGATTAGTATTAATAGTTAATTTGTATGGAAATCTAATCTTTACAGAATTGAAGTATAAAGGATATTTCTATTATCTTAAATGGGAGATAAAATTAATTCTTCCAAGTTAAATATATAGAGTAGCCTAAAAAAAGCTAAAAAATTCGAAAAATGTTTGAGTAAACAAAAAAAATCAATTTCTTAAACATTCTAAAAAACATTTCAGTCAAGTCAGCACTTACATTCATTGGAAGTGTACGAGAGATCTGCTATACTGTAAAAGTGAGACTTCTCTTTACAAGCTTAGTATGATGAAAAAGTGACTTTCCATCACTTCTAAAACCAAACCTTCTGTTGAGAATGCTCAGATTTATTTTATTTTTTTAGGGTTGGGGTGAGGTGGGGGAGGAGTACAAGGAGGCATGTGTTTGGCCTGTACTAAGCTTCCCTACTTCTGTTTTATTGAAAAGAGATTAATGTTTTTGCATCCTTACCTTTTCACTGAAACACTCAAGCAAGTCTTGGACATACCCTCGCATTTCTTGCAAAAATTTATACCGTTCACCAGTACCCCCAGAAGACCCTTCTAATCGTTCAATTGCCTTGGTAGAATCCTCTCGGCTTTGTTGATGTTTCTCATGTTGCTGCTGATTGGCTTTGTTCAGTTCTTTCATTGAGTCCAACCTGAGGGACAATGGATAG
The DNA here is from genome assembly GCA_007922305.1 of Dermatemys mawii. Lineage (NCBI taxonomy): Eukaryota > Metazoa > Chordata > Testudines > Dermatemydidae > Dermatemys > Dermatemys mawii. The sequence goes on along the minus strand of ML677384.1, from coordinate 4,565,682 downwards.
ACAACAAATTTACATCAAAAAGTCTATATAATGCAAACTGCTGAAATATTAATCTGTTTCAGAGTGAGAGAGCACAAGTACCAAATCTCTATAAGGAAATTTTTTCAAGATACATTCACTATCTGTGTTTTGGCAATGCTTCCTCCTGTTTCCAGTTCTTATCAGCAAGGCGAGTAGTTTAATTTATGATGGGCTAGACTATGAGGTACTGAGTACAGTCAACTCTCATTAATCCCAACAGGGGTCAAAGGCGCTTAGAACCTTGCAAGACTGAGCCTTAAGAAATTAAATTAAAACAAAGGTATTATGCTGTATCTAGCAAGAAATATAAACTATAACAGCCTTTATTATACTGCACTAACTAGATTCACTTCAGCTAATGGAAAAGTTTTTAAGGGGCATACAAACCAGTTTTGAAGACATTACAAAAAGTGGGGGCTGTTCATTCTAAAATATTTCTCATTGCAATTAGATTGTTCATACAGTAGGATCTTTTAGATAGCAAACAAGGAGATTACAATGTTTAAGTCCTAAAAAGCCCTCAGATTTTAGCCTCAAATGCAAGATTGTTACGTATTGGGGGAGGGGTGAGGGAGGAATCTGATTTACACACTTCATAAAAATGTTACTTTGTAAGCTAAACATCTCACTGTCCTTTCAATTCTTCACTACAAGATTGTTTTCAGTGTCCAGAAGATGCAACTCAGATCTGTCTTCAACAAGATCAAATTGCCACATTTTAAAAGTTTCACTTCCACAGAAGAAATCCAAGCAGACTTTTGAACAAAGTTTCAATGTCATCTTCATTTTGTTTTGTTTTTTAAATGATGTGCCAAGTCAGTGGTTTTCCAGCGATGAAATGCTGCATTTGCTTGAGATTAAAGGGTGCCTGATGGAACAGAAAGCTAGAGGACAAGTCTTTTAAGTCTAAAAAAGATGGTCTGCCCTACCTGTCTTTAAGCTGTTTCTTTACCAAATCAATAGTAACAGGAGTCATCTCATTACTGGGAGTTTTGAAAGGAAGTGTATTATCTGTTTTTTGAGACTTGGTCTCTGATGATCCATAAGCAGCATAAGTGTAAGGAATGCCATACGATGAACCATAAGACATTGTCTGGTAAGAGTTGTGGTAATACAGATTATTCACTTCAGTAGGCTGACTTGCTTGAACCTATAGAAACAAGACATGTAATACTCAAAATGCTAATGTCACTCTTAAAAAACATTACTCTGTAATTTAGTTTTGACATTTTATATGCAGAGGTAGAAGTTATTCAAAGCACAATGGTTATTAAAATGAATCACTTTTCATAACCTCCTAATAAAAGACAGATGAGAACAGACAGAGTCATGATGTGTCCACAGAATTATGGTGTAATAGCAGCAATCTCTTCCTTGGAGAATTTCTTAGCATGGTTATTATTCGTAGTAATAGCTCATGGCATACTACTGAATGAGTTCTACTTTCAGCAAGCCTGCAACACCCAATTCTAAATATCCTAAGATGTACTAATCTCTGCTGTTAATACAGATTAACAACATGCCATAAAATCCCTTACGAACATTTTTTAATTTTAGAACAGCTTTCAACGCCAACTAGTGTCCCCCATTCCAACTCTGGGCCAGCTACTTCACCATTGCTGCAAAGCCACAAATCGCAGCTACCACAAGGTATAATTCTCCACAAGTATTAAATCTTCCCAAGATAGAGCTGTACAAATGAGTTTTCAGTTTGCTGACTGTACTAATAAAAAAAATATTAATTCTGAGTCAGAGGAAGTTTTCGTTGAATCTAAAATGAAATATTTAAAAAAATAGTAAATTTTGAAATGAAAAGTTGATTTGAATATAAAAAAGTCACAATGTTTTTTTTTTTTTAAAAAAGTCAAAATTAAAAGTTTTGGGTTTTGGTTTTTTTAAAATATGTATTTTCACACTCCCCGACCCCCCAAAATAGTTTGGTAAATCCAACATGAATTCACAAATTTTTTCATTCAACCCAAATCTGCATTTTTTGGCCAAAACACTTTCCCTAGCTCTAGTTAAAACTAGGCTCAGGCATTGGTGCATCTGGGATGAACATGTATGTTCATTAAGGCTTTAGATTTTATTTTAATGTGGACTTGATATCACTCCCACTAAAATCAGTGGCAAAACTCCCATTGACTTTAGTCGCAGTAGTATTGGACAATACATGCCTGACAACTTCTGGACAGGAAGAACAGAAACAAAGCTCACTTCAAAGCTTCATTACTTACTGGCCTCAGTTAGCTAGTAAGTGCTGGTCAATGCTATCACAATGTTCACCACTCTTCCATAACTGATGGAAAGCAGGAGCAAGGCATTTCCTACTTCCATACCAGAGGACTTTATAAATTAAAGTTACCCCACTAATTTCATCAGCTCAAATTACACCAACCAGCATAATACTGGTTTGAGTTGGGGGAAAATTTTAGTCAATACATGCACTGAAAGGTTAAAACTCCTGTGCCTTTTCCAAAAAATATACCATCTTTTTTGAACTATTTGAATACATGCCTGTGGTATGTTGATTCCTTTTCGTATCTGTTCCTGCTCCCATCGACTGAGTTCTTCATCCTGTTCCCCAGTTATGAGAGCTTCATCATCACTTCCCTCAATACCTGAGCACCCAGAGGAAACGAACAGACAAGATAAAAATGGAGATAATGGATTTATACCAAGGATATTTCATTCCAAATTCCAATAGTTAATGTAATCATTAAAGAAAAAAACATCTAATGCTCATTACAAGCCTATGCAGTAGAACCTTGCTAATTTTCCATGACTAGATCTGCTTTTCCATAACTAGATCTCATTTTACACATTTTTTTTATTTTCTAGCTAATGTGACATGATACATTTTGTTCATTTGACAAGCATAGCTTAGTTTATACTTAAGAGTTCACCACAATTTTTTTTTTAAAATGAAGTTTTCAAGGAACTTCACAAAAGCACTGTGCTATTAAAGGTTTGCTCAAAAGCAGAAAGGGGCCATTTTTGTGTGTAAATTGAGTGTTTTTATTAGCTAGATTCTACTTTACCATAATTCCTTAAAAATGGATCATTAGTTTTATAACAGAGTTAAAATAAAATATTGTATGCCGAAGCACAAACTTATGATAAACCAGAACTGCTATTAGTTATGCAGAACTTTTTGTTTAAGGGCTTGTAAAGGTCAGAGTGAATAACCTACAATGAAAATAGTTTCTATATTTATTAGATATGCTATCATCCTTCCAAAAACATTTTACCTATTTCCTCTGCAATCTTTTGCCTCTGGGATTTTTCCTTCACTGAGAATACTATTCTTCTCTTCTCATCATCATCTTCATCATCACTGGCATCATTTTCATCTTCTCGAACAAGGCGGCCTTTGCCTGGCTCACTGTCAACAGGCGTAAAGTCCCCAAGTTCCCGAGCCATTTGACGCTTTTTTCTAGCGGCATGAATAAAAGCAGCATCTGGGATTTCTCCTGGAAACATATGTTTACAAGGTTAAACAGCCAATCAGTGCATCCAAACTCACAGTGACTCTTTGCTACTTGTCTACTGCCACACCAGCTGAGAAAAATGGTACTGCAAACACATCAACTCATCAGTATTTGTTATCAGTAAAGAAAACAGATGAATCCAAGCAGAAAAGATTTTTAACGATTAAAGCGCTTTCATTCCTTTCCACTGAGGCCTAAGATAGCTCCCTCTTCCACTTGTAAGAACTTAAGAGTCCTCCAGCAAAGATAGGGGAGACAAGATATTCCACACAAAAACAGAAGGAAGTTTAAAAATATATACGTTTAAGGCCTTCCAGGGGCAAGAACGGCAAACATTTTTTCCTCCCTGTTCAGAAAACCAGAGAAAAAATCCAAAAGAAACTCTTCTGATAGGCGAACAAGATATTTCACAGGCTCTCAGAAAATGCAGCAGTATATATAAGCTGCATATATTCTGCATAATGTCACCTGTTGCATACAACTGATATAGCCAAGTGGATAGTTTTCTAGATTCAATTCTTTCTTGAAATTTTTTAAGTTTAGACACAAACTATTGTGAGTGGCAGCTCTCTTCCCTTGCTCATTTGTTCCTGATGACTCGGGAGCCAAAATGGTACTAACCTTCCAATGAAACAGCAATCAAAGGTTCCTCAGGGCTGGTCTACGGTATGGGGAGGGATCAACCTAAGATACGCAACTTCAGCTACATGAATAACGTAGCTGAAGTCAGCGCATCTTCGGCTGACTTACCTGCCATCCTCATGGCAGCAGCGGGCTTCCCCGTCAACTCCAGCTTACATCTCTCGGTGAGCTGGAGTTCTGGAGTCAACGGGAGCGCCTTTGGCGGTTGATTTATCAAGTCTTGATGAGACGCGATAAATCGATCACCAATAGATCGATCGCTACCAGCCGGATCAGCGGGTAGTGAACACATACAAACAATAGGAATTGTAGACTGAGGGTATTACAGTAGTGCTAAACAAGATTGGGACTCTGGAGGCTGGATCCACTCCAACAGGAGGTTCTGTTCTGCTTCCCTCAGCCTCTGTGTTAAGCACTCCGGGGCTTCCTCCTGGAGTCACTGATATGGAGCAGGAAGTCCTGGTTGGGCATCTCTCTGCCAGTACAGCCAGCAGCAGCAGAACAAAGTCCCTGCTCTGCTTCCCTTGGCCCATTTAACTGGGGGAGAGGGAGAGGGGAAGGTAGAGGGTGATTCCCCTAGGGAGGCACTCCCAGAGAAAGGGTAGCTTCTTAATAGAGTCTGGAGCTGTGTGATGAGGTAAAAACAGAGAGCAGCTCTTCTCTCATTTTGCTCAAGGTTTAGTTCCTTCAGAAAGATTACCATAGAACTTGACAGGTAGGATGAAGATAGTAAGGAAAGTTGGGTGAATATGGGAAACAAGAGGGCAGACATGTCTGAAAACTCTGCACAAGCAGCCTTAGTTTGCTGTGTGTATATCCAAGTTAGAAATTCCTTCTCAATATGATGTTTGGAAAGTTAGCCAGCTATTTTCAGTAAACACACTTAAAACATTAATTCCAGATCTCGAGATTACAGATTAAGATATTCCCTTCACTTGAAAGGAAGGATATACTAGAACCAGTAATATATATTTAGATGTGACATTATCTGAAGTGTACCCATTTTATCAGTTTGCTATTTCTTCTAAAAGCAAAGGAGATTTGTCTGGTGGGTTGATCAGAGAAATCTTTTTTCCACTAGGCACAAATATAAAAGATCTTTTCTCTCTAAATCATGTTTATGGCTGATGGATCCACGGTAGTCTGTGGACTATAAGCATGCAGCCAACAACCTTATACCCTAGACAAAAAGTTTCCTTATGTGCAAATTTGCTAGTTATTAAATCCATGAATAGTAATATTTCAAACTGATTTCTCTGGCCTTTAGGTTCTCAAGAAAATGTTTCTTATTCTATTTAGTCAAGTTAACAGCACTCAAGACACGCAATAGGGGTCAATAGTGTAAGAACATTCTCTGGTGCCTAAATTAAGGATAATGCCAACCTGCACCACAAGATAGGCTACTTGGAGAATTACCAGAATATCAAAAATAGAGGTGGGTTTTGAGGACATTCAAAGTTTTAGAAAAACCAAATGCCGTAACTAGAAGGGGTGTCTAATTTTTTTTTTTTAAAGACAAGAGACTCCAGTTTGAACAATGCTTCATTTTTAATATTACCCCACAAACTTGGCGCCTGGAGGAATTCATATAAAGACCTAACTTAAAAAAACAAAACGTTTTGTTACAGACTTTGTTTTCAGCATATTAAACTTTTTGATACAGAGGTAATCAAACGGTCTTATTTTAGTTCTTAAATGAATCAGTTCAGTTCTCATAGTTCTTCAAAAACAGCATGCAATTATATTCTTCCACAGGACCAGCAGAATATGGATGAACTTTGGAAAGTTGACACTTCCATTTACTTTTAAATTTTCATTTCTAGTCTCTGTTCAAGTGTGCGTAGATGTTGAGCTCGGGAAGAGTACATGCAGCTGATGAGTTACTAGTACTTACATTCCAAGTGTTAGAGACAGCATTTCCAAACCCCTTAAACTAGATTTACTATAAAAGTACAAACCTGGACGGAGAACATTCAGAGATGATAAAGCACTTGAAAAAGCTCCCCCAGTTTTAGGCTTTTCTTCTTCCTTCTCACTTTCGACTTCCATCTCTTCTTCACCTTGTTCACTGTTTGCAGTCCCATCTTCTTGGTTTGCATCCTTTACCTCTCCTGTTTTCTCTATGGCCTGTTCAGCTGTAAGAGGAAAGCCTATACTTCAGTTCTCTTCTGTGAAGATTTTTTAAAAGCACCATATATGCTTATGTTTAAGCCAGCAATCTAAAGCAAGATACATTAATTTCTAACTACTGAACTAACAAGGGAAAGAATACATTGTATGTTGTGGCTTCAATAAAACACATCGAAATCTTCTCAAGTTCACACTGTACAGTCTGACCAGTCTCATATAGGAAGACTAATGCACCCAAGAAAACATTAAATATTAAGTTCACATAGTCAATCATTTGAGAGTCAGGAAATGCCAGAATTAAGGCTGCCTGTGTAATCTTATTGTAGCCCTGCATACGTATGCATTATGACAGTTTTCAGTGACTGAACACTTTGTTTTTTTGCACAGAAACCCTGCCTCACTCACTGCACAAGATGAACAGTGCCCACTGAATGAGCAGCTATCCAATATTTTATTTTATTCTCATTAATCAGTGTGTGGCCCCAGATCTGATTTGCTGCATACCAAATACTGCTTTGAAGACATATTTATTAATTTCAATAGAGGCTTTTCTATAACACTCATCATTGTAACATTTGAGTGCTTCACAAACACACATTCATTTTCACAAACCTCCTGTGAGGTAATGCAACATTTCCATTCTACAAAAGGGGAACAGACACAGAGGCACTGTCAGAAATGCACACTAATTTTGGGTGCCCAATACGAGATGCTTATAGCTTGAATTTTCAGAGAACCTAATGCTTCAGTTTTTTTTTATTTGTTCAGCACACAGATCTCACTGACTTTAGCTGCAGCTGAGCACACTCAGTATTTCTGCAAATCCAACCACAAATGCCACAAGAGGGGCACCAAAAAAAAAAGTGAGGAACACACGGTAGCCATCTGTGAAAAGTTTAGTTTAGATGACTTGTCCAGCATCACACAGGTACTCTATGGCAGAGGCAGGGATACAATCCAGTTCTTCACAGTTCCAGTCAACTGAGTAAACTACAGAACTACCCTTTTACTTCCTGCAGTCCTCTGCCTCATTCTCTACATCCCATCCCTGAGCAGGCCTAGATTTTCTGCCACAAGTTCTGCAGGGGTCCTAAACACAAAAGGCTTCTTAACTACACAACCATGATTGACTCCATGAGCAACATACATTTTGTGCACTGAGTGAGCCAGAGATCCTGGGGGACAAAGTTAGTCTTTAATTACATGATCATAAACCATCATAACAACACACACAGAGTGGCCAAATGAAGATTAAAAATGCAGCCTTCATTCTGGCATTTTCTCACTTTTGAGTGCTTGACTTTAACACTAACATTCCTTTAATGCAATGTTTTATATAATTTCATAATTTTTTTAAAAAATAGCAAACTGAAAAAGTAGAAATTCCATCATTTGAAACCATGCTGAGTCTCACATGATTCATCAGCAGGCCATGAACCTTCACAGCACAGACTCTCCACCTAAGCTAACAGTGACTGATAGCAATAGTAGGTTGCCATCCTCCATGTGGGCCAGCTATTAGATGGAGATGAAGCACACACTTTGCCAGTAGGCTTCAGTTATTAGCTGACAGCAGGAATGGTGAAACTCAGGAACCTTAGGTTCTATTCCAGGTTCTAAGGGTGTATACTCTCATGGTTACAGAGATTTTTGCCCAGCCACTCCTCCAGCCTATTCTCATCTCAGTCTCTGCCTCACCTCCCCATGTTCCAGTCATTAGCTTGGAACACACAGATGTAGGTCACTTCTTCTAACATAGAATCTCAGCATAAGGAATTCCACCCTGCCAACCCCCCAGTAATTTTCTCCCTCACTTCAATGCTCCCCTTTTAGCATCTGCGTTGAGAGGACACAGTCTGGCAGATGAGTGTGCTAGATGCAACTCCAAACTCTAGCTGTTGAGCACAGGCTTGAGAGTCAAAAACTACTCAGTTTTAATCCCAGCTCTAACGAGGATTCACTATGTAGCTTACTAGGAAGTGTCCTTACCTTTCCACATCTATTTCCACATCCATAAAATAGGGATAAATTCCATCTACGCCAGTGGTTCCCAAACTGGGGTTCATAAACCCCTGGGGGTTCAAGAAATGTTACAGTGGGTTATCGGGGGAAAATTCCCTGATGGCAGACAAAGCCATCCCTAGGAATCTTAAGCAGTGTGGGGCTGGCAGCCTGGAGCCCTGGAGACTTCCAAGAGCTAAGCAGATCTAAGCAAGCATATCTATCACACTGAGGAGATTTAAACTTCAAAACTCTTTTTAAGAAATGGAACGGGAGACGGGTATTTTTTGCTGATTTTAAAATTAAATAGGCAGCTAGTATTGTTTTTAAATTATTATAAAGAACAAGTTTAAGCTTTGTTGTAACATGTGTTGTTTGCCTGGACTGCTCAAGACCTGAACGCTTGTGTAGTAGGAACTCTGAGTTGGCTTCTTAAATACCTTCATGCTGTTTCACATCTGATACTCCTTGATGAAACACAGGAGCCTTGTCTTATAACGGGCTTAATCAAAGTGATACAAGCTACGAAAGTGAGATCTTGGAAGAGTGTTGCCATTTTCCAAATGTAATAAAAACACTGTAATGATCAATAATAAATAATAATAGTGTGCAATAAGCATGTCATAAAACCAAATTTTAGATTTCCAAGACCACTGCTTTTATAATTTATGCTCAGGTAAGGGAGAAAAATCTCTGGAAATATTCATTTTTAGGAAAGGGTTCACGAGATGACATTTTAGTGAAAGGGATTTGCGGGTTGTTAATGTTTGGGGACCACTGGTCTTTGCCAAAAGAGTGCTTATGAGAATTAAATAAATGTTTATACAGACTGCTCTGAATATGTAGAGCACTTAAGTATTAAAATACTCAGTCTCTCTACAGAATTGACACGGCATCTTTAACACAACTCATTTTTATGAAGACTATTTACTCTTTCAGCTAATACAAGTTACTACTAATAGTTTTGCAATTACCATCTGCTGGAAAATTGACTTCCGGTTTAACCTTTGATTTTTCGAGATCTTCTTTGTATTCTTTCTTCAGTAGTTTTACTATCTTTTTGCTGTAACTTGATTTTTTCACTTTAAAAACTTCTTCAGCTTCTTTAACAAAGAAAATTGGAAAACTTTAAGCGACCTGGGAACAGATTGGTCAGCTACAACTCAAAAATATTTACCATCTGTCAAGTCTTTTCACATGGTGCAGAGCACTTCATAACAGAGTTACTAACAAAAGTATCCCACAAATCTAAATTCAAATTTTAACATACAAGAACTATACAAGTTTTGACAAGTAGGCACTACAATTCCATATGTTTTCAGTGCTATACCCTCATGATTTTATCATAAGCCTTTTGATGGCAGATGTTCTTCTTGAAGTCCAAACTCCTGGAATCACATCAATGAAGGAGAATCTCATCTTTCATTTTTAAAAACATCCCTAAACTATCCCAGGTGCAGATTAAAACATAAAAATAAGCCACCCCATTGCATCTTAAAGACTGAAAAACAGACGGCAAACGAAAATAATTGGGTGCGCACTTTCTACATAATGTATTTTTTAAATAAAGCATTGAAGACATCTTATCACTCGTTTCATTACTCAAAGAATATACTGTGAATCACTACGATTCCCCATCCCCTTAAGTGCTAGTTCAACATCTTGCCTTAATATAAGCCACACAAGGGAAGTTCAGAGTCACACGTGGCCCATGAAAGGAAGAACCAGGGGCTATCTCGGTAAAGGGGGGGGTTTGACCAGATGGCCCAATAGGCCTCTTCCCCTCCCCCCCAAACCCGAGTCTCCTGACTCGTAGCGGGGCTGGGGGCGGACTAGGCCGCGGTCCCGCGGGATCAGGAGCCGTCACGCAGCTGCGAGCTCCCGCCGGGGAGGCGGCCCCCCAGGGGCTGAACTACGTGCGGGGGCTGAGGGCGACCCGCCTCCCACGACCCGGCCCCACTCACCCTCCTCCTCGTCCTGGAAGCTGAGCAGACTGGCCCGCGGCGCCGGCGCCTCTTTGTTCTCCCGCAGCCGCTTCCGCTCCTTGGCCCGCCCGGCCCCCGGCAGCCCGTTCCCCTGCTGGGGGGGCGGCAGCAGCGGCGGCGGCGGCAGCAGCGCGGCCAGGCCGGGCCCGAAGCCCGGGCCTAGGCCGCTCCCCGCCCCGTAGCCCGTCAGGGCGGGGACGGCGAGGGGGACGCAGCCGGTGGGGAGCGGCAGGAGCGGGGCTGCCTGGGCCATGGCGGCCTCGCCGGGCCCGTCCACCCCCAGCGGCTCCTGCGGCTCCTCGTCCCGCTCCTCGTCCTCCTCCTCCGAGTCGTTCCGCTTCCGCACGTTCACCCGCCGCGCCTTGCGGAACATCCCGCCGGGCCCGGCACCGCGCAGCCCAGACACTCGCCCCGCAGCAGCGCGCCGCGGCCCAGCCCCGGCTCCCTCTCCCCGGAGCATGGATAACCCGGGCAGTCACAGCACCACCTGCCGGTCCGCCCAGCCCTCTCCAGCGGCGGCTAGGGGAAGCGGCGACGCACGGCACCATAGAGAGCCGCGCCGGGCTAGCGTGCCTCCCGCAACCATAGAGGGCGGGAGACTAGAGCGCCCACCCGCGACTGCACGGCCGCCGCCATCTTGTGTGAGCGGGGAAACAAGGGAGGGGGAAGCGATCACGTGACTGCAATGGCGGCCCAGGGAGTCCCGGAGGGCGGGCGGCGCTGCGGAGGACGGTGGAAACTTGGCTCCCATTGGCTGCCGCGACGTTCGGCGCTGCCCATGATTTACCCAGGACGTTAGGGTGGGGGAGGGGATTTACCCCTGCGGGTTTGTTTGTGTCACTGGGGGTGGGTCTCGCCCCAGGGCTGGTTGCCGGGGAGGGGCGTGTAGGGAACCAATGTGCGGGGCCGCTGCCAGCGCCCACCCCTGTAGCCAGGCGTGAGTTCGGGACTGTGATCCGCAGAGGTGTTTGCACCGCTGAGGGCACTTTGCACCCCGAAATACACATTCCGCACGTTGTATTTGTCAGAGACATGTGGAGGCTTCAGCCTGGCATTGGGGAGCACAGGACACTGGCTGCATGGGGGCAGGATCACAGTGCTGCCCCCGCTCCCCTCTCCCCCCCCCAACTCAGCGGAGAGGCTGTACCTGAACCTAACTAGAGTGACCAGAAGTCCCAATTTTATAGGGGCAGTCCTGATTTTTGGGCCTTTTTCTTATATAGGCTCCTATTATCCCCCCCCCCACACACACACACGTCCCATTTTTCACACGTCTGTCTGGTCACCCTCACACAGCACAAGGACGATGCCCACCCCAGAAACATTGCAGTGCCCTGCCCTTCTGTGCCAGGTGCACCAAGTGTAGGAAGGCAGGATCCAAGTGTGTGGGGATCTGTGTGGGGGTTGAGAGGTTTCTGTGTGAGACAGTCTAGGTGTGGGTGACTCAGAATTTCCCCTGGAGTATGTTTTGTTTCCACTTTCTGGGTTTCAGCCTCTCCTGCCAGAGAGGAGGGTTAATCTCCTGTTATAGTTTAAATTTCAAAATAAAAGACTCCCACTAATAAAGTTATTAGGACAAGATCATATATTTAGGTGATACACTGGTCCTACTAGAGTTCAAATTCAGTAGACCTTAAAACATCCCAGGGGGCAACTTCAGCTATGAATACACAAGATTTATCCCTACTGTATCCCTTCTTGTGCTTGTTTCCCTCAATTACCTTTCCTGCCTCAACCCTGTAATCCTCCCAGTCTCCTTTCTTCTACTCTCTAGTGCTCCCTCCTCAATCTTGCAGCAGCCTCCCTTCCCATGTTTACTCACAGTTCATCAGCTATAAGCAGTAAGAGTAGCCATCCTCCCTGAGGACAACCTGGCTTCTGTCTTTTTAGAAAAAATGGAAATTTGGGGCCATCTTTATTAGGGATAGTAGTCAGAAAATGGTTTAATCAGAACTGAGGTCAACCTGGTCAGTCCCTCCCACTGGAAATAATAAGAGATGTCTGCCATTTTAACTAAGCAAAATTCATGAGTTTGCTGGTAGAAATCAGCAAATAATACAATTTGAAACAAAGCATCTAAAATCAGAAGAGTTAGCAACTCACATGTCACTGTTTAGCAGCTCCCAAGGCATCCCTGCAACCCTCCTAGGATTTCAGGCATCTAGCAAGATTGCAGGAACTTCCAAGCAGATCTTCTTTCCAACCACAGTTGGCTTCTATAGTAGAGAAATTGCAGGCAGCCTACCTCCACCTCCCTTAGCTTACCTCCATCTCCCTTTGCTCTCATAACTCCTTCTTGGATCGAAGTAAGCCTAGGATAGCTGGGAGGAGCAGGCAGAGGCACCTCTGGCTGGCTGCCCTGGAATGTTCTGCTGGCAAGGGAGGTGAGAATACTAGAAAAAGGGGGCAGAGACTTCGGGAAATTGAGGTGGTGGGGAGAGAATGGGCACAGGGAGTGGCAGAAGTAGGGGACAGAATCAGTGGGAGAGACTGAAATGACGGAGAGCATGGAAAGCTAAGGGGGGTAAAATGGAAAGCAGGGGCAGACGAGGTCACTCAGAAGATCAGGTTCCCCCAGAATCCCCTTGCTTACACAGTCACTGTATTGCAAGCATCTAATTCATCACTTTGTAAACCCCGTTGAATAGGAAAGGTACTATATAACTAATTTCTGTGCTGTTCTAAATGTATAGTGTTGTGCACAGGTTGTTTGAATTGTGAGTGACAGAAAAAACATATCATAGCCCTTGCACTAATGTCCATTTTTTGATATATTTAATTCTCTGATGTTCCCACTAACGAGAAGCACACATTAATTTGAAAGACTTTATGGCAGTCACTTTCCTTACATGCTGCAAACTGAGCCAGATAGAGAATCATATGTAAACATTAATTTTTTCATGAAAATACACTGTTAAACACTACAGGTCTTCATCAAATTGTTCAACCAGTATTAAAGCATGGCAAGTGGTTGACAATTTCTTAGGCATCTTACCTGGACCCTGATACTTATTTCACAAAGATATAATATTTGCTTCAAGACAGAGCCAGAAATAGTGGTGCTTGTGTATGATCCAAATCCTCCCTTTCACCTGCAGATGAAAAGGATCCTGAACAGTGGTATTAGTAGAGTTTGCAGCTCACATGGTGTCTACATGTGCTACATGGAAGGCCAACTATGTGGTACTTCCTAAGGTAGCAGCCTTTTTATAGCACAGCAGAAACAGGGTAGGGTAAGAAGCAGGTAGATTGACCACTACACAGACTTTCAAGTCTTTGGTGTCCCCAGAAAAGGAGCATGAGGACTGCAGAGGTGATTAAGCTAGAGTAGTGGCCACTTTGCAGCTCCTTTCCCTCTCATGGGCTGGAGGAAGGATTCCTCCCTACTTCCTAATCAGAGTTCTCTTGTGCTCAACTGGGCATAGGGTTGAGGATTATATTATGTGACCTTTATTCAGAACATTACTCTGAGCAAAACTAAGTGCAGTTTTCTTTTAAGTCACAGTATCTGGAATACTTAAGTGCTTTCCTATTTCCATACTAGCCTTCCCATCAAAGCCAGAGCTCATATTTATTAGTGTAAGCAGTGTCAGGAATGAGATATATTCTGACATCTGGTGGCGAACTATGGGAATTGGAAGTGAGTTTTGGAAAATAACTTTGGGGCTGATCAATTTGCATAGACACACCCACTGCGCCTAGCCTGAGCCCACAGCAGCCCACATGGCCACTTCGGCTGATGTGGGAGCCCCAGTTTCTATGTTATTGGGGAAGGAATGATAAAGTGATGTTACCCTGATTTTGTGAATGAAGGACTATGGACATGTACTTGGCCCTTGTTATGATGGAGGGACTCGCCATCATCTAGGGAGCACTCACTGGGCAAGGGCCATGCGTTTTAGAACACTCTGAGATTAGAAGAGGCTATAGGCAAGTCTTTATGTCTTTTGGGGAGGGATTTGTCTAAGAGTCTCCCTGGGCTTATTGTATCTTGTCTGTGTTCACTGTGGAATGTTAGAGCTAATTTTGGTTCTCTTAGAAGGCTTGGTTCAGCCTGCTAAGCTGAATTTACTTTGAATCTGCTGGTGTACCTGTGCTAAGGTGCTGACCCCCCCGCAAGAGCTGAAACCACTGAGCACTGTGTTAAGTGGGGGTGGGCCTAGAGGCATGTTGCTGGCAGAGCAAAGCAGTGGACTCAGCTAAGTGGTTCCTGGGTGCAGTTCATGTGGCTGGCACAGCAGAGCAGTCCGTGTGTCGACTAGCGGAGCTGTTTGTGCTGCTGATGGAGTGACTGGCACCACAGAGCTGTCCGTGTGTCGGCTAGCAGGATGGCTGGTGGAGTGACTGGCGCTGCAGAGCAGTTCGAGTATTGGCGAGCAGAGCGGATTGCGGTGAGGGCTGCAGCGGAACCCCACAGAGAGGCGGCGCAGTCAGCCTCGGACCATGTAAGGTGCCCTGTGCCCTACCCTCCATTTCCACCCAGGCTGGGAGGTAAGACTCTGCCAATTGACTTTTGAACTCTGCACTGACCAAGAACAGAGACTCTTGGGCTGTTGGACTTTTGGGACTATTGAGTGACTTTTTGGGGTTGTGGGACTCAAGAGCCAAAGGGAAGGCCACGGCCTATTTGCTGGGAGGGGGGCTTCTGGCTCATGGTTTGTTTTATTAATCCTGTTTGTGGTGTTTCCCCAATATAATGCCACATTGTTTCTCCCTGTTATTAAAAGGCTTTGGTACACTCAGACTCTGTGCTTGCGAGAGGGGAAGTATTGTCTCTTACAGACGCCCAGAGGGGTGGTATATGGTTGTCCCAGGTCACTGGGTGGGGGCTTGAGCCAGTTTTGTATTGTGCTATTGGAATGGAACCCCTGGATACTGAACCCGGCCCTTGTTGCTGCCAACTCTGATGGGCAGAAGGGTTACATTAGTACTGCATGCTTCCATTTTAAAAGATGTTGTTATGGTAATACTTAATTACTTTGTTATTCAACGCCTTTTTACTAGAGGGCAGCAGACCCTCACAGTATAGTCACTAACAATTTATTAGACTTTCTTGATTATATCGGTTTTTATATATGGTGTACTAACATCCATAAATGAGTTACTTTCTATAAACCAGTTCTGAGAATTTTTAAGACAGGAGTTGTCCTGCCTCAGGATTATTAATCAGCCAAAAACAATTTGTGCTTTCAACCTTAATATGATTGCTTAGAGAGGTGGTGGCTGGAGTTCCTAGAAAACCAGGCTGCATTAGTCTCTCTTGCTTGCTCATGAAGAGCTATATCTCTCTCAACTTAGCCACAGTTCAGAACTGAGCCCTTAGCACTTATGAAGCAACCCCAAAGGCTCCATATCATGAGTAAGACCTCAACCTCATGAAATTGGGTGAAAATTAATGAGATGAAAATTAATTGTACATTTTAGGTTCTTTTTATTTGCCTTCTGGTTTGTGAGCCTTTAGGATACACTGGGGATATATTTCCACACTTTTCTCAGTAATCAGGAAGGCTAGAAATTTGTTTTTGTTTATGAAAGCTGGAATACTCATGTCTACATGGGACTCTAGGATCTGCAGCTCTAAGAAAACACCAATTATTTCAAGACTCATGATAAAATCATGAGAGCTGGCAAAATCAACTAAAAAGCCCTTTATTAATTTGAAATTTTTTTTGTAGAAAGTTGGGGGTATATTCCCAGAGATGGCAGGTGGAAAGGGGGCTGTTTGTAGCTTATTCATTATCTGACTGAGCTGAGTTAGGTTCCAATCCTTTAAACATGCACGTTCTTAACTTTACTACCATGAGTAGTCTGACTGAAATCAATGGGATTTCATGGTAGTAAAGTTAAGCATGGGTGTAAGTGTTTGCAAGATTGGGGACTTCCTTTGTTCCTCTTGAATGTTCATTTTTTGCAACAGACCTGCTGGCATAACACACAAACTTATTAGGTGTGCCATAGAGCCCATAAGTGTAGCGTTATACCAACCTTTTGTTCAGGCTTGGACTACTGTGAAGGTACCAGTAGAATGAAAGGAAGGGATCATCAACCCACTTTATAAGGAAAAAGTGCAGCAGCTACAGGTCAATAACTCTGCTTAATGTTTCTGGAAAAGTTTTTACACATGTCCTACTTGCCCAGCCCCAGCCTTTCCTTGTGAAACATCATCGCTCAGAGCAATCAGTCTTCAGTGCTGGGTGGTCTACAATGGACGCTATACTTCCTCTTCATCTTTTATCTGAGATCAGTTCTGAATTCAGTTGTCCTTTGCCAACAGTATATGTAGGCCTAAAGGCAGCCTTCAGTTCTGTCGATAGAGCTGACCTATGGAAGGCCCTATGAGGCAATGGTGTTCCCGATATCTTCCTGAGATTAATTTAAGATCTACCTAATGACTCACGGGCACAGATGCAATGAATGACCCATAGGTCTGAAAGGTTTTACATTAGATCAGCAGTGAAAAAGGGATATGTCCAATGGTGCAAGTAGAAACCATTTCTTGCTGATACGCTGAAACATAGATGTTGGTTAAACAAGACAGGAGGCTGCACATGCATTGCCAGCAGTGACCACTGAGTATAAGATGGTTTGATTTAATCAATAATAGGGATATATTATTGAGAACTGGCCATGAGAGGATTGAAGTCACCATCACTGCTGGCTGGCACTTTTTGGTCATATAACCTGCAGTAGAGATAAAGTCCCTGCACATAATGCCCTGAAGATGGAACTTGAGGTCAGAAGGGGACATTGCATGGCTACTGACAGTCCTTGGCTAGGCAATTGTCTGCAATTAACCTGGCTTCACCAGATCAGTAAAAATTAGGGCTCTAAAATGATTAAAAAATTAATTGCAGTTTTAATCAAACTGTTAAAAATATAATACCAATTTATATTTATTATAAATAATTTTGGATGTTTTTCTTAATTTTCAAATATATTGATTTCAGTTATAATGCAGAATACAAAGTGTAGAGTGCTCATTTTATATTATGCTTTATCACAAACATTTGCGCTGTTAAAAATCTACAAATTGAAGCATGAAGGAGCATATGAATGTTTAGCATATCTGGCATGTAAATATCTTTCTATGCTGACTACAACAGTGCCATGCAAATGCCTGTTCTCACTTTCAGGTGACATTGTAAATAAATAGCATTATCTTCTATAAATGTAAACAAACTTGTTTGTCTTAGCAATTGGTTGCACAAGAAGTAGGACTGTGTACTTGTAGGCTCTAATGTTTTACATTCTTTTGTTTTTGAGTGTAGTTATGTAAAAAAAATTCTACATTTGTTAGTTGCACTTTCACAATAAAGAGATTGCATTACAGTACTTGTATAAGGTGAACTGAAAAATACTACTTTTATCTTTTTTACAGTGCAAGTATTGGTAATAAAAATAATATAAAGTGAGCACTGCATACTTTGTGTTGTAATTAAAATCAATATATTTGAAAATGTAGACAAATATTCATAATACATTTAAATTGGTATTCTATTATTGTTTAACAATGTGATTAAAACTGTGATTCAATTTTTTTAAATCAAGTTAATTTATTTTGAGTTAATTGCTTGAGTTAACTGCAATTAATTGACAGGCTTACTAATAGCCCTGTAGAATTTTTCGATACTTGGAATAAAGCTGTATAGTGTGGCTAGGGACACTCAGCACTACGGCATATTGTCGTTGGATGCTATAAGAACAAGTAAGTGTTAGAATGCCTAATTTTTGGATAGGCATCTTTTTCATTATTCCCTAAAAATAAGTAAATGAAAAGTCCTACATGCAAATAAAATTGAAGAATGCATAAGAAGTGCTGTTTCCTCTCTGTGGGCCAAACTCTGAGGTTCTTACTGAGTTTTCACTCAAGTTTTATACTCTATCTTTACTCACTGTTTACAATGGAAGTTTGCCTGAGTAATGATTGAGTTAAAACTTAAGTACTTGTGTGGATCCTTGATTGGGAGAAGGGTGAAAGGAACTTCAGATCCAAGTAGTTTGTGCTTTGATGGAATCTGTTTTCAAAAAAGAGAAAATGTATCTTTACTTTTCAGACATAAAATAAAAATAATTCTGAATCTCACCCTCAGAAACAAAGCTCTAAAGAAGATAAAAGAATAAAGAGAAAAAAGTAGGTAAAATGATGCTGGTAGTTACTTATGGCATCAGGGTATTTACAACTATTCATAGATATAAATAAATATTGCATGTGGAGGGCCTTACTCATATCTTCATAATTTAAAATAGGAGCTCCTTGTTAAAGATACATGATGGTGAGCATGGTCTGACAACCTACATAGATCAGAAAGATAGAAATTACAGGTCCGAGTGAGTTTACCCTTTCTTTGGAAACTGCTAAATCACACCTGCCGGAGATATCAGCTACTGGTATTAAAAGTTAACAAATACTTCTAGAGAGCATTTTTTCATTCCATCCCCTCCCCCGCATCTTTGGAATGTACGAGACTCTGCCAAGTTTTGAGTTTTTTTGAAATCTCTCTCAGGGAAGATTTCCTTATCTTCTGACCACTTACAATACCATCATCCCCCTCCCTTCCCTTTTCAAATTATACAAGCTGAACACTGTTCTTTGTCCAGTGGCTCTGCCATCTTTCTTGGTAATAGTTATGAGAAAGGATTTCTTTAAAATGAGAAAACAAATTAATAGATTCCTCAGTCTCTTAACACCATCACTCCCCCAGGTATTATCACAGGCTAAGGGGGAAAGATTTGTTAGATATCCCTTATTAGCAGTACAAGACTGTAAAGATCTGCTGATCTATATACTTTTCACTATACTTTATATATGTGATATAATTAACCTAGCCCAGGGGTTCTCAAACTGGGGGTCAGGACCCCTCAGGGAATCACAAGATTATTACAAGGGGGGTTGCGAGCTGTCAACCTCCACCCCAAACCCTGCTTTTTCTCCAGCATTTATAATGGTATTAAATATATAAAAATGTGTTTTTAATTTATAAAGGGGGGGAGTCACACTCAGAGGCTTGCTATGTGAAAGGGGTCACCAGTACAAAATTTTGAGAACCACTACTCTAGCCTTATTGTGAAAACAGTCTGTCACTGGCAATTCATCTTTGGTAACCTATATAAAAGGGTTCGCTGGAGCCAACTGCAAAGGTTCTGTCAGATTTCTGCACCTATGGAGCCAACAGTACTACTTTAATTAATATGAAGCCAGTCTATCTCCAAGTTTTGTGTTAATGTAGAACCAAATTAAGACAACACTGGAGTAATTAAACAACCTTCATAAGGAGACATAATTGCTCATCATACACTATCCTAATGGTTTTCCAAGGCAAATAATGGTGTGAGCTTTCAAACTGCAACTGAGAAAGGTCCATGTACTTTTATGTAAAAAGATAAGCAAACTCACTACTATTCATACTATTTATACGTTTTCTACATATTTACTACATCTAGCAGAATGTGTAAAAACACATCACAGATGAGTTATTACTAGGTAGTTCCATACCCGAAGGTACATTGTCAGATTTTCATATGCCCAAGTAATGCACATTTCATAACAAAATTAATCAGTATATTTCAATCTTTACCATACAATAATTAAGTCATTTTGAAAATTTAGTTACATCACTTTTAAAATGGATTCTTTCACATTTTCTCTGTTCTCTAAGAAACAGGTTACAGAATTAATTCTCTGTGTTCAAACTATTTTGAACCCCACACTTTGTGAGTAGTGTAATTTTGAGTGCAGTAAGAACTGACCCACACTAACTTTCCTTTCTGGGTCAAACAAAACAGACTTGCAAAGTTTCCATATCTTGTTCTATTGAGGATAACTCAGGATAATGTGCCCCCTTATTGTACTGCTGAAGTCGTTGAACATGTCTCAGTAAATGAATGTTACAATGTAGCTTTTGTTATTAGTAGTTGAAAATATATCAGAATATGGCAGACTTGGAAAGTGGTCTGTAATGCTGGAGACATTTTCCACACTGTAGGACTTTAGTAAAGAATACCTGTTGAAAAGAGATGTGTCCAAGACAGAAATATATAAAAACATTTGCCTGTCTTTGTGTGGCCCCTTCAGTTTGTCTCTCATCTCATTCTCGCTGCTATTGTAGATTGTTAAATTTTGCTCTAGAAATTGTCCCTTAACCTCACTGTTTATTTGCAGCTTTCGCAATCCCAAAATGGCCAAGTATTCTGTTGGTAGGGGAGGGGAGCCGCAGAGTGAGAGCTTCAGGTAGTGCACCACTGTAAAGTTCAACAGCATTCCAAGCACGGTCGTATCTGTGAACCAAACTGTTAGGTCACTGTGGTAGCTAGCTCTGTCTATTGTATAAGGCAAGATGGTTTTGCAACTGCACATGAGGTTTGCCAAGCTGTAGTCACAGTCATGGATATCAGCAGAACAGCTGCAGTTGCGAATTGTGTTTTCCTTGGTGAAAATCAGAGTGGTGTTCTTTTGACCTCTCACAAAACTGTGAAGACAGAAACCAAAAAAGCCAACCAAAAGGAAATGGTGTTTATGGCAGGATACTGACATCATGCTTCCAGGCATCTTGTCTTCTTTTACTCAGTGATTCTTATCACTTGCCATTACCTAATAAGAATAAGAGTAGCTTTATTATACTAGGGTTCACTTAATTGTTAATACTTTCTCCCAATCTTTGTCTGACTTGTCTGTTCAGGGCTACCTTGCCACTTTACAATCTACCCTAAGTCAGGGGACAAGATGGGTGAGGTAATATCTTTTACTGGACAAACTTTTGTTGGTCAGAGAGACAAGCTCTCAAGCCACACAGAGCACTTCCTCAGGTATGGAGAGACACATAACTGCACCGATCCCAGTGCAGGTCAGAGAACAAACTGTGACTCAATTGGATTTTTTGCCAGCTGTTCCCTTCCACTGGGGGAGGAATAAATTGTTTTATCCACTTTTGTAGAACAGCTTACTTTCCCCTGTGCACTTCACCAGCTACTCTGGCTGACAAGAGTGAGGGCAAAGACAGGGCTCCTCCTACTCCTTAATCCTATCAGTTTCCTCCCAGTGCACTTTCTTACTGCCAGGACGATTGAAAGAGTACCAATAACCCATTGGTTAACTAGCTGCAGTGGAGGATAATCCAAGCAGGGAAGTAAAAGGTAGCGTCTTACTGCCTCTTACTTCCCGGCTTGGCTGAGTAAGGGCTGTGACAATCTAGCCCTTAGAATGTAAGCTCTTTGGGGGCAGAGACTGTCTATTACTGTGTGTTTGTACAGTGCCCACCACAATAGCATCTCTACATTCATTGAAGCCTCTAGGCATGCCTGTAATAGAAATAATAAAGGCATGGAGATTTATAAAGAACAAATTGGATCTCAATCATTTAATCTTTACTGTTTTATAACTCTCATCATTGCTATGGTTGAGTGCCAAACCAATATGAACATTCTTCTCTCAGGCTATAGCCCAGGGGTAGGCAACCTATGGCATGGGTGCTGAAGGCGGCACACGAGCTGATTTTCAGTGGCACTCACACTGCCTGGGTCCTGGCCACCTTTCCAGGAGGCTCTGCATTTTAATTTCATTTTAAATGAAGCTTCTTAAACATTTTAAAAATCTTATTTACTTTACATAAAACAATAGTTTAGTTCTATATTGTAGACTTTAGAAAGAGACTTTCTAAAAACATGTATTACTGGCATGCAAAACCTTAAATTAGAGTGAATAAATGAAGACTCAGCACACCACTTCTGAAAGGTTGCCGACCCCTGCTATAGCCTAAATGTATGGTGGCGTGTAGACCATACCCACTGCATGCCCCCCAGCAAGGGTATAAACAGCAGTAAGGCACTGCTTAAATGAGTAAAGACACGACAGAACCTTAGGGTACATACATTATACAGCCCTCTATTCACCCAAATAGTGTCTCTCCCATCTACATTGCTATTTTTAGCAATGGATTGTCCCAACCCCCCAGCAGCAGGAAAAGGTTCTGTTGTGGGGGAGGAAGCAGGGAAAGACTCCTGGTGCTGGGGCCATTCCTCACTGCAGTGAAAGACTCTGGCAGCGGGGCAAGGCTCCAGCAGGGGGACGCAGGGGAACAATACACAGCTAAGAATAGCAGTGTAGATCAGGGAGGCACTGATTGGGCAAGTTAGAGAGCCATGGTGAGTACATCCCTAAGGTTCTGATGTTTCTTTACTCATCTAAGCAGTGCCTCACTCTCTACACTGCTATTTATACCCATGCTGGGAGGGGCATGGAGTGTCTGTACAGTGCAGACATCAGATTTAGACAACATCTTATAATCAGGCTGTTGTGATTTGCCCTCATCCTGAAAAAAATCCCACTTTTTCTTCTGAGTAAAGCTAGAACAGGCCATGAAGATTTTATGAAGTAACACACAAAACATATACACTTCATATGCATAATTATTCCTCAGGAAAAAAAAGGCATTCATTGTCCAAAATGAAGAGCTTGCAATTTTGTAAGTAAAACACAAGAACACAATAATCAACTCCTCCAGTCTCCTAACTGACTAGGCCCACCAGTCTTTTATATTTGTTCTTAGATACTTTTATCAGCTTGTTTGCTTTTTCAGAATCTAACCTGTTGCACAATTTAGATTTAACCAGTCCAAATATGTTAAAAAAACACTTGGTTGATACTGGGCTGCTTAAACAAGGATGTGGGTCTTTTAAAATGGGACACAATTCTGAGTTCAACTAATTTTACTTCCATAATTTTTCACCATTATGATGCAACCAACTGTGGAACAACTCCTTTCCTAAACATAAATTTAAAGCAAAAGATGAAGGGAGATTGCTCATGAATGAACCTGATGCTGAAGAGTTGCTAAAGAGCCTAAAACCAGGACTTAAATTATCATCACATGTAAGTTTTCATGATGACAACGGCTTGGAAAATGTCTCACTTTCAGGATCATTAAGTTAATGTTCTGCTTTTCCATTTCAATAGACAGGGTTTCAGTGACTCCTTTAATCTTGAAGAATCTGAAAAACTGACTTTCTGCACCTTTTGAGATGGATATGACTCCTGTCTTACTACTTACCAAGGTTTACATTTTATTTCAAACAATGGAGCCTTTTCATATACAAAAGTTTGTGTAGTACCCTATTAACAGAATATTTTAAAATGCATTTAGTATCTTGTTAGAATACCCTTGTATTAGTAATCTAATCCTCAGAGGACAGCTCCCTGCTATTGGGTTTTGTTCACATACTAGAAGTCTATGCTTTGGATTGAGATATTCTGGATTCAATCCCTCCTGACAACCCAACAAAGAGCATTGTTGTTCTAGGATACACTGAACATTAAAATTATAAGGAATCCTTGTGGCACCTTAGAGACTAACAAATTTAATTGGGCATAAGCTTTTGTGGACTAGAACCCGCTTCATCAGATGCATGGAGTGCAAAATACAGGAGCAGGCATAAATACATGAAAAGATGTGAGTTGCCTTACAAAGTGTGAGGTCAGGCTAATGAGACAATTCAATTGACAGCAGGATATGAAGGGAGGAAAAATAACTTTTGAAGTGATAATGAGAGCGGCCCATTTCAGACAGTTGACAAGAAGGTGTGAGTAACAGTAGGGGAAATTAGTATTGGGGAAATTAGGTTTAGGTTTTGTATGACCCAACCACTCCCAGTCTTGATTCAGGCCTAATGTGATGGTGTCCAGTTTGCAAATTAATTCCAGTTCTGCAGTTTCACATTGGAGTGTATTTCTGAAGTTTTTTTTGTTGAAGAATTGCCACTTTTAGGTGTGTTATTGAGTGACTGGTAGATTTGAGTGTTCTCCTACTGTTTTTGAATGTTATGATTCCTGGTGTCAGATTTGTATCCATTTATTCTTTTGCATAGAGACTGTCTGGTTTGGCTGATGTACATGGAAGAGGAGTATTGCTGGCACATGATGGCATATATCACATTAGTAGATGCGCAGGTGAAGGAGCCCCTGATGTTGTGGCTGATGTGGTTAGATCCTATGATGGTGTCCCTTGAATAGATATGTGGACAGAGGTGACACAGGGGTTGTTGCAAGGTTTGGTTCCTGGATTGGTGTTTTTGTTGTATGGTGTGTAGTTGCTGGTGAGTATTTGCTTCAGGTTGCAGGGCTGTGCATAAGCGAGGACTGGCCTGTCCCCCAAGATCTGTGAGTGTGAGGGACTGTCCTTCAGGACAGGTTGTAGATCCTTGATGATGCATTGGAGAGGTTTTAGTTGGGGTCTGCAGGTGACGCTAGTGGCGTTTTGTTTCTTTCTTTGTTGGGCCTGTCTTGTAGTAGGTGACTTCTGGGTACCCTTCCGGCTCCGTCTATCTGTTTCTACTCTTCACTAAGTGGATATTGTACAGGAACTCCTCACTTAACGTTGTAGTTATGTTCCTGAAAAATGCAACTTCAAGCAAAACGATGTCAAGTGAATCCAATTTCCCCAAAAGAATTAATGTAAATGAGGAGGGTAGCTTCCAGGGAATTTTTTTTCACCAGACAAAAGACTATATTAATTAATTATATTATATATTGTATTATATAAATACACACACCCAGTATACATTTTAAACAAACAATTTAATACTGGTACACAGTGATGTTGATTGTGAAGCTTGGTTGAGGAGTCAGAAGGTGGGATATTTCCCAGGGAATACCTTACTGCTAAATGATGAACTAGCAATTGGCTTAGCCCTCAGGGGTTAAGTCTCACACTCTACAAGGCAGCAGGAAAGGAGGGAAAGCAGACAGAGGCTGAGACATACACTGTGTGTGTGAGAGAGAGATTATGTGCATTTCCCGTTTAAGTACACTACCCTGTCAATTAGATCAGCAAGCTGAACCGCAGCTGCTGCCCTGTCCTGTGGTGTGTCCCCTGCTCTATGGAAGATGGGGTAAGCAGGGTGCACGAGCAGGAGGGAGGGGAACACCCTGACATTAGCCCCCTCTTCCTCCCCACACAGCAAGCGGGAGGCTCCCAGGAGCAGCTCCAAGACAGAGGGCAGGAGCAGCACATGCCAGTGAGGGGAGGGACAGCTGAACTGCTGACAATTGATAGCCTGCTGGGCAGCTGCTGCACAGGGAACTTAGGGGAGCAGGGAGCTGATAGGGAGAGTTGATGGGGGGCTGCTGGTGCACGCTGGTTCCAAGCCCCAAACCAGCTAGCTGCAATAGGCTGCTCTTCCTGCAAGCAGTGGATAAAGCAGGTGGCTGCCAAATGACATTACAAGGGAGCACTGCACAACTTTAAATGAGCTTGTTCCCTAATTGATCCGCAACATAACAATGAAACAACGTTAACCAGGATGACTTTAAGTGAGGAGTTCCTGTAGTTTTAAGAACGCTTGATAGAGATCTTGTAGGTGTTTGTCTCTGTCTGAAGTATTGGAGCAAATGAAGTTGTATCTTAGAGCTTGGCTGTAGACAATGGATTGTGTGATGTGGTCTGGATGAAAGTTGGAGGCATGTAGGTAAGTATAGCGGTCAGTAGATTTCCGGTATAGGGTGGTGTTTATGTGACCATCGCTTATTAGCACTGTAGTGTCTAGGAAGTGGACCTCTTGTGTGGACTGGTCCAGGCTGAGGTTGATGGTGGGGTGGAAATTGTTGAAATCTTGGTGGAATTCCTCAAGGACCGTCTTCTCCTGGGTCCAGATGATGGAGATGTCATCAGTGTAGTGCAAGCAGAGTAGGGGCGTAAGGGGACAAGAGCTGAGGAAGCATTCTCAGTCAGCCATAAAAATGTTGACATATTGTGAGGCCAAGCGGGTACCCATAGCAGTCCCACTGACTTGAAGGTATAAATTGTCTCCAAATCTGAAACAGTTGTGGGTGAGGACAAAGTCACAAAATTCAGCCACCAGGTTTGCCGTGATGATATCAGGGGATGCTATTCCTGATGGCTTGTAGTCTGTCTTTGTGTGGAATGTTCATGTAGAGAGCTTCTACATCCATAGTGACTAGGAGGGTGTCTTCTGGAAGATCACCAATTCTAAACATCATTGCATCTTGATAGAATGGCTTCATTATCCTTTCAATTACACTCCAAATTTACAGTTTACAAAACAGGTACATTTCAGTCCACTTATTTCTTTGATGTTTGGTCACACGCCAGGGATATTTACAGAAATTATGGTGGCTGGCAGATGCCCCAGGATTTAAACATCCATGAAAAGAGGAAGATGAGTGCTATAGAGCAAACTTTAATGAGCTCACTCCAAGAAAATTAATTTCATGCTCACCTCCCATGTCTAGCAATTATTTTAAAAGTTAGAAAAACATGTTTTTCGAATTCAGGATACAGACAGCTTCTTGTTGAAAGTAAATATTTAATCCAAATTCCACAGCATTATCTCTCACAACATACCAGAAATGCCACCTGAACATTTAGTTAATGTTAAACTTCAAAGCTCAAGTACAAGCATACTGTAACTCCCCAGATATTATGCAGTTACACAAGCAATGAAGTTGGCCCCAAACATCTAGGGACCCAATCATGCATTACAATAAGAATTCTACTACCATAGCTTCACATCTGGTTTATTTTTCCTTGCCTTGAGACTATGATAAAATAAACCAGAATATTTAGAGTATCACTATTGTGTCATAAATGCAGTAATATTCCTCTCACACATGGCCAAGAATGATCTGGATTTATCTGTTCTGAAGATAATATTTTGCAAGCAAAATTCATAGATAAGATTAGAAGCAGTATGAATTTAATCGCTATAAAAGAGATTTTAATTAAAGTGCTAGATGAGCCTGCCACTCAGCATTTCTCCTGAATCACAAATGCAACCAAAATCAATAGGAGTTCAGTGATTTTTCCCGATATGTTCTGAAAGCGTATAGCCATGACAAAACACAAAAACAAAACAATTTTTTTTTATAAATTCTCATCTGTTCTAACTAGTTATTCCTCTGCTAATTCTTTGCACTCACCTGAGCTTTGCTTTGCTTTGTTACTCTCATGCAGCCAACACAGGAAAATTCTGTTTCACAGTTAGTTTAGTCACAAGCTGTGTTCTATGTCTTGGTATTGCATGAAGCATTATCTCCAAAAATACTTTCGATCCTCTTTTGTTCCTTACAACTCAGAAAAAAACATAGCAATAAGTACTACATGCTAAGTTTTGGTATGTTTTTGGCAAGCAATATGCAGACAGTGAAATATCTGTAGTAGGTTACAGAGTGTCCACAAAATATTAAAATCACCTGCACTGCATGCTATTTGAGCCTCCAATTATCTACAAAGAAATGCGCAGTACATAACTCCTACTCATACTACTCTGCTGTCTGCACACTTTGGGAGTTTTGAGAAAGGTTTTTGTTGTTTTTTTTAACAAGCTTTTCTGAAAGAAAGAAAGAAAGAAAGAGATTAGGAAATTATTTAGAAAACAGTGATAAAAACAGAATACAGCAGCTTAATGGCTCCTACCCTTAGATGCATCTTTTGAATAATTATTAGTGCTGGAGAGGGGCTGTTAGACGGTAAGATTCACAACTCAACAGGCAGCAGAGACCCCTGGGGAAGTCTGGAGGAGCTGGAAACCTAGAATATGATCATGAGGCATCAGAGAGGCCCAGGAGGCACTGGGAGTCTGTAGGGAAGAAAAATTGGAGGGGGAGGGGTTGCAAAGGAAAAGGGAGTAGAGTTCTAAGACACTGGAGAGGGAGAAGTGAAGTGAGGAACAAGTGCCTAACAGAGAAAGGGACCTAAGACTATACTGACCAGATGTCCCGATTTTCTCCATTCCTGTCCTGATTTTTCACATTGGCTATCTGGCCACCCTACCTAGGACACATGGGGTTTGAAGGGTATGCATGGATAGGAATTTTTGGGTTCAACTAGGTAGCCAAACCAAATCTCTGAACTATTTGGTTTAGTCATCACGAGTGCGGCTATGTAGAGCTGGCCAACAATTTCAGAGTTTTGTTTTGTTTTTACAAGATTCTTCATTGAAATTTCAAATTTTAAATTAAAAAAAGGGGGGAACATTTTAACAAGATTTTTGTGATCTCCCATGACTCATGGTGGGTTACACCTTCCTGAAGCATAAGTCTTACTGCTTTGCAGAACTCTCTTAGTTTGGATTAATTTTTAGAGAGTTTTTAAAAGCCATGAAGTGCTGAAAAGGGCTTCCAGGGACACTCAAAAGCCCCTTATTCAAATTCCACCACTAAACTAAAAGGAAGATTAGGGTGATTTCCTGCTCTCTGATGGGACTGGATTCTCCATTGTGTTCAAGGTTCCATCAAGGCACAAAGTGGCTTTAGAGGATTAGAGAATCCACCCCTCCTCCTCACACACTCTCACTATCTGGATGTTGCTTAATTAACTTAATAGAGATAATTTATCCCTGGGGCTCTTTAAAATACTTCTAGAGAGTAATCTATGGATTTTCAGAAGATTGCATTAAATGTCAGGTAATTTAATAAAATTTCCCAGAGAACTGTATCCCCAGCCTGAAAAGCCTGTTTTACACAACACCCCAATTCAAATCACAGTTCATTGAACACTCCACTGTACTATCAATAAAACCCCTACATTTTCAGAAACAAAGTGTAAACGTTTCCAGTGAAATGTGTTTCATATATATTTGTTGCCCTCCTTCCTTGGCTATGGTTAAGAGACAATGTTTTGGACATAAAAAAATGAATAGACTGTCCAGTCAGTCCACGGTTTCTCTTTGCAGCCCAGGCACATTTGGGAAAAGGGGTTTATCACAGGCTAACAGGGACATTTCTTGTGGGAACTGCTCATTAAAATATTAATAATACGTGACTATTTAAAAGTCTCTGCCTCTGTACAATTTGTTTCCATTAGACATGATATTTCCTTCACAGAATCAGCAACTGCCATAGAAGTGAGAAATTGTGAGCATTCCAGATGCAGTTTTTTTCAGCTTTTCAATTTGTACTTTGAAAGACTGAAGAGCTCAAAGAACCATTACTTCTTGAATTTCAAATCTGTGCTTGGCGAGTGGACTGGACACTATCCTTCCATGACAGGCCAGCATACAGAAATTGTCCACCCTCACACATTCATTCTGGAGCCAAGCATGGCCACATTATCTGAGGAAGGTGGGTGTATTCCTGAGCTTAGAAAGACTCTGGTATGGATGTTGTTTTTAAATAACTGTTCAATCCAGTAGTTTCAGACAGTAAAACTTGTCCAAACTCATGCATAATGTTTAGCCTTTAAAATTATTTGGAGTTGTGAAAATCAGTAAATTTTCATACCAGATATGTAGAATTAGTTCAATCATTTATTTTAATTAACTGTTGCCCAATAAATACTTTCTGATCAGAACATGTAAAGGTTCCATACTCCAAGTGCAGGGGCAGTTTAAACAAGGGTTTATAAGATTCTTTTGCTTCCACTGAAAATCTGTTTTAGTTTTAGGACTGGAAAATTCTAAGCTGTGTCAGGATGCAGGATGGCCTTCTGCAGAATCAGACTTTATCCCACCCAGCAAAGAAATGGACTGTCCAGAAGATGAACCAGCAACTGTGTCATTTAAGAAAGGAAGGAAGGAAGGGGTCTTGGTGAAGGGATGGGCTGAATGTCTGAGCAAACCCTTTCCTCAACTGCACTGATAGTGTCTCTAAACTGTTCCAGAAGTGACAGAGTCCTGTGGTACCTTAAAGACTAACTAAAGTATTAGAGCATAAGCTTTCATGGGCTAATACCCACTTCGTCGGATGCATGCATACTTCCACTGCATGCATCCGACGAAGTGGGTACTAGCTCATGAAACCTTATGCTCTAATACTTTAGTTAGTTTTTAAGGTGCCATAGGACTCTTTGTCACTTCTGCAATTCCAGACTAACACGGCTACCCCTCTGATTCTAAACTGTTCCAGTTTTAATTAGTTAACATTTCTACAGTGCTTTGAAAATCTAATGCTCTATGTAAGGCTATGTCTACACATCTGCCTGTGTTGGCAAAACTGATGTCCCTCAGGCATGTGAATATTCCACCTCTCCCACCCCCAGCAATAGATAAGTGCTTGTGTGCACAGTGCTATGTCAGTGGGAGAGCTTCTCCTGCCGACATAGGTTATGTTGCTCACGGGGGTGTTTTTTTTATGTCTATGGGAGACCAGCACAGAGCATCTTCACCACAGCGCTGTACATGTAGACATGGCCTAAGACTATTATGTCCTCTTTTCAGTTACAGGTCAGATTATTGCCAGCTCTACCCCACAATGTATAAATAATATAAACTCAGGTCTGCTTTCTCCCATCCTCCTCCATGGAGTCTTTTTTAAATGGTGCATTGTGGAAATAAATTCAATGGACAGAACAACAGGAGAGGAATAGAAGACAGCTATAAACAGCTTCTGAGGTATGCCACTCAGAACTACCCTTGCAATGGGAAACTAACCAAGTTTACAAGTTTCTCAAATGAGCCAAGCCCCGAAATAATAATTAGGTTCCACCATCAGAAAGTGCTCTTCTTGTTACTGCTCTTTCATGATATTATTACCCCTTTCCTTTTAGCATTCATCCAACCATCCAGAGGCCCTGAACAAATAGAGAGCTCTATTGGATCCCTGGCTATGTAAACACATAATAAGAAACTGGTCTCCCCCAGACAAGCTTATAGTCTAAACAGACAAGACTGACAAAGGATGAGAGAGGGGTCCTGTTACATCACTTGCGCTAGGTGCTGGAGACTAGGATTTTGTTTTTTGTGAAGGTAGAACAGCCATTTCTTACCTTCCAAATATGCAGCTCCAAATTCCTTCCACATACCCAGCAATTTGGATCCTAGTTCTGTTTATCTTCTTCACTTAATATTTTTCTCCATGACAGTAGGGAGTTGAGTGGAGAGGACTATCCTGCTCAGAAATCTGCGGCTCTCCCCACATTCCTGAGGGGGACCATATTAAAATATGGGATTATGATGGGTGGGATTCACAAAGGCCTGGGCGTTAGGCCTCTAAATAACTTTGTGAATCCCACTTTGTATGACTTCCCAGCCAAGCAGTATTAGATGAACTTCTGGGGCATTTCAGTATTACTTCCTTCTTGGCCAGACAGTTTTGCTGAACTACAGATGTTCATCAGCATTTGATATTGGAGCCTTCATCTTGCATTAGACTGGTACCTGGGCACACTCCCTGTTCCTACCCTTCATGCTCCTATGCACCATGCCCCAGAAAAATGCTTCCATTCCTCATTTTATTTTTGCCTATTTTTCCCTTTTTTCCCTGTCTTTGGTCTATTTTTTCCCTTTTCTGTGCATTTTTCCTTCTTCCTCCCTTTTTTCTTTCTTCTGTTTTTGGTATGTTCTATTTCTTCTTATTTTTTTCCTTTGTTTGTTTTCTGTTGCCTCTCTTTCAGTGACTGTCAGAGCCTGAGTCAGTCCCCCCGCTCTGGATGAACTTCAGTCTGTTGTGATTGGATCTAACCACTGAATCACGTGGTTCTAAGGCCCCTGGGTCTGGGTATTGACTGGTCACTGTTCCAAGCTCTGGGTCTCTCAGATGCACTCCCAGATTCAGATTTCATATCTGACACCCTTTCTTGGTCAGTGAAACCTCTCAGTCTGGCCATCTGTCACTGAACACATGCCATGGCCCTCCTGAAACCTCTTAGACACTTTCCCCTTAGAGCAGGAGTGATGGAAGCACCTTAACAGTGTGGGCCACAGACACTCAATCTGTGGCACTGTCCCCTGAAGCCACACTGCTCCCTGAAGCCACGCCCTCGCACCGCCCACTCCACCAAAGCCCTGCCCTCACACTGCCCTTTTCTCCTGAGCCCCTGCCATCGCACTGCCCCTTCTACTCTTTATAGGACTGAGAATTTTTGAAATTCAACTTCCTGTTTGCTCAGCGTGGAGAGCTCACATCGCATCTTTCCAGCTGACCAGGGCAGCTCCACCGAGCAAACATTCTCCCACTTGGAGCACACCTGAGTTGTTGGATCTGTTGGCACTGTGGGAAGAGGAGGCTATGCAATCCCCGCTCTGTGACAGCTGTAGGAACTTTGATACCTACGGTGAGATTCCTCATGGCATGTTGGAGAAGAGCGATGAACAGGACATGCATCAGTACCAGGTGAAGATAAAGGAGGTGAGGCTGGTGTACCAGAAGGCAAGGGAGTCAAACTGTTGCTCTAGCGTTGTGCTGAAGACCTTCCACTTCTATAAGAAGCTGGATGCCATCCTCTGTGGCATCCCCACCTCCTCCAACAAATGCCCTGTGGATACTTTACGGGGTCTGCAGAGAGCAGCCTGTGGACTCAACCCCGATGAACAAGGACGGGGAATTGAGGATGAGGTGGAACGGACAACAGGGTCGTCCTGTACTGTGGCAAGCCAGGATCTCTTCTCAACCCCGGATGATTCAAGCCAGTCCCAGCACTCTGTCTCTGGCGCACATGATGCATGAGAGGGGACCTCTGGTAAATGCTCGTTTTGAGTTAATACTGCTTGGTTACATGAGGTAGAGCTGTCCTTTGCTTGTTATATGCTAGAAGTGGGTTAAGGGATAGAAATGTACAAGACTAGCAGTATTTGTGTCTGCTACACAGCTATGCAGTGGGGCCCCACAGAACAGTGTGTTAATGCACACCGAGATTTCAGGGGAATCCTCTAGAAAGATCTCTAGGAAACTTTCCTGAAGGTACTCAGCAATCTTCTTCTGGAGGTTCCTTGGCAGAGCTGCTTTGTTCCTTCCCTCATTGTAGGAAACTTTCCTGCACCATTCGGCAATCATTTGTGCAGGGACCAAAGCAGCACACAGGTGAGCAGTATAAGGGCCAGGTCTGAAGCCACACACTTGAAGAAAATGCACCCTTGCTTACCCTCAGCAACGAGATATCAGTTTCAATGACCCTTGCAAGTGGAAAATGATGGTACAATTCACAATACTATCCCTACTCACTTGCAGTGATCCCCTTAAAAAGCCACTAAGACCTTTTGCTCTATCTTGAATGTCCCCTCTCACCCCTGGGCTGAGTTTACCATGTGTAGGGTGTTCACTGAGCTCTATGCTTGCCAAGGGACAGTGAGAAAGAGGTGTATTTTACTATTATCATTTGAAGCTGTGAGTGCACTAACAATCATGCCTCTGTTTATTGTGCTTCTGCGGGTGTGATCTTCACGGAAACCCTCTACACACCGGAGAAGTGCCTCCGCCAAATAAGGAAGTGACCGAGGAGGCACAAGGAGGACGTGTTTTGGGAGATGCTCCAATCCTTTCATGCCACAGATCAACACACGGCGTGAAGAGACTCAATTAATGAACATTTAAAAATAGTTAATCAGGAGAGGAAGCAGGAGCACAAGCAAATTGTAGTGGGCCAGGAGTGGACGATAAAAGTGATAGAGGAGCAAACAGAGATGCTCAAGTCCCTAATAGAGCTGCAGGCAAAACACGTGTGCTCGCCTGCCCCTCTCCCCTGCAGCCCATACAGAGCTGTTTCGCATGTCCTCCCCAAACTCCCCACACACATTCTTTGCATCTTCCCAGCCCCGCACAGTACCCCATTCACTCCGCTCCTTTGGACAGCTTCCAAAAAGATAGCTGGAGTTGCATGCCGCTATGA
This sequence comes from Dermatemys mawii, assembly GCA_007922305.1. Lineage (NCBI taxonomy): Eukaryota > Metazoa > Chordata > Testudines > Dermatemydidae > Dermatemys > Dermatemys mawii. The sequence goes on along the minus strand of ML677384.1, from coordinate 4,531,863 downwards.
GAGCCTCTGCCAGGGAAGTGTCCTTGTCAATGTTATGTTCCTTTCCAGAAAGCGTTTTCTGTGTGTTGTTTATTGATATTTAATAAAAAGTACTCTCTGAAAGATAGGTCATCTTTATTTGTCTCCTGCACATGGTGGTTGCTTCTGGAATTAATTCACAATGGCAATTGGCACATTCACAGTCTGCAAATCGTGGTCAGGAAGCAATCGACAAAATTTTCATGCCAGGCTGCAAGTTAACAAATCATGGCAGAATGCTTTATAGAAAGACACATTACTGGTGCTCATTGTCAAAATGGTGCCTCAAAGCTTCCCTGATTCAAATAGCCCCCTCTTTTGCCCTTCTAGTATCTCTGGTATCTGGCTGCTCAGAATCATAGAATATCAGGGATGGAAAGGACCTCAGGAGGTCATCTAGTCCAACCCCCTGCTCAAAGCAGGACCAATCCCCAACTAAATTATCCCAGCCAGGGCTTTGTCAAGCCTGACCTTAAAAACCTCTAAGAAAGGAGATTCCACCACCTTCCTAGGTAACCCATTCCAGTGCTTCACTACCCTCCTGGTGAAAAAGTTTTTCCTAATATCCAACCTAAACCTTCCCCACTGCAACTTGAGGCCATTGCTCCTTGTTCTGTCATCTGGTACCACTGAGAACAGTCTAGATCCATCCTCTTTGGAACCCTCTTTCAGGTAGTTGAAAGCAGCTATCAAATCTCCCCTTAGTCTTCTCTTTTGCAGACTAACCAATCCCAGTTCCCTCAGTCTCTCTTCATAAGTCATGTGTTCCAGGCCCCTAATCATTTTTGTTGCCCTCCTCTGGACCCTTTCCAATTGTTCCACATCATTCTTGTAGTGTGGGCCCCAAAACTAGACACAGTACTCCAGATGAGACCTCACCAATGTTGAATAGAGGGGAATGATCACATCCCTCGATCTGCTGGCAATGCCCCAACTTATACAGCCCAACATGTCGTTAGCCTTCTTGGCAACAAGGACACACTGTTGACTCATATCCAGCTTCTCGTCCACTGTAACCCGTAGGTCCTTTTCTGCAGAACTGCTGCCTAGCCATTCGGTCCCTAGTCTGTAGCAGTGCATGGGATTCTTCCGTCCTAAATGCAGGACTCTGCACTTGTCCTTGTTGAACCTAATCCATGGGAATATTTTCCTCATTTAGGTCCAACCTGTACTAAAGACAGCACCAACATGCTTTTAATCTGTCAAGTGTACATTCAACGGTCATTCTGCGTCTGCTCAGCCTATTGTTGAAGCGCTCCTTGCTACGGTCGAGGTTTTCTATGTAAGGCTTCATGAACCAGGAGAGTGAGGGGGTGGGGAGTATCCTGTGTGAGGCTGGGTCTCCAAGGATCACTATGGGCATTTCAGCATCCTCCTGAGGAATCTTCTGGTGTGGAAAGAAAGTCCCTGTTTGCAGCTTTCTGTACAGGCCAGTGTTCCTGAAGATGCATACATCATGCACCTTCCCTGACCACCCAGCTTTGATGTCAGTGAAACAACCCTGATAATCCACAAGAACCTGCAATACCATAGAGAAGTACCCCTTTTTGTTGCTGTACTCTATCACAAGATGGTCCAGGGCCAGAACTGGGATATCCGTGCCATCTGTTGCCCCACCGCAGTTAGGGAATCCCATTGCTACAAAGCCAGCCACTATTTCACAAACATTTTCAAGAGTCACAGTCCTTCATAGCAGGATGTGATTAGTGGACCTGCACACTTGCATAAATGCAACTCCCACGGTGGACTTCCCAACTGCAAACTGATTTGAGACTGACCGTTAGCAGTCTGGAATTACTAGCTTCCACAAAGCAATCACCATGTGCTTCTCACTGAGAGGGCAGCTCTCATTCTGGTGCCCTTGCACGACAGTGCTGGTGTGGGCTTCTCACACAGTTCCAGGAAAGAGGCTTTGCACATCCGAAAGTTCTGCAGCCACTGGTTGTCATCCCAGACTTGCATAACAATGTGATCCCACCACTCGGTGCTTGTTTCCTGAGCCCAAGAGCGATGGTCCACTGTGTGAAGCTGTTCCAGCCAAAAGTGATCTGGCATTGTTTCTTTCCATGGCACACAGCAGGGCAGGCACCACAAATTCCTGTTCAAATTTGAAGTTTATGACAAACTGGATGATCAGCCGCATTGTGTTCATAACATTGACCACAATAGTAGAGAGCAGTGCAGGATCCACCCTTTCAGGAAGAGATGGCGGATGCAGAGTCAACAAGGGTGGTTAAAAAATGGCACAAAATGTAGTAGGAAGCCCATGGAATGATGGGATGGAAAAAACTGCCTCATGGACATTGAGCCCAGACTCATGATGCACTATGATCCACACTGCCTTCCCACAACTCCTAGGAGCAGAAGGTGGTGAATTGCACTGTGATAGCTACCCAGCATGCACTGCTCTTACTGTCTATACTAGAGCACCAACTGTGGACACACTCCGCCAACAGGAGCATTGTGTGAACATGCACAAGAGATGTAATTATAGTGGTTTATGATCGTTGGCGTTACTTGCATCGACTTTATTCTGTAGTGTACACTATAGCTTCAGACATAGTCGGTCCAGTAGGTGTCAAGCCTCTGCTACATAATGGATGCTCTAATCCACAATGACGGTTACAATCACCAATGGCATGCATAAAACAATATGGAATTCATAATCTGACACAAGCATATCCCCAAACTATCAGAGTGACCCCCTCCTTTCTGTCCTTCCCCAGAAGCTCCAACTTTCCCTTTTCCCTTTCATCAGAGACCACATGTTGGTCAGGTTAGAGATGGGGATTTCCATTGCTAGTTCTAAGAGACCAAGCTGTTATGCATTTATGGCAGAGTTCAGTCTCACAGGAAAATTGAAATATGGGCCTGCAGACTGCTGTCTGACCATGCAGCTGTGCACATAAAATACTCTTGCAGCCAAGTGCATTTAGAGATGCCATAGAAAGAACTGAAAATAATTGGTTTTCAAGGATCTGCCCATTGTTTTACCTGCAGCAGGAGAACAGTTACAGTGAGGAAGGGTGGATCTGGGATCATGCAAATTTCTCAGCTCCAATTTTTCTTTTCTCTACCCTGTTCTACCCTCGGAGGCACAAAACTCAGATTCTTATTGCTGTACACATAAGGGCATAAGAATGGCCATGTTGGGTCAGAACAATGTTCCATCTATCCCAGTATCTTGTCTTCCCACAGTGGCCAATGCCAGGTGCTTCAGAGGGAATGAACAGAACAGGCAATTGTTGATCCATCCTCTGTTGTCCACTCCCAGCTTCTGGCAATCAGAGGCTAGGGACACTCAGAGTATGAGGTTGCATCCCTGACCATCCTGGTTAATAGTCATTGATGGACCTATCCTCCATGAACTTATCTAGTTCTTTTTAAAATCCTATTGTGGTTTTGTCCTTCACAACATCCTCGACAATAAGTTCTACAGGTTCACTGTGCACTGTGTGAAGACGTACTTCTTAAGTTTGTTTTAAACTTGTTGCCTATTGATTTAATTAGGTGAAGCCTGGTTCTTCTGTTATGTGAAGAGGCAAATAACTAGTAACACTTCCTTATTCACTTTCTCCACACCAGTCATGATTTTGTACATCTCTATCATACCCCGTCTTAGTTGTCTCTTTTCCAAACTGAAAAGTCCCAGTCTCTCTTATCTCCTCTCAGATGGAAGTTGTTCCATATCCTTAATCGCTTTTGTTGCCCTTCTCTGTACTTTTTCCAATTCTAATATATATATTTTTGAGATGGGGTGACCAGAACGGCATGCAGTATTCAAGACATGGACACAGAATGGATTTATACAGTGGTATGATGATATTTTTCTGTCTTATTAGCTATCCCTTTCCTAATGGTTCCTAACATTGTTAGCTTTTTTGACTGCCACTGTACACTGAGCAGATGTTTTCAGAGATTGTAAGGTTTCAAAAGGAACACCTGGTACAGTCATGCACTTAGATATCCAAATGACATCAGCTGACGTCAAAAACTTTTGAACATTTAGACCACTATATGCAAAGTATCTGAGCTACAGCTGTTGTAAGAACTATGGACCAGGTCTTGAGCTAAAATCAGCATAGGCTCAATGGAGCTGTGCTAATTTGTACCAGCATAGGATCAGTACAACTACAACATAAATGTTCCTGTCTTTTGTGTATATGAAATATCATCCATAATATTGCAACAATGTAATTTTTAAAATTTTATTTCCTTGGTGTTGCATTATATTTGTATCTTAAGAGAACACTGTTAAAGTGCATTTGGAGGAGCTGATAGCAAGCCGTAACTGTAGGTTGCATAATATTTTCCTTTATAAAAGATTCTTGTGATCTTTTCTTTGATATATTCTCACAACTCCGTTGTATGCAGAAGGCCTTAGATATTTGGCAGGGGAAATGTCTTTTTTTTTGGCTCCATGAAATTCAGTTATGATCTGGCTGAGCTATAACAGGTTAAAAAAAACCACATTTCCATTCTCTCGCTTGTGTTCCTCAGGAAAATTTGGACAGCTTGCCAGAATCACTGAACATTATGAGGCCAGGCTCATGCTGCTGCGGGAGTGGGAATGACGAGAGACAGCCAGGCTGAGTGCCCCACATAAATCTCCAAACCCAGCCTATGCTCTCAGTGTCCCATTCACGTGCATACACATATGCCAAGGCACCACATGGGATAGGAACTTCCCCGACATCCAGTTGTGGAAGGGGAAGAGAGAAAGATATGCGGCCAGGGCTCCTCTCAGCCACTCCTTGGTGCCAATAGCCAGTCTCTCCCGCTGAGGGCAACACCTGGGGCAGGAACTGCCCTAGTTCCTGAAGATGGGAGTGAGAGAAAGTCAGGCCAGTCTGGGTTTCCCCCTCAGCACCTCCTGGACTCAGCACCTGGACCAAGCAACCCATACTCCCCTCTATAAAGGGAGCCTTCTTCCTTGCTAACTAATGTTGTTAGCCAAGTAGCTCAGGTAGTGGCAGTCTGTGCTACAGTGTCTGTGGGTCCAACCCTTCTGATAACTCATGAGGGGGCAGGGGGACTGTTTCAGATGCACACAGCAAAATCTGTTTGTTCCTTTTTCTTAACTAAAAAATCACCCCCCTCCACAATTCCCCCCTTCCCCAGAACTTAGGGAATTATGTTACAACAAACCATATTAAAATACGTTATTAAGGTTGCAAAGCTCATGCAAACTTCATTCTGTCCTCTTCTGTGCACATTATGATACAATCATTCAGCACACAGATGAATGACAAGACAGCAGGCCTGATGTCAGGGCACTCTATTTACAAGTTATTTCTTGTATTTAAAAACCAACTCCCTCTTCCTCTTCCTCAATTTAGAGGTGTAATTCTTTTATATATTTTATATCGTTTCTCGTTTCTAGTGAAATGCTAGTAATGTTCATTTAATCTCTAATGTTTTTGCCTCCACTCTGTTGCAGGTTATAAGAAATGACTTGTTGGTATGGTTTTGAAACCTAACCCCCTCCACACCCTTCTCACCCCTCACAAAATTAGTACATGGAAATGAACTTTGCAAACTATTAAACAAGACAAACAGAGCAGGTTACATATTTGGCTGTCTAGCTTTGAGAATGTGAAGGTGGGCAGGATTTGTTCCTTTATCTTTACATCTGCGTCATTTCCTTCAATTATGCATTAAAATTGACAGATGCCTAACACAAGGTGAAGGCCTTGAGCGCTGGCAAACCACGCTCTATAAACTTCTGAACCCTTGTTATCTCTCAAGGTCTTGTAGTAAGCTTAAGCACTGGAAAATCACAGGCATGCTTGTCCCTCTAGCTGTCCACGAGGTAGCCATGAGGAGAGCTCTTCTTTCACCGCCTATCACAATGAAGTAAACAAGCCTACTTATCACTGTCATACACGCCTTACAGCACGTTTGTACTTAATAAAAGCGGCAAGCTGGGACTTTCCCAGGTCGCCTCCTTCCGCAAGCTGTCTCCGTCTGTTTCTTCCCGACAACAAGGGGCAGCAGACCCAGTAGAGAAGTTTGTTAATTCAGAAACTTTGCAGGTTGTTATTAAGGTCAGTGCAGGAATTAGATTACTGAGTGGCATGCAGGTGACCCAGTAATTTGCAGTCCAAGAAGACTGAAAAACTAGATTTTGAGAGAATAAACAAATGACATAAGAAAGCTGAACAAGAAATGGAGTGTATGTTCATCTGTCTAAGACCAGAATCATGGTGAACCGTCTCGCTGAAGGATATCTAATGCTAATAGAACTTGTGATGTACTGGGTATCCCATAAACAGATACAATTCTTTTCTCAGATTTTACAAACCAATGTTATAACAGAGCCTAGTGAAAAGTATACTCAGAACACAGAATTGGGTCTCTGGGCCAGTTTTCCCCCTGTGCCTAGAAATGCCTGCTGACAGAGCATTAAAGAAGATAGAGAAGCAATTACTGTGTTGGAAGCTTGTTTCTCTTTCGAAGGGTATTGCCCCAGATGCTGACTCACTGCTGTTTCAGTTCAGACAGAATTCAACACATACTCACTGCTCAGGAGTGTATTGCTTTTTCCATACAAGAATGTGAGGAAAGATGTGACTCAGCATTTCTCCCCAGAGTTCCTCAGTCCTTTGAGTGCCAGCTTTCTAGGAGTGGGGTAGCAAGCCTGCTAACTGCTCCAGTGATGGGGCCATTCAGTTGTACAAAGAAGCTGTGTCCTCAGCTGCAGAACTCTCACTTGCAGACGGAAACAGTCCAACAGGTCGTATTAATCACGTCATAAGCAGGAACAACGCCACTGACTTCAAGAGAGTTTGGCATGCCTACGCTAGCAGAGGATTTGACCCTGAATAAACAATTTTAAATTACCTAAGTTTGGCTTTTTTTTTTTTTTTTTAGAAAAGAAAAGCTAGCTGAAAGTCACATTGGTCATAAAGTGACCATCAGAATGATTCAGCTTTGATTCATTCAACCAAGCATTTTTAATATTGTGCTAGTTTTTCAGCATTTTAAAGCACATTGTCCAAAAAGCTTCCTTGCCAGATGATTTTTTTCTCTTTTCTTACCAGCTTCTGGAAATAAAGAGAATTTTGGGGGCCTATTTTTATTTATTTATTGTTTCTTATTTTAAATGCTTGAACTTGCTTTGATCTTGCCCAGCAATTTTTCTGTTAATTGCAAATCTGCTGTACATTAGGCATACCAAAAAAGCAACAGTCTGTGGCTGTTGTATAAGAGTGCTGCTGTCTCAGGGAAGCTAATCCCATTCAGTGGAAGCCTCAAGACTATACAATTAACTTCTTCCCAGGGTGCTTTCTTTCATTCTCTGTTCAGAAGAAAAACTAATTAAAAATCTTCATAGATCGTTTGTGTTTACATGTGACTATGTGAAAGTGTAAAAAGCACTGAGGAGCTTAAATCCATAGAGTCCTATGAGCCTGGCTAAAGTATACAGATTGAACTAAAAAAAAAGTCAAAACACAAAACAAAATATCCAACCAACCCTAGACCTATATCAAAATAATGTGAAGGGTGTGGACAAAGGCAAAGACATTTAGAATTAGAACTGTATGAAGACTGACCATCTCTCACTTTATTCCTAGGTATTACAGGAGGTCAGAACTATGTACTGTATTTCACAATTCCTGTGCTGCAATATGTAGGTAAGCACAACAGTAAGGGTTGACTGGCCACCATCACTACATAATTTTCCTTTGGTTTTGTTGGCTTAACTTTTAAATAGCATGGCCTGATTTATTTTTCATATTTAAAAAAGAACTATCCCTCCCTTGCACACTAACGATTTTGCATTCACAAAGGTATTGGTCTAACTCCACAGCAGCTTTATGCCAGATAGACCGGGAGAATTATTAATCAGAACTCCATGCTTTCTGCCAAGGTTCAGACAGAGCATACTGAGAACCCTTCAGACACATGGACAGCAGAAGAGCCACATTTAGAGCTTTGAAAAGGCTCAAAAGGCACAGGCTAAGGATCACTGTTTTGTACTATTTAAGTATATCTTGCGAAGAAAAGTTATGAAGTTACTAACTTTCTCACATAGAAATCATAAGACAGAAGAAGGGGGAAAAAGCAAACTCTTTTAGCACTTGAATTAGATAGCTTTAATGAGCAAAGAGCACTCCAGACTTGTGTTCATCCTTGTATATTTTTATTTTTAATACTATCTCTCAAAAAATGATTTAAAAGAACACCTGGGATTTCCTTTAGATGTTGTGTTTATGTTCAAATTGTGACTACCTCAAAGGGCACCTTTCTGGCCTTTGAAGAAACAAAAATGACACCTTCCTCTTCCCACTATACACAGCATAAAGATTATCTTAATAGTTACATGAAAACCTATTAGATTTTTCTGGATATAACTTTAGTCCTAACCTGTGACTCTGTGAAACCACATCTCCAAGAACATCCTGAAAAGACTTATGCATGTGCTTAATATGTGCTTAATATTAAGGACAAGTAACATCACTGAATTCAATGGGATTACAAATTATGTTCTTAATGATAAGAACACTAAAGCCAACCTGAAAATATGAGGAAACCTCAGAACAAGTGTAAATTATATTTACATTGCATAATGGTGTAAAGGGGCCTTACTGTAAATGAGAGTCAGGCCCTTTATAAGCCTTCATATCAGATGAGATATCTGGACTTACCATGAAGCTATGGTGGGATCCGTGCTATGGAGGCAGTAGAGTCCTGGGTTTGGCCCAGTGAGCTGACTGTGGAGGATGATGGTACAATAGGATTTAGGAGGTTTTTTGTTTAGTCTGTTTATGTATGCATTTAGTTAGACTGCAGATAAATATAGAAAACCCCTAGTACTAATAGCCTCCGGTTCAATAATCTAATGATTAAAACTGATGTTCTAAAGACTTTGAGGCTGCAGGTTCAAGACCACAATATGATCAGCTGCTATTGTTGTTAAACTGCAAATCATATTTACAATATCTTGCACTGGGGAAGTTAAGTGGAGCCGCCAAGCAGTTGTAGCAGGAGTGTCTGACACAGACTTCTTCATAGGTTGAATAATCTGTCTTTTTAAAGACAAATTATGTAAAACTGTAACCTCATACTCAGATCCTGCAAACACTTATGCAAGTGCATACCTTAATTCATGTGAGTAGCCCCTGGACTCCAGCAAGACTATTCAAGCAAGTAAAAGAATGTGTAATTAAGTGTTTGCAGGATTGGGGCCTTAGCTACCATAGAATGAGTTTTCTTGTTCAGGCCTGGGCATGTGAAAGATGCAAATTAGCATTCTTTTCAAATAGCAACCTAGTGAATGCCACTGGTTCAGTCATTGATACTCTTAGTGTTTGGTTTAGTCAGGCATGTGGTGTCATAGCAGCTTGTTACTCCCACTGCATGTTTTTGTAGATATTGGAAGAAAACATTTTCAGAGACTTGGGGCTGTGATGTTTAAAATTAAGTGAGGCAAATTAGTATAAAAAACAGACCAAAGGGGAGCAAGAAAGCTTTATACCCAATAAGTGGGGATGATAATATTTACCTGCTTCATAAGGATGTTGTGAAGTTCAGCTGGTTAGAGCAAGACTGTTCCCAGCGCTGCATAAGTGCACATGGGTAGAAGAGAGCATAAGGGACCTTTTCTCTCATATCTGCACAAAGGCGAGGCACATATGCATTCCACATTCTTCGTTAAAGACTGTATAAGCCTAACAACCTAGGCAGAGTTAGCTTCCCCCAAATAGTTCTGGAGCTAGTCCCACTTGGGTTTGTGTGGCTGGAAGTGTACAGTAAATCCTGCCAAAGGGTGACACTGTGGCTGCATCAGTCCAGTCATTCACCTTCGGGCTACATCATGTGTAGGCATTTACAACAGTGCAAAGTGAGAGCCAAGCGGTGTAAAATGCTACCAAATCTCACATTTAGCACACAATTGGAATTGGTCAAATGGCTACACAAAGTGCCTAGCAAAGGTAAATTGGACCCTGTGTGTCTACAGAAGCACAATGGGCCTGATTTTCCACTCTACCAGAGTAATAACCTCACTGCAATCAACAGAGTAAATTTGGTGTAACAGTGGAAATTAGGTCCATCATTCCAGCACCTCCACAAGAGTCAGGGGACAAGGAGCAAGGGTTTTAGATGGGGGTGCAGTCCCAGAGGGGTGGTTAGGGTGGAGAGTCTCGGGAGGGGGCAGTCAGGGGACAAAGAGCAGGGGGAGTTAGATAGGGGGTGAAGTCCTGGGGCGGTGGTTAGAGTGGGAGGGTCTCCAGACGGAGCGATCAGGGGATAAGGAGTGGGGGCGGCTTGGATGGATCGGGGGTTCTGAGAGCGGCAGTCAGAGGGCAGGAAGTGGGTGGGGATCAGCTAGGGTGTAGGGCCAGGCTGCTTGGGGAAGCACAGCCTTCCCTACCTGGCCCTCCACACAATATTGAACCCCAATGTGGGCCCTCGGGCCAAAAAGTTTGCCCACCCCGTTCCACTGATTAAAGAGATATTATAAGTGTAAAAAGTGTATTTTATTATTTTATTTTCTTTGGGTCAAAGCCTATTATAAAAAAAGGAAAAGAAAGAAAGAAAAAGAAGATGAAAAACAGTAATGACCACTAAAGTGACAAAGAGTTCTGTGGCACCTCACAGACTGACAGATGTATTGGAACATAAGCTTTCGTGGGTCTCCCACGAAAGCTTATGTTCCAGTATGACTGTTACTCTATGAGGTGCCACAGGACTCTCTGTCACTTTTGCACATCCAGACCAACATGGCTACCCCTCTGAGTAAGGACCACTGATTAAGTTGACAGTGAAGTTATAAAGGAGAACTATATATGATTCACACCATTTATTCAACTATTGCATTATCTTTCCTATTTATACATTTTTTGTCACTGACGCTGGGATTTCAGAGCCAAATAGCAGCAGAATGTTTATCTCATTTATTGTGTAATATATAAGTAGCATGATTCTGAATTTACAAGTTAAATTGAGGAATAAACATAGTTCATTGGTGCTGCTTTCCTGATCCTCCTCTTTCACTCCTTTTCAAAAGGCTACTTTATTCATAGAAAATTACACATGGTGGACCCAATCCTTACTCTTTTATTCTGGCATTACTCACACAAATATTCCCATTGACTTTAATGGAACTACTTGTGTAAAGAAAAAGTTTTCAGGATTGGGCCAACTATATACATAGTAAAATCATTCCTTAGTATTATTATAGATTTATTATTTGTTTACTGTACTATCTATGGTGAGTCAAAAATGTACAGTTAAATTTACATGCACATAAAAGACATGCCTCCTGTCTTAAGGCGTTTACTATCAATTTCCTGTGAAAACAAAACTGCGTATTTGAAATACCAACTTTCAGTCTGAAGAGAGAGTTAATGGCAGGGAAATAATTGTGCTATAAGAGAAATTGCCTGTTGCAAAAATGCACAAGATACTAAATGCCGTTCCTTTAATCACAGCAGTGCATGTTTTTAAAAAAGAAGAAAGAAAGACAAGTACTTACATTTCTAGGTTTAGTCTGTGAGGCTCTTTACTGTGTGGCTGTCTACTTTATAGACCTTATCTACCCACAGATGTTTTGCTCTTGTTTGACAGGCTGGTTAATCTACAAGGCAGGGTGGAACCTGTGGTCTTGCACTTGCTGTTCTTTTATGTTTTCTAGAGGCCAACAGCTCAGGCTGTTTCTATGACAACCAGGAGAGTAGCCGAGACCTACCAATTTCATTAATAACACAGCAGGATAAGTACCTGTCTTTATTAGCTCTGTCCATACTCCTGATAGGTAGCATTATACTTATCTTGAAAGTGTGTCCCACACACAAGAAACGTGTCATACTATGACAGGTTAGGGAGCCCTGAACTTTAATTGTGGCAGGTTAACAAAACAGATGTTGTGCATCAGACATGCTCTCAGTGCACAACTAGTTTACTTTTAAATATTGAGGACCAAGTTAAAACTGCTCCAGAGCAGCTAACCTGGAAGGCTGGTGAGAAAGGGCTCACTGAATCCTTCCCTGCCGTAGGCAATCTGCTAGTGCTGGGAGAGCAGCTCTGAGGGGAGTGCACATAATAACTTTAGTATGGGTAGGGCACAGCTTCCAAGGGTGCTTCTCTAGTGCCATTGTACTTAACCTGGGTGGAAATTTCATAAGCTCCATCAGAATCCTGCTGCTCTCTGGTGGCTGGGACAAGGCTCGGTTGGTTGAAAGTGGAAAGTCAATAGCTCCAGGAATGCTAGTACCCAAAACCCGTTGCTCCTTTCCAAAACCTATTTGGCCAGTTGGAACTGGTCAGAACAAACTGCAGATTTTCAAATGGAATTTCCCCTGAGGTACTCAAACATAAATAATGCCTCCGTCAACCACTTCTCAGATGCTGCAGCTCTTCCCACCTGACCTGGTGTTCGAAGTAGCAATATGCAAAGGCCTGTCACATGGTCAGTGTCACTGTTATCCACAATTGGTTGTATCTATAATTCTGTCTCCATTGTGCCTGTGTCACAGCACATACAGCATCTTCTTTCCGATATACCAGGCATCTGATACAACTTACTGTGTTCTTTTAGTGAACTAAGGACAAAGTTTCAATTTCCCCACTTGTGTGGGTTTAAAACAGACCCTTAATTTCACTTTAATGCAGTGCTTTCCAAAGTGTAGAGTGTGACTCTTTAGATGTGTGCGAAAAGATATCTGGGGGGGCGTGTGGACACATTTCGCAATTGTTCTCCAATGTCTCGGCTTCTTTTGGAGAGAAAGGGGAGAGTAAACCTCTAGCTATTATGATTGCCAGCAAAACATAAAATGTGCCTTGAGTGTAACCAATTAGGAAGTGTCTGTTGGAGGTAGCAGAGAGTCTGAAACAATAGCTCTGAACTGCATATTCATTTTAATAGGTACTAGCTCAAATGCCAGTGATACTAATTTAAATGTTCACTGCTCAAAGCATGGATGAAAGGAGAGGAAGAATCATATTATGAAGACATGCACTAGCAAGTTCCTAGGTAATGGACCATGACTGGTTTTATTTTCGTGAAGGGGAGCTAAGTTTTCTAAAGTTTGGGAAGCAATGACTTAAGGGATGTTGTCAAGGCTGCTGGGCCTAGAACTATCTCTATATCAGTAACAATTTTCTTTTTTATCCTGAAAAATCTATCAGATCTCCAAAATGAGAGCTGCAACAATGCAAGCTGTGACTAAACCTCCATTGCCATCTCTAAATACATGCTATCTGTGCTCTTGAATAGGAGGCCAGGTTGGAAGCAGGATTGAAGGAATCCAACATCTGCTGGTTGGAAAATTTCTTATGCTCAAGAGCAGGGAAAAGTCTGGAGATAGAGCAGAACCTCGCATTTTGGCATAGAGTCAGAGTGTCTCCTATGTATTATTCATGCAGATCTCAGCAACAGTGGGAGTTTTGAAGGCCCTAGCTCCTGTCTCCTCAATGCCGCCAAGCAAAGCTTTGCTTCTTTGAGGGGAAATGCAGCAGAGCTGCAGAGCAGACAAAGCAGATACGTTTCCCCCTTCTGTACTTTCTAATATGGAAGGCAGAAATATGGTTTTTAAGTCCTACCCCTTCAGAAAGGACACCATAAGCTTCCTTTTTAAAAAAGGAGTTTAAAACACCTGCCCATGAGTCTCACTGCCAACTTTTAGAGTTGTACAAAAACAGTTTCCTGTTTTCTAAAATGCTTTCCCTTCCCCAGTTGTGAAAGCCAAACGCACCCACATATTACAGGGGAAACTGACTTCACTGCTGGTCAGACAGCGAAACTGGCTATACACTGAGTGCTATCAAATGCACAGAGTAAACAGACTTAAAGATCCAGGAATTTTTTTTCTGTAATCCTTTTCAGCTATAATTTTAGGCCTTTTCTGAACAGAGGTGGCACTAGTTTAATTTAAATCAGTTAGAAAACTGATTCCATGTCTATGTCTCTGCACCGTACAGCTGTCCATTCATTCTGATCATTGTGCAAATGCTGTTTCACCCCCCACTCCCCCAGTCATGCAGACTACCAAATGCAGAGATAGCTTTCTGGATAATATTGACTTCACTTCCTCATCTATTAGCCCATCGTTAGTCAGGGGACACTTTCAAGTAAGTAAATGTCTGTTCATTTAGTGCTGCACCATTAATCCTGATATTCATTTCAAGATACTGTTTGCTTAGCTCAGGTTGTTATATATCCTTGGCCTTTGAAATGCTAATTGTCAAGCCAAAACATTCAGATACAGTCGCAAAACAAGATGTCATTATCTTCAGGTCTTGCTCTGAGTGGGCTAAAAATGCCAAGAGTAGGTTTATTTATCTACACAAATGAGATAGATATAAGAGTTTGCCTGAGCAGAATGTTTTCCCAGGCACAGGTCTCCTCCACAAGATGCTTCATCTAACATTGCTGTGTATTGAAGTAAGGTCCAAATTATAAGTATGTAACGTACAATAGTGCCATCTTGTGGTATGCTGCACTTCAGTTTATAACTGAGTGTTATATATACACAACGATCACTGACTGTTGGCAAATTGGCTTTTGAACTGGGGAATGCCTCATATCGAGAAATGTTGATCATTATTGGGTTACAGAAAACATTTATTTTACCAATTATTATTATAATTATGTATATTACAGTACCACTGCCCCCACCCCAACTAGAAGTGGGGCCCCATTGTGCGAGGCACTGTACAAACTCAAAGGGAGAGACAGTCCCCACCTCAAAGAGCTTACAGACAAGGCAGACAGCAGGAAGGAAACAGAGGCGCAGATGGCATAAAGTCACAGAGCAGGTCTGTGGAAGAACTGCAAATAGAACCCCTGCCCCTTCATTTACGGGCTATTGGCACTTGAGCGCACTGCCTCTCAAATGCAAGTGTTCTTGCACTTTGTAGCATTGCTGCCCATGGCATTGCTTACGTGGTGACAGATTAGTCTAACCCAGTGGCCAAAAAAAAAAAAAAAAAAAAAAGAGCTATCTCCAGATCTGGCCCTTCACAGCTGTTTGTAGTGCAGAGCTTACTGATTTTGGCAAGGAGGAGAGTTGTGGTGTTTTGTTTTTCACATGTTGACTTAAAAAATACATTAGACTTTTATCCTGATGGTGCTAATTAGATGTCAATGGTCCACTCCACAATAATAGCATTGTAGAATAGTTTTAACAGTCCAGTTTTCCCTGATTCTCTTTTCGATTTTAGTGTTAAGCTTCATTTAAACAGACCCTCTTTAGGTGAGGGAGAAAATATAGCTGGATTTTGGGGGCTGGGGGTGGGGTAATGTTCACAATCTTGTGTAAGCAGTGTCAGGAATGAGATCTATTCTGACATCTGGTGGCGAACTGTGGGAATTGCAGTGAGTTATGGAAAATAACTTCGGGGCTGATCAATTTGCATAGACACACCCACTGCGCCTAGCCTGAGCTCACAGCAGCCCACATGGCCACTTCAGCTAATGTGGGAGCCCCAGTTTCTATGTTATTGGGGCAGGAATGATAAAGTGATGTTACCCTGATTATGTGAATGAAGGACTATGGACCTGTACTTGGCCTTTGTTACGATGGAGGGACTCTCCATCATCTAGGTAGCACTCACTGGGCAAGGGCCAGGCGTTTCAGAACACTGTGAGATGGAGAGAGGCTATGGGCAGGTTTGTATACCTTTTACTGAGGGCCTCGTCGAAGGGCCTCACAGGTGTATTGTAGCTTGCCTCTCTCCAATGTGGAATGTTAGAGTTAATTTTTGATTCTGTTAGGAGTCTAGATCCAGTTTGCTGAGCTGAATTCACTTTGGGTCCACTGGTGCACCTGTGCTAAGCCACCCCCCCCCCCCCAAAAGCTGAAATCACTTAAGAGCTGAAACCACTGAGCACTGTGTTAAGTAGGGGGGGGGCCTAAAGGCACGTTGGTGGCACCAAGCAGTTTGTGTGGCTAGCAGAGCAAAGCAGTGGACTCGGCCGAGCAATTCCTGGGCGCAGTTTGTGCGACTGACAGCGGACTCGGCTGAGCAGTTCCTGGGCGCAGTTTGTGCGACTGGCAGAGTGGCTGTCGCAGTGGAGCAGTTTGGGTGTCGGCTGGCAGGGTGGCTAGCGGAGCAGTTTGTGCTGCTGGCGGAGTGACTGGCACCGCAGAGCAGTTTGAGTGTCGGCCAGCAGAGCAGAGCGGCTTACAGTGAGGGCTGCAGCAGAACCCCACGGAGAGGTGGCACAGTCAGCTTCGGACCACGTAAGGTGCCCCTTGCCCTACCCTCCATTTCCACCCAGGCTGGGAGGTAAGACTCTGCAGGTTGACTTTTGAACTCTGCATTGACCAGGAACAGAGACTCTTGGGCTGTTGGACTTTTGGGACTATCGGGTGATTTTGGGGTTGTGGAACTCAAGAACCAAAGGGAAGGCCACGGCCTGTTTGCTGGAAAGGGGGCTTCTGGCTCATGGTTTGTTTTATTAATCCTGTTTGTGGTGTTTCCCCAATATAATGCCACATTGTTTCTCCCTGTTATTAAAAGGCTTTGGTACACTCAGACTCAGTGCTTGCGAGAGGGGAAGTATTGTCTCTTACAGACGCCCAGAGGGGTGGTATATGGTTGTCCCAGGTCACTGGGTGGGGGCTCGAGCCGGTTTTTGTATTGTGCTATTGGAATGGAACCCCTGGATACTGAACCCGGCCCTTGTTGCTGCCAACTCTGATGGGCAGAAGGGTTATACTTGAATGAGATTGTGAATTCTGCAAAATTAAAAAATGGCTCAAGAAATGTGTGAACTCTCATTCCAGCAGGCTTGTCCATCCCTGAATTTGAACTTCTTACATACTGCGCTCTTCCATAAAGAGCATCTGTTGAAGTCCATTTCTGCTGTGCTGCCTATGGAGAATTCAGTCAACTCATACTGCCCAGATTGAAAAAAGAACATAGCCTTACTTTATCAAGATGTTGGCTGAGATCCTTGACTACTCTGCTTAGATGTTGCACCCCTTCCCCTCTGTGTGCTTGTCTGTCTCCCTCTAGACTGTGAGGTCCGTATGACAGGGACCATGCCTTGTTTTCTGTGTGGACAGCACGCAGAACAGTATGGGTGTTACCAAAACCAAATAATAATCCCTGTGCTCCAGTAATCCATCATACGCAGATTTCTTCTGCCTTTTATTGACATAACTCCCTTAAAGGCCAGATCCTGTGACATGCTGTGCACTTCCCACTCCCATTACCTTCAAAGGTGCTCTCAGCACCGTGCAGGATAGGACTCTAAACCTTGAGTTGCAATCCAGATTGTGCCTTAGGGCCCTACATGAAATCTCATTCACACCTGGGACATCTAAATCTTTTAATAAACAGACAACAATTGACTTTGGTTGTGCAAAAAGACTGATCCTCAGAAAAGGGGAAAGCTTGTGTCCCAGTTTTAAAAGTCTGCTAAACTGGTATGCCAGAAACTGCAATGATAGGAGCACTCAGTTATAGGATTAATGACAATCGAGGGATTTCCTGTACCATGGGAGGAATTTACTTTTATGTAAACAAAACACAGATGTGAGTGAGAATTCTAGGTATGGGTGTCGGAAGAGAATAGAGTAGCAATGAAAGATTTTGTTTTTGCAAAGTAAACGTTGCTTGACTGTTATTTTATTGCATTATACTATTTTTTCTAATTTTTTTTTGCAGCTTACGCCAATTGTTTTAAAACAAGTAAAGACATAGTGAAAAAACATTGACATTTAAAATATTTTCTCGTGAACTGATCTGTTGGTTGAAGCTTTCATTGCAAAATACCCCATAAAATAAACACATCGGAAGCCCATGTGGATTTGATCTTTTCTTAGTTAAATATGGTTTTTGTATATGTTTAAACAAAGATAACATAAAAACACTTGTTACCTCCTAAATCAGGCTCTATTCTTAAAATTCATTCTATGTGCTAGAGCAAGTCATTGTAAGCACCTCAGAGCAGGGATTATACCTACTTTGATTATTATTTATATTGTAATTTTGCCTAGGAGACCTCGTCATGGGTTGGGGCAGATTGTGCCAGGGAATGTCCAGACACTCAAAGTGACAGTCCCTGCCCTGATGAGCTTACAATCTAAGTTTGGACAGTGCACTGAGGATGCTAATGGAAACCAATTAATAATAATAAGTAGGTCAGCCTATTTATTACAAAGAGGACTTTAGTTAAAACAAAACAGGATTAGATATAATTATTTAAAGCTTTTTTAAAAATTCAAGCCTAGAAATCCACAGTAAGAGATTTTCATTACGTCACTGAACAATAGCAATATAGTTAAATAAATAAGCAAAGAATCAGTTCTTCCAAAACATCAGTCTTTTTATTAATGAATGAATGAATTATTATTTCAGCATTTTGCAGCTTCTGTGGAGTTGCAGTATCAGCATTATTTTCTGCAGGCCAGAGGGAGAACTGTAATGATCACAATTATATCTATAGAGGGCACTGTTTGCCTTGCTTTCTCTCAAAAATTTGGTACTGATCAGTGGGACCTGTAGTTGTTAGCACCACCTCCTTAAATTTTACAGAAAAAA
The DNA here is from genome assembly GCA_007922305.1 of Dermatemys mawii. NCBI lineage: Eukaryota > Metazoa > Chordata > Testudines > Dermatemydidae > Dermatemys > Dermatemys mawii. The sequence goes on along the minus strand of ML677384.1, from coordinate 4,513,347 downwards.
AAAATTGATACAGCATTACAAATGTGCTTCATTTCACCAAGATTTTCATCAGAAAATAAATGAAGCTTTGAAACTTGATTTGTTGCAAACCATAGTTTAAATGACACACTCCATATAAAAATACGGGTCAGATTCCCAGCTGGTGTAAATCAGCATAGCTCCATTGACTTCAGTGCAGCCAGGCCAATCTAAAACAGCTGAGAATTTGGCCCATTTTATTTAATAAGCAATACTTTTTGTAAAACCTGGGCATGATTGACCCCAGCTCTGTGCACATTCACAAAGAGGAAAAAAGCACAGAGAACCTCCCTTTCTTGTTTACCCATGCAGGGGATGGGCACAATCTGGCAGTTGTGTTCCCTTAAGTGCAGAGACTGCAAGGCAGATTCAGCACTCTGGTTGCTTTGTGCTATACCACCTGTGCAAAGCAGCTCTAAAGCCAGCATAGCTAGCAATGGGAGCGTCTCCTCACTACAAAGGGGATCTTTCAGTATTAGAGACTGGGACATGGGTGGTTGCACATACTGGTTAGAGCAGGAGTCATGCCCAGTGGCTAGAGAGGAAGTCAGTAACCAGGAATAGGAGCCCAAAGGTCAGAGCCAAAGCCAAGGGACAGAGCTGGGTTACCTGGAGTCAGGCAAGGCTGGAACTGAGGCTTGGTTCAAGGGCAAGACTGAGAACAAGCAGGCACAGGAACTATCACAGCCATAGGCAAATGCTTTGAGCAGCCACCAAACTTCTGCTGTTGGGCTGAGGCACTGGTCTGCTGATTCTTCCAGCAATCAAATGGTCGCCATCATGCAGTCTACTACAGGCCAGCTGTGCTTGTTAGGTTGCCTGGAGTGTTATCTATCAGCTCTGTGTCCTTGGGGAACCAGGGTGCAGTATCCAGCCTGTCTGACTCACGAAGGACCCCCACCCCAAGCCCCGGCTTGGACCAAAACCAATCAGAAGAAAGACTTACAAAAAGTAATGAAAAGGCAATGGGAGACACACCTAACCTCTCTGGATGAGGGTGACAGGATTAAGAAAACTCCCCTAGCCTCATTTACATCAGAAATGGGACAGGGAGGCATCCCTATTAACATACAGAATGGAGAACAGAGATTCCAAGGCAAGAACTGCACTGAACTATGGGACCAGAAAAGCCCATATGCATGATGGGGGATCTCTGCTCCAGATGGTAATGAACCCACACCTGCACATACCCAGCTCAGTAGTTATCAGACAGACCAATTCTAGTATCCAAAATTGTGAGCTCCCTGGAAGGAACACCTCCCATAGCCAGGAACAATCAGTTCCTATTGTCTAGTCTGAACAACACAACTTTGGTTGTGTTGAGCCATCAGTCTACCCATAAAAAAAAATCTAGAGTTCTCCCTTGAACTATTGTACAAAAACCCCTACCCATGCTCAAGTAAATGCTCTGATGCCTGGATCCAAAATGTGCATCAGTTCCATTGGGACTACTTCACCTTCTCCTGATTGATCGTGCTGGGGGCTCTGCCTGTCTCCAGCACTCCAGACCCTCAGCTGCTACTACCATCTGGGAACCCCAACTGGTTCAAGCTTCACGGAGTGGTCAGAACCCAACTCTCTCTCTCTCTCTCTCTCTCTCTCTCTCTCTCTCTCTCTCTCTC